>PTEX01000013.1:536207-626323 GCA_003342815.1 Eudromia elegans
TGACCTCTAGATTCTGTGATTCTAAGAGTTAAATAAGAATTGCATTAATGGTCCTACACGGTGGTTTTTAAGAGTCATTGGCAGAAAATGCCTTCAGTTTGTCTGTGTAACCTGATGTTGCTTCTCTTACCTGTTATTGCTTCCACTCTTTGCAGAGAGCAGCAACAAGCGATTTACTCCCATGAGAGCCTGGGAGAGACAAGCGCTGGGTTGGGGATAGGAAATGTTGCAGCTTGACACAGGAAGCAAGCGAGAGGAGGACAGGTTTTGGAATGCTATTGCTCCAAACAAGGGTTCAGAGGTGAAAACTATTGCTGAGCGTGTGCTAACCCATGCTTCATTTGGGCCACAGAAGCTCCTGTGGTCCTCTTTGAAAGCCTGAATTAACAGCAGTTGCCATAGCCCATGGCCTCATTGAGCACATCCAGGGACTTACCTTTGCAAAGAAGAAATTATTTTCTCCTCACTGCCACCTACGATGCCTTTAAATTTAGGTATCTTTTATTTGTTTAGGCTTTATTTTTCTTTTCTTTTTTTTTTAAGCCAAAGAAAAGAGGCGTGAGTATCTAAAAAGTTGAAGGAAAATACTTCTTGGTTTGCAAGAAGATTTGTTTTATGGTAAAAGTTTTTTGAAAATTTTTGAAAAGTTAGAAAGATTTGTTCAAAAATACTCAAATTTGAAGACAAGATTTGAAGGAGGGAATCAGAATAAATTAGGCTGAGGTGGCTACAGAGCTTTCTTCTGCTGTGATGGCTCTTAGCCTGTATGACTAATGCAGTTTTCATGTTAGCAACTGAAGGGGTACAAAACACAGTCATCAACAGGATGTTCAATGAAATCCTGGCTTGCAGTAAACCCTTGATTAATGTTACATATACAAATAATTCTCTGGAGRCCTAGGAAGCTATTTGACATGTGCTTTTGCAATCTTAACTATTATCTTTCTGCTCTACCACTTTGTCTGTGAAAATTAACATGGAGAGTTTAAGACGTGTTCTTGTCTGTTTAAATTTATAAAACAAACATTTTTAGACTTGAAACCTTTACCCTCTGATCTTTGAATGTCTGTAGAAGTTATAAAAACTATCTAAATATAATATTGCCATCATCCTGTCACAGCTGTGCATTTTATTAATAATTACAGTAGTAGTATCCTTATGGATCTTTGGTAACAAGACGGAGCTTAATCAGTTGACTTTCTTCTCACTTTTTTAAAACTTAAAAAATATATCTAATTTGAAGTATTAATATGTAGACATGCATTTATATATGTACACTGTGGATAAAGGGTATTGATTAAATATTGGAAATACTGGGCATTCATATACAGATACATTTCAAAATGTATTTTGGGCTGTGATGCGCCTGCTATGAAAGGTGCCTGATGTATCCATTTAACGGCTTCAACTTAAATAGGAGATCCTTGGAAAGGGATCCTTGGAAAGGGATTAACCGAGAGTTTCCTCTCCTAACACGTGCCATCAATGTTAGGAGACGTAAGTGTCTGACATGATATAAAAGGACAGAAATAACACCTTAGAAGTGTCTGAAGTTATGCCTTTCAGTGCCAGCCTTATTTCATCCAGACACCCCAGAGTAGCGCAATAAAAACCTGGGGTGGGCGAGTTGATTGCTTCATACCTGAATCTTCAATATTTGCTCGTACCTCTTTCTTTTTCCAGTGTAGTTATTGACTTCCTCTAAAGTCTAGAAGATACAGATGTGAACAAGGCAGCTAAACCTAAGCGAGACGGAGAGAAGAGCTATTGCACGAGTGCMCATTTATCTCAATTCTTCTCTAAGAAGGCAAAAACGGAGTTACGATAGTCTAGATAAATGTTAAAGCCTGCATCTTGCAATCCTTGCGCTCATAGACTGCCTTTAAGATGGTATACACTAATTAAAATTGATTTGCATATCACTGCCATTGCTAAGAAGAGAGAAATAAAATGGCAAATCRCTGCACTGGAGTGTGAAATTAGCCAAACTGGAGCAGAAAGATCCCATCAAGCTCACAAYGATAATAAATAATTCAGTAAATGAATAGAGCATATTTACAGGAAGAGCTGTTTCATTAGAGGAATATTCCTACTTGCTCGGGATCTTCGGATGAGTCTGCTGCCTTAGTTCTATGGAAATCAGATGTAGGTCAAACGCGATGCCTGAGAAAAGTGGTGTGTCCTGACGAGAAAAAACRGCCTCCTGAGTGAGAAGGGGTTGCAAAAACTTTGTTCACAGCAGCCTGATAACGTAGCTCTCAACACACTCCTCCAACAGGAGCTGCATTTTGCATTCCAGTGTTAATTTAGAGAAGAGAAAGGAATCTCCTAGTACTCCAGGTCCTTCCCATTTAATATTGCCCATCATTTTTTTCTTTGCAAAACAGGCTGAATAATCTGAGCAAATAAAATGATGATATTTAAGCAAGGATTTATTCTATCTCAGCCAAGCCCATGAGCCCTAAGAGCATCGGAATTTTTACAGGGCGCTTTGTTGCAATGGTAGCACTTGGGCTGCTATTGCAGCACCTTCGTTACCAAGAGTCTCTTTTCAGAAATTAAGTCCAACTCTAATTATGCAGAAACCGTAGAAACTGAAGCAAAAATTGAGTTATTTCTGAAGCCTTTTAGCACAAAAATCCGYGAGAAGGAAAGGAATGCACGCAAAATGGCATTTTTATATTTACCTTTATGTCCTGTCAGGCCCTAGTGTTTCTAACTCCATATGGCCCCAGAAACAGGTAGTGAAGATTTCTGAGAGATCACAACCTTGGACAGGCACTAGGCTGTGCAAATAAACGGTGGGAAAAGAAAGCAGCATTGCAGCCAACCTTGTCCCTTTGCAGATTTATTCCCCATATTTGGATGGGAGCTGAGAAATGYGGATTCCTCCCTGTTGTTTCTAGGCTTGCAATGAGTTAATTTGCAATTTTAACACTAGCTGGAATCAAAGCAAAGAAACCCATGCAGTTTTCCAGCTGACTGGAAAACAGCAATAGTTTCAGACTGGATATGATGCTTTTGTAGCAGGAAATTAACTTCCAGGCACAGCACTTGTTTCAAACCATTTTAATTTCTTTTCTGGCTACGACTTCACATCTTTCGATGGCCAGTGCTGCAATCAGCCTAATTTAAGGGCTCTGCAATTTAAAAAAAAAAAAAAAGCTTAATTAATTCTAATGTCCAGATGTATCTGTTTGTATTAACTGGACTCTGAAAAGATGTATGGATTACGAGGAGGTGATAATCCATCTTTATTACAAAGATGTCACATAGGCTGCTGGAACTGGGCCAAGAGCTGGGTGCGCTGGGGGTTGGTCCTCTTTTATTCCCTGAACAAAACCAGAATAATTTACTTCTATAATTTTTCTATTTATTTTGAGAAAACTCAAGGTGCAATATATGTCTCAGTCACTTTTAAGACACTTTAAGAAATTAATTGCTTATGCTGTTTTATACGCATACCTGTATGTATATGTTTACATTAATTTACATTTGGAGTCATCATTGTACAATGAAATCTCCCCAGTTTACATTTTTTTACTTTTATTGTCAGAAGTTAGTTTGAATTTTTTTTTTATTTGAAAATTTTCTGAACTTTTATTCACTACATTCCCAGAGTGTTGTGTTTGCAGGATGTCCCATCTCCATCATTATTCTTATCCATAAAAAGATCACTTTAAAACAGAGCAAAAATCAGGCCAATGCACTGAAGGAAACATAATGCTTTTGCTTTGCATTTTATTACACACGGTTTTACCTAAGTTTATGGAAGAGGAATGTGTTGATGGAAGAGAACGGTGTTGAACACTTTGGTGACAATTTCAGTGTATTGTCACTGAATTACAACAGTTTYGTGAGGAATATTGTGTTTAGATTATATGGAGCGCAGCAGTGAATCAGACGTGGTCCAGAGTGATCTTAGATCAATAGAAAGGAATGGCTAATTTGCTAATGTTTGTACATCTCAATTATTTATGCACTCAGATAAGGAAAGAAACACATGCCTTGTACTTAACTGAGATAATTCAACCACATTTCATGCCCCTCGTTTCTATTTTAAACATAATTCTATTTTTTCCCCCTCCGGCGAAGAAAAAAATGTAATTCCCAGTTTAATTTGCTTTTAACTCTGTAATATGTTATATTGACAATACCTCCAAGCTGTAATAATATTAGTGTACATTGCACCTCACACTGTGGAAGAATATATTTCAGCATTAAACTAAGAGCACTTTTGAAAGATCTTCTTGTACTACAAGTAATCCTAAGTTTAATAGAAAAAAAGGTTGATTTACGTTAAAGAACCTCGGTATTTTGTTAGGCTAAARCAATCTCTTTAATTTGTGAATGATTCTGTTTTGTAAATACATTTAGTTAATACAAAACAAAAAGGTTAGGCTGGATAGAGACTAATTYATGTATTGCAGAATCTTAACCCTTTTTAGCCCCAGCATCAAATTTACTTAGAGTTTCCTGCTTTCAGTGTGGATCACTTCTGATAATAATAGAGAGAGAAAAGAGAGGAAAAATGTGGGGATCTTTGTGATATGTTTTGAAGTCTAAAAAGAGTGACTGTGAAAATTGGATGAGTAAGCTTAGGTTCACTATATATGAAGTCTAACAGTCTATTYCTCCTGTTGAAAATGTCCTGGAGTTTATATATGTGTATATATAAAAATATTAATTAATATTTTATTATTAATATAACATATTAATAATATATTATATATATAAACACATTTCCTTTTGAGGCTCCAGCTTAGAAACTTTATTATTTTCAATCCTCTTTATACCAGACTACTACTTCCATGTTCTTGCTTTGCATTTAYATAATAAGAGATTTATTCCAATATAATAGTTCTCTCAGGCTTTTGGATTGGGTTGGATTTTTCTGATTTTTCATCTCACCTTGCTCTAAATAGCGAATTCCTGTAGTTTTTCTCGAGAAGGAAACAGGAACGTTACCTAAATTCATTTCTAAACCTCATGAGCCCACTCTGGATGGTCTTCATTTGCTTAAATAAAATACTTCCTGAGCGGCATGCTCACTTTTTTTCGTACTCAGCTTATTCATTAACTGTACTTAAAAGGAAAAACTTCCTTTAACTGCAGTTAAATAAATAATTAGATAGATAGATGGATGGATAGATAGGATCCACATGTCGAGTCTGGACACTTTATTTTTATGAGCTTTCCAAATCACTGATAGGTRCAAAGTTCTTTGCATGGTGGCTCCAATCTCAGCTGTCCCTGCGCCCTGCCAGGCAATACAAGCACTGCAGGTCGCCTGGCCCTAGGGCAGGCCGTGCTAGGAAGGGACATCGCTGGCAATGAAGACCCCAAGGAAAGGCTACTGGGGCACTAGGTCACGTACTGCGAAGAAGAGCTTTGATAATCTGGCCCTTTGTGGAAGATCACAAATCCAACGTTGTGCTTTTTCAGAAGGTTCTGCGTTCTTACGTTTTRCCTGCTTGCCAACATGCAGCGTGAGCTTTCAAATATTACTGGATGTATATGGGGGAAAAAAATAGTGCACCAGGCAAAAATGAGGAGTGTTTGCAAAAGCACCAAGGCTAGAGGGCAGAGAAAATTTGATGAGTGAWAAAATGACTGAAAGTTTGTTTCTCCCAAACTTTCCTGGTGTTCACTGTATTAGCAACACGGCTCTTTTCTATTTGGACTGTACATAACATGGAAGGCAGCATTTTTGAAGGATTGGAAATTACGTCTCAGGAAATATGAATGTTATGGTAAGGAAGCAATGTTTTACTTTCAGGTCATTTTTTTTTGTGGTTGTTACGGATGCGTTGCCTTTCCTAAAGGCAAATTGCTTAGCTTGAGACCRCAGAGCACCAGCTACAAATACTCCCCACTGCTCTAGGTGCATTTTTCCCCTTCATAGTAGCACTGACTCGTTACCTCTCAGTACCAAATCCCTTCTGCCTCCTGATGGTTCTTTGTTACATAAATAGKATGGGATAAACACTTTTTCTGCTGTAAATACTGCTGCGTGGGTATAAGAGTTCTCGTGTGCAATTGCATTTCCTGAACGCTTCTAATGCCTCATTAGCTAAAGCTTGAAGTTTTTAAACTTCATTTTCAGGTGGAGTGCACACACCCGCATAGTCATTTTTAACAGCTGCCAATGCGAAAGAATATTTGATTCCGATTTGTTTTATTGAGTCCTTATTGCAGATGAAGTGATGCAGTTCTGGGCTGCAGGAGCACAGCTGCYGTAGGGCCAGCACTAGGGTCTGGTGAGTTTAGGCTCAGGGTTGGGACTAGGGCCAGGTTTAGGGCTGGGACTGGGGTTGAGAGAGCAGGAAAGCCGTGAGCCCCGTGGGGAGCGTGGCTGGAAAGGACCTGCCAAAGGAAAGGTTGTGCTGTGTTTGCACGGTGCCAGGGGCGGGTGAAAAGGGGACGGAATGCAGCACCACGCAGCAGCCTGGCTTGCAAACGGGGCGGCTGCACCCTCCTTGCAATTAAAATAAATCCAAACAAACAAGAGTCCGCCTAACCCACCAGTGTGCAGCCCTTGAGGACATCAACGGAGGTTTGCAGGTGCCAGGAATATCACATCAGGCTCATAAAGATGTCCAAGAGGGCCCTTCTTTCCCATCAGTGAACCATGTTTTTTGAGCTTTTTTTTTCCCCATGCAAAACTTTCTATGTAGTGAGACTTGCTAGATAAAGCAAATCCCAGAATTGCTTTGTTGTGAGATTATTAGCAGGGCCTATAACCATATTTCTGGACACGCTGAGTACAGTTTGAGCTGAAAAGCATAAGAATGTTTGCATGATACTTGGTATTAGAGCACGTGGCTCCCTAAAACGCACCTTTCTGCTTCCTTAGTCCCAAAGAGGAGACTTACAGTGCTGCCAATCATCCCAAGTGCCTTTTAGAACACATAGGTGTATTGGTATATATAGGTATTTTGCAAAGCTCTAGAAGAGGTCCACGTTCATAGATAGTGAAGGCAGCATTTAAACGAGCTTTGCTCACGTGTCATTGAGGTATAGGGAAAAATTCCTGATAACTTCTATGAGCTCCTTTGAGTGCTCTAAGATGTGACTGCCAACAGGTAGCTTGTTCTTTTAACTATTCGTATTCCCTATTGATTTACTGTAACTTTTTTCAGTGGAAACGATGGCTTTGTAGAAACAGAGCTGAGCCGTGTTTTTGTGACAGAGAAAAATTATAAGTTTACATTACAGATATAAGACATCTATAAGCAGAGAAAAGGAAAAGATAGTGCAAGCCCCAGGCCTGCAGTACTGCAGCCCTCATGTCCATTAAAACGTTTCTGTTTGGGCATTTCTAACCTTTACAAAGAAGAGGGGAATCGCAGGTGCAGGCTGCTGCCGTCGTTCAGAAGCCCAGTGTGGAGAAATCTCTGCCATTTCAAACCACCGTGGCATTTTCCTTCCTGATTTAGAAAATCCGGTATCCGGAAGTGTCACTTTTTTGGGCCGATAGGTACAGACAGCACTTGATAGCTGGAGACAAGTGCTAAGTGACCCTTGAGGCCCTTGGACAGCGTATTAGCAGGGTTGTGCTGTCATTCGGCTCAAGGTAGGAGAGCAGGAACACAAATTATGCCTTTCTCACACAAGAAAAAAGGAGCGTTATTCATACTAAAAATTAGCATATTGTAAAATAAAGCCACTTTTATTGCATTTAATTCTATTTCCTAGATGGTTTCTTCGGCTCGGAGGTCACTGTGCTGGGGTCTGTACAAATGCAGAAGAGAAAGGAGGTCTTAACTCTAGGGACCACATAAAAGGGTCTGTTTTGGMGATAGATGTTGATCCTTCCTCTTCTCATGCCCTTCATCACCACGGTTTCTCTCCATCCTTCGCTCTGTTGCCTGTGTAGTTGGTGCTGGTATTTGKTTTTACCTTTGCTATTAAAAAATGCTTTTTTTTTTTCTCAATGTCTCACCTGTATTGTTTTAACTCCAAATTACCTTTTTTGTTGTCCTTTTCTAGCTGTTGCCAGCAGTTGCATGTGTGCTTAACGTTTCCCTTTACACCTCTGGTACGGGGTCTGCCTTTCCTCAGCAGTGACATCACTGTCTCCTGTTTGCTTCTCACTGACTCACAGTAAATCCACAAAGCCAGAATCCTTCCAGCCTTCCAAGAACAATACCTGATTTTCAAAATTTGTTAGAACAACAAAAAAAGTCATGATGTGTAATTTCAAGAACTTTTTTTTCATTAGCAATATAAAAACAAGAGGGTTTTTTTAAACCTTCCTATGGAGAAATACAACTTGTAAAGTGCTATTTTTTYTACCTTTGCAATTTCTGGTTTCTCTCTGGAAGTTACTGCTTTTCTCATCCTTATCCCTCTCTTCATCAGCTGATAAAGGAGGTCTCCTCTTGAAACCAAACTGTGTTGGGCTTGGTACTGTAATTGCTCTCTCTTGCTTTCCTGCTTTGCTTTTTTCTCTTGAGGTGTGATTTGTCTAACAGCTACGGTGTCTTCCAAGAAAAAAAGATGCCTCAGATGCATAGGATAACTCGGGAGGTCTTTAGTCCAACTTCCCATGCAGAGCAGGGTCAGCTGGGGGTTGTGATCTCCACCCTCCATTATTCCCTAGCTCTGGCTTGGTGTTGGGGTTAGTTTCCGCCTCACTCCTGCCCTGTTGCAACAAACTTGTCAAAATTACTGATGATGGTCACGTAAGCAAATAGGGAGCAACACTGAGAACCAGCATGACCGCTGCCAGACGGGGAAATTCCGAGTACCAARGACATTACTGAGTAATAGCTGGGTGAGCCCAAGAGAACAGAAAATACATATGACAGCCGAAAAGTGAACACAGGCTCATTATTCAAGTACTAGACCAAATAACTGCTATTCTAAGAAAGGGRGAAAAAAAATGCTACTGTAATGTATGTGAAGGAGCAAATGAGGAACATAAGCCCTGAATAAAGAGCAGGCTTGAGAAATATAAAATATRCCAGGTGAAGAGAGGGAGAGAAGAAGACAGGGGAGATCTCATTAAATACTCACCCATTTTTAAATAGCATGAAGTGAAAGCGCTGGTCCCCCATTCCAGCAGCGCTGTTTTTAAGCTCCTCCATGACTGTTTGACAATACGCAGCATCCTCAAGAAGAAACCYGAAAGGTTTACCTGAGCTCTGCCAGGTAAACACCAGATTCATTGGTGAAAATCTACTGCCTGCTTTGGCCTCAGCACAGAAGTTCCTGGGGTGAACACAGGTGACAAAGGTTGGGCAATGACACAAACTTTTAGTTCATTAAATGGTGAAAATGGCCTTGAGTTATTTCAGGTGGCTTCTACGATGCTGACTGTGATTGGGCAGTAGCACGGCGAGGGAGGTCAGCACTGATAAGTTTAAGTATTAGCTGCCATTTACGAGGTAAGTTCTGAACCAGGATTAGCATTTGGAGAAGCACCTTTGAAAGCAGTGTGAATGGAAGTGTATGAAAATGTCAACTGTGGTGTTCAGCAAGGMAGCCTAATGCTAGGAATTAGGAAAAGAATAGGACCCAGACAAAAGATACTGCTGCAGCACTGTGTAAAACCACAGGGGTGTAAAAGAATTAAAAATAATGAATGAAGAAGAGCAACCCAGCTGATGGCAAGTATAAAACTTAATCAGTTTTATTCTGTAAGTGGATACGTTAAATAAACCAAGGTTCTTCTGCTTGGAATAGGTATGAAGGAGGCTATGACAAAGATGGTATAAAAATCTCAAATGATGTGTGAATAGGGTTCCATTYTTTTCAATATTTCCTATGACTTAACCAATAGGAAGGATGGAACGAAATTACAGCCCAGCAGTTTTGGAASGGAGAAAAGGAATTAATATTTGAATAGGCCCTTTCCCCTCTCCCTTGTTCTTTCTCCTCTTCTTCAGCGATAGGCAAGAGACAGTGGCATAACTTTTAGATGGACTCCTACTCAATATAAATTGGGCCCGTATTTAGCTGTGGGTTGGAGGACATAACCGCTGTAGACATCATATAGTGAACAAAAGCCAGAGCTGTCATTTAGTCTATGTTCTTTTGTTTCCCTTAACTGTTATTTGAGCCTTCATTTGTCTCCAAAGCCTGGAAATGGGGCTCCTCATACAATACAATTCAATTTGCTTTAACTTCTCTTCCAAAACAATAGTTAGCTTCATTATATCTTCTCATCAGCTATAAATACTTAATTTATTCACATTAAATACGGAATACTTGCATATTGAATTTAATTCCCATGATCATCCAGGAGCTTTCATTCACATGGCTATTAATCACTTGTTATCTAAGAAGTCTCAAACACAGCCATTTTAATTAATCACTTGCATGCTGCCTAACGTATCTGAAGAATTAATCTCCAAAAGCATCCTACGGACTAGATACATTCTTGTAATGTACTTTGCTTTACTTCTCCTTTTGTCATTCATGATCTTTTTCAGCAAAAAGTTAGAAAAAGGAGTCTGAATTTCGTGCCTCTTCTGTGTAGTTTGGTAAATGACTTTCAYTAATAAGTGGCCATGTCTTTTGTTGACAAGCTTGGGAATCTTCTGGACTTGACCTCTTTTGCATTTTGCTTGTTGTAACGATGATTTTAGTCATCAGGTATTTATTTCCCAGTGTGTTTGTTTATTATTTGGACTTCATTCCTTCACAAAATCAAAGAGCTCTGAGGTCCCCACCACCTTTCTTCATCTCAGCACAGGTTCATGGGTGTTTGTTCTGTCTTCTTGGTGCTCAAGTAGTGAATCAGAACAATCAGKTCAGGCCACAGGCAGCTCTTTCTAGACTTGTTTTTACTTCAGGCGTTGAACTAGCAGCTTCGTAATGCTTGGGATATCCCGTCAGCAACTGGCATATTGTTAATGATGGTGCTGCATCCAAGAGCTCTTTTAAGAGCCTAATTTTGAAGCCAAAGCAGCACACTTGAACTACCGGGAATAGTGGCTTTTTTGTAATTTTTGGTGTATCACTTCCCAGCACTTTCTGGTTTTTTTCTGTAACTCTGTTCAACACAAGCAGTTGCAGACCTCTTAGGGGCTTTTGCAGACACCTGGAGTGGTGGTTGGTATGTGCTTTGAAGCCAGCATGCACCAGCAGAGCTCATATTTGCTTGTGTCACTTAATGCTAAACTGTACTAAGTTTGGGAATTTATTTTCCTTGAGTTTTCTGCCCTGCAGGAGAAGTCACCCAGAGAACCAACTGACTTCATTTTGTTTTCCTAATGCTCATTTTTAATTCCCACCACCACCCTCCTCTAATGGCAGCAATGGAGACTCCTAGTAACTTCCAGAGAGGTGACAAATGGAGCCGTGCTGTATTTGTTTGTGTAGAAAGGGTTAAYAGCATGGTTTCTGTATAATTATGTTGGCTTAATCTAAAAGGGTATTTGCTGAAAACAGCATAAGAAGGGAACAGAAGACCTATAAAAAACGGATCATCTTGCTTAAGATGTTGTTACTGGGCAAAGCCTGGGTAGCACTAGACCAAAGGATGTTGATAACTCAAGTAGAGAATGCTTGATAAATCCAGGTTTTTCTTAACTGTTTGTTCTGGTTAAAAGTAGGTAAAATAACCTGCATTTTCTGCATCCCTCTCAAAATACTTGGCCTTTTTTGCTCAAATTCTGTCATCCAGTTACTTTATTCTTGTGCAACTGCTTTCATTTCCTATGCCCAAATATTTTTGGGAGAGACAGGGGGTATTTTGAAAGATGGATGTTGTGCATGCTGAAATACATTTTTTTTTTTTTTGGGAGGGTGTTCAAGGAGTTATTTATWAATATTTTAAGCTGAAGTATGCCATAAGTAAATACTCATTCCCGGTCAATGTGAAAAACTCCTTTCACAGAGTCTGCCTGGAGCAGGCTGGCATTTCATGAATGATGATTGTCTTTTTCTCTGAGCATTTTTATGCTAGTGACATATGTCAAATAAAATCAGAGGTTCTTYTATCTTTCCAGCTATTCTTGGCAAAAAAAAAAAAAGAAAAAAAATCACCTCTTGTATTTCTTATTTACAGTTTTTCATCTTCAGGTTTTATGGATACACACTGAGCCATTTTTTTCAAGCAGTTGCAGAATTAATCTTTGTTTATGTTCTGGTAGTTTCTCAGTCCAATTCTGTGGCTGGAGTCTCRTGTAATAACTAAGTTCCCCGGGAGGTTGAGACAAACCTTCAGGTCRTGAATTCTAGCTGAAGTCTTCAAGTGTGTTGCAGTGAAGACAGCCGGTTACTTGCCTGAATAAAACCAGCTGCGTTTGGCTTTTTGCATGTTGTTTTTTACTCAGTRTGCCAAGTTTCTGTGCCTGATTCAATATGGTGCTGGGGCATAGGATGCAATATGACCAAAGTGATATATACCTAAAGGAAATATACTTTACAGCACGGAACTAGAATTTCTGAGTTGTTTTCATTCTTTCCTATTGCACAGACCTTACTAAGTACTTCGTTAGCACTTTTTTGTTTGTTGGTTTGTTTAAYAGTGAACAAGCTCAGAGGACTATTGAAGAATTAGTACAAATTACTCCCTTTTTGTCTAATTTGTTCATGAGCTTGGTAGGAATCATCAACACTCTCAGATTTCAGGAGCATTTGTTGCAACATTTGTGAATATCTGATGTGTCAGATGATATTTAACTATGTGCTTTGGTGGTGAASATATTTATGAATACATTTCCTTCTACCCCTAGTTTTACTCTGATATTGCTAAAACACAGTATTAGTGGCTCATCTGTTTCCATGATGTGCTTTTTCCATAATTAAAATGAAGAAATATGGTAGCTAGTCTGTTTTTTCTTTATTTCATTGTAATTACTCTAGTAGTCTTCTGACTAGATTCTTAATCCAGGGAAAAAGTGAACAAGAAATTAAATAATGAATCTTGCCTCTCCGTCCTCAACCATGCTGCTTTTGCAGCACTGTAAAACTGTATAGTTTATTAAGTAATTTCTGTATGTGTGATGCCTTGTGGCCCTTTTTACTTCTCTGGATGTGGCAGATCAGGTGGGCAGGGATTTTATCCTATCAAATTAGGCTTAGTGAAGCATGACCCAAAGAGTCACCTTCATAGCATTTTAGATTATTAAAGCTTTATCAGATAGCTAACAAAAAAGGGAAACTTCTCTTTTTCTTTTTTTTTTTTTTTAATATGAAGTACTAATGACCAACTGAAGCTGTATTTCTTTGGCCTAAGAAAGATGTTGGTGGAAGTTGAGAAGAAGTTGCATTTACTCTGTCCTTTGAGAGTTAACTGTGCATGGGATTCATGAAGTGGTTCAGCTGTTGGTGTAAGTGCATACTGGCTGAAACTGTTGTAAAATGATGCAGAACAGAGGTAGACTAATGCTGAAATTACACGCCTTAACATGTAATTAACTCGTTTCTTTGACCCATAGTCCTTGACATCGTTTTAGGTATAGATGCAAGTATATACTTAATCATTTTTTTCTTTTTATCTGCTTTTTGCCCCCCAATTTTTTTTTCTTCTCTCATAAAAATACATTTTAAAAAAGTGCTATGACTAATACGTTGAAGTTTTGCCTCAAAGTTATATTTAATTATTACATTTCTCTCTTGCATTAATGTCCCAGGGATAACATGATGTCCCTGCTCCACATCGAGCAGCAGGGCAGACCCAGCCTYGTTTCAAGCAAAGCAGTTTTCTTGGTCAGGCTGTTTCCAGGCTTTGCAGAATGAATTTCCAGGCACAACGGAGACTCATATTAGGCTCTTGCTGCTTCTTTGTCTTCTGAGGGGGACAGAGGTTTTAAATTCACCAGCAAATAGGAAAGCCCAGAGGAGCGAAGCTGGTTGCAAAGAATTGCGCTTTGTAGGCAATTTGTTAAGTGGCCTTGGAGAATTCTGTTATTTATAACAGTGCTATGGTTCATTTATATTTTATGCAGACATAAAATAATCTTATTCCCAATTGCCAAAAAGGAAATGTGTAGAGATATATATTTATATATTACATATATAGGGACCAAACAACCCACCCATAGCGGTTCCTCAAGGGAACTTATGTTAATAGTATCCTGTGTATCCCTTAATTACAACACAGGTCTTTGGAAAGCTGCTTGTTTGGCATGTTCGGAGATGATGTTCTGGCCCTGCTCACWTTTCAAAGATCACAGGAGTTTGGCTGTTTCTTTTGGAGACTGAGAGATTTTTTCCACTGGCTCCATGTTGGGTCTCTTCCATAATGYGARTAGCACAGCCTGGAGGACAGTACCMTGAGATCACGTAGTGTTTCACAGCTGAAAGGTGTTCTCTAGCMAGGCAGTTAATGCAGGAGGATGCCTCGACCTGACACTGTGTGGGCTCTGAGGCTGCAAACTGCCCTGCRTGGCGTGAACGCAGTGCTTGGTAGTGGAGAAATGCTGCTCCTTCCTTGAGGGAACCTCCGTTGACACTTCCTGGAAGTGTCCCACAGCTTCAACTGTTCAGGCTGAGAAAAGAACAAACTTTAGCATGTCCAAAATAGACTTTGTTGCAACTTAATCCATTGTACCCTAAATGAGGCACTTTTTGGAAACTCCGGCCCCTCTTTCTGAACGGCCTTAGYGCTTTGGACCATCCCTAAACATGTTGTGCGACGGTTTCTGATGCTGAACATCTTTTTGCTCGTTGTGTGTGTGAGAGGGACTGCTGGGGTATCCTGAAATGTCTCCTTCAGGTTAGCTCCCCTGCGAGGGACTGGGACATCATCAGCCACGGTCACAGCTAATGAGTGGATGCTGTGATTTTACCTTGCGTGCTGCTCAGTACTGGATAAACATGAGCCCATATCAGGACTGTGTGACATTTATTAGGTGCTGTAATTAACAGCACATTAGTAATAGTCATTCCTGCGTTTGGAGCTTCAAAGTCACTTAAAGTTTGGAATCTTTACTGTCTTCAGTGTATGGAAAGGAAACTGGCAGGCCTRTTCCTGCCTTGCTTCCCAAAAAAACTCCACTTTAAGAGCAGGCATTTAAATGTGGCAATCAGCACGAGGTTTTTACTCCTCCAGCACAGTTAGTGCCATGCAAATGAGAGCTGGCCCTGTCTACCTGTGTGGCTGCATTTCTCCTTTGCATATCCTAATTTATTAGGTTAAGAATAAATTACAAGGTTCCATTTGCTTCCRCAGCTTGTGCATGTTAATTCACCTATTCTGCAGCGTGCACTGGGAAACAGGGGTGRTGGATTCCTTGTTTGCATGGAAAAATACCCAAGCAGCAATTGGCTCCCAAAAGGAGCTGCGGTGCTGTCAGCACTCTCTTTCCCTGGGTATTGAGTTTGCCAAGCGTCACGAGCGCTGCTTGCAAGGAAACGCTGCTCTCCCGCTCAGGCCCTGCGACGTCTCGGTGCCTTTGGAAACACTGGTCCCTTGTTCCTTTGTCCTGGACGTGGCTGCCGTCGTCTTTGAAAAGCAGCAACGCGCGGGAAGGCCGATGTCCCCCGCAGACCCCGGGCCGGTCACAGAGCTCCCTTCTTTAGGGGGCCTCCTCCGGAAGCGACGCTCTGAAAGACGCCCCTGTGCTGAAGCTCCCCACGCGGCCCCGTCCCCCACGCGGCCCCGGCGCCGACTCCTGCCTGCTCAAAGGGCCGCATTCAGCCTCCGGGGGCTGAGCGCGAAACAATCGGGAATTCATGGCCCTGCCAGGCAACCGGGATGAGCTGCACAGGCTTCCCAGGGAGCCTCTCCTCTTGCCTGCACCGCGGCTCCCCATAAAGCTCCTTGTTGATGGAGAGGGAAGTTGAGCTGGAGCTGGTGCAAATTTGCTTTTGTCTTTATTTTTTTTTTAATGTAAAAAACTTTTCTTTTTTTTTTTTTTTGCTTTACAGCATTCTTAGAAACTTTTCTGGACACTGCTGAAACTTTTCCTCCAAAGCACKGAATTTCAAAATGGGATTTTAAAGTGTTCACAGCCACCCCTGCAGCRCCTTCCCCCTTCTCCCTTTGCAGCCCTTGGAAGCCGTCGGTTTCTCCTCTCCCTGCTGGGATTCCCTGGGGCCGATGGCTCCACTAGGGTTAACTGAATCGTAATGAGACCTCTCCTGGAAATCACATTTGTGCCCAAAGTGCAGTTGCTTGACAATCTGTAATGGATGCCCAAGTGCTGAAAGGAAAGTGGTGTTGCAATGCATGCCTGTCTGCAGCTTGTTATTTAAACCAATGGTGTATGAGTTGGAGTTGAGGGAGTAGGCTGAACAACAAGATCTCCTCATAACACCCAACTGCGTTGAAGCAGGACTTCCCGGTCAGCTCGGGAGGTAGAGAAGCCCAAGGAAACACAAAACCTTGCGTTTGATTTCTAAAAGGTCAGTTTAATCTTGGGACTTCCTAAGGATAACTTTCTGCTTCAGCTTTCTTTGTAGATGGGGGCTAGRGGTCCACAGCGCGTTGCTTCCCTCATCTCTACTTGGGGGTTTGGGTAGCTCGTTGCAGGAAGCCAAGGCCACGAGCGTCGGTGGCGTTTCTGGCTAGTATGTAGAGGTCTGGCAAAGGGTTGTCCTTACCCTGCTGAGCTGATGCAAGGTATCTGAGCTGCAGTTAGACTGGGAACCTATTTCATGATGTAGAGATCCCATATGGGAAGACTCTTATATTCTGCCTATGATCAAGGGTTCTGTTATGGACAAATTTGCAGCAGAGAGAGAGGTTGTGTGACTTACCAATGCCCGGTTCCAGCTGCTGATGGTTGGGATGGAGGCTCGGRAAGCTTGGCCATGTGCTCTGKARGTAACGCAGATGGTTTCAGTCGTAYGGCTGCCAGAGGCTTTARTGRGAGTCAAAGTTGCAATGCTGTCATTCAATCAATCAATCCCCTTCCCCGCCAAAGCAACTGAGAGACAGTCCAATAAACCACCTTTCAACGGTTTTGGTAGAGTAGGTTATTCCCATAAATTAGAAATAAGGACAAAAAGGTCCTTGCAGGTCTTKGTGTGTAACACTACAGCAAGTAGATGAATGATCTTTTTCTAAATRCTTTTTTAAGCGCCACGTTGAGTTCCAATTATTTTTTTTTTTTTCTGGTACCTTCATCGCTTCATTCATTGTAACTGTTGTTAAGGGTGCATCAGGTGCAGCTCCCTGTCCTTCCTTATGCTCTTTTGTAGGCAAAATCAAGGGAAGAAAATCTCTGATAACTGTTGTGCSTCAAGAGTAGGTAAAGGATTATGCTGATATATCTTATGCTGCGCTTGAGAGCAAAGTTGCTTATGATTTTTAAGAAAAAATATATTTTTTTTAAAATACTCTGATACACTTTAGTGTCATTTTAAAAGTGAGGAGGATCCACGTGGACAGCTGGTAGACTCCAGGATTTTATATCCCATAAAAGTTAGAAACACTTAAGAGTGAAAAGGCAGCTTTCTATAGAGCTCGATCCTCCCATCCTCTTTGCAGGAGATCTCATTTCCTTTCAGCTACAAATATATGTGTGTGTATGTGTATATATATATATACACACATATACATTTATATATATAATAAAATTGTATTGGTTCATCCTGTTATAATGTCCATAAAATATCAGATCAACAATGGCAAAAAGWAAGTTAAAATAGAGTAGTGATGAATCCCACACAGTTCAGGTCCATGCTGTAACCATTTCTCTCTGCCTCTGAATGTAAATTGTTTGGGGAAAAAAAAAGAGATTTCTAATTTCAGAAGTTTATGGATTCTTTTGCCTCCAAAGATCCCACGGGAGTGCGAAGGGATTTCCAGCTGATACTGCTTTTCTGCAGAACTGTTTTTTTCCACAGAAATTACCTTTCCCTCCTCTCACAGCTCCTGATTAGAGAAGAGGGTAAATGAAATCTGCAGCCCAGCAGGAGTTTCTTCTCCCAGCACCTAATTCAGTCTTTTCTGTGTGTCTGGCTTTCCCTCCTGGCTTTCTCAATGCAGTAGCAGGCTGGTCCGAATAACCCAGCCTGAGCTGGGGGCGACCGACTCTATGTGCTAATATATAAAGAGGATGATTAGAAAAGAGCTTAGCTGTGTAGGAGAAGCAGCTAGGTCCCTAACGAAAAAAAATAACCATTTGGCTTGAAATAACACACAACGATGTGCAAACAAATCTTAGCCTTAARTCCTGGCATGTGGTATTTACCTTAATTTCTTACTACCAGGAGTCCCTCAGAGTGACAGGAGGGACCTTGCTCAGGGAAGGATCTTCCTGGGCAATAGCCTTGGGTGCTTTTTTTGACCCTTTAGGTTGGATTCTGTTATCAAAGGGAATRTTGCGTGTGATTAGACAGATAAGGTAGGTTTTTGCTGCCAGTGTAGCCTGTTGTGTGTTCATGTTAAAGCAGCGTTTTTAGCATAAAAGGAAAACAATAGCAGGGAAATGCAAAACTAGTGACGTAAGTGAKTGAATGTGGCCTAGGCTTGGCTGAAATATTCTTAATAAGGCAAATTTGTCTTTTGGTTAATGGGAAACCAGATTTCAGTCCGATTTCTAAAGGTTAAATCAATATTATTCTTCAATTAAGTAACTTTACTGAACGTGGACAAATCCTACTCTTCTTAAAGACCACGTTATGAGGGGAAAAAACAGAGGTAGGAACACTGGAGATTGATAAGGGGACTTAGGGTGTTTTGGTTTTAGACACAATTATTTTCAAGCTCGTACATGCTTGAATTTCACATAATTAAAGCCAAAGTGCAGCCCTTTTTGGAAGGGAACTGAAATGCTTCCTYGTCAGGAGAGATTGAAAGGAGTAAATTGTTGAGTTGCGTGTTTGCTCACACGCTTTTGGCCATGGCAATCAAGACTTATTAGTCTCTACCTTATTAGGTAGAGATAGCATGCAACTTGTAATCTTAATAAATAAATAAAAATAAACCACCAACTGAATATGGTAAAGATGTTAAATCACAAAGTTTTTATTATCTTTCTCAAAATTGCATTTCTTGTAATTGAGATTGCTGTTAGGCCTTCAGTCCTCACTTCTCCCAATTTAAAAATGGAATTTTTTTCCTCTATTTTTGCCTGGATACCTAGATGCTGCGTAGTAATCTGAGGTCTTCATAGTTCTTACTGTAGTTGTGCTAGATCAGTGACGGTAAAGCAGAGCTAATGAACATATTAAAGTTCAGGGATGTCATTTTTCTTCTCYACTTTCCAACTGCTGAGAAAGTTATTTATTCTTTCCTTGCCTCAACTTAGTTGCACCTCAAGAAGCAGTTAAGCAATTTTGCARGCAGTTTGTGAATGCTTTTATGTACCTTTACACAATTTATGCTTTCTCTAGTCTTTTGTTAAAAAAAAAAGAACTGTATTAATTGCAAGGAATATTAAATTTAAAAAGAAAAGTCAAAATACCTAATGCAGAAATGTCCAAGATTAAACTGAATCAGGTTTTCTCAGTCTAATCCCCAAGTGATTTGCTTTAACCAATGTGAATCTGATGCTGCAGAAGTGTCCAAYGCAGATCCTGTCAACTAATATTTTTGCTTAGGTCACTGCAGTGCCAAAGTCCTCGGGACTCTCTCTAATTACCCAGTGGSCCATTTGGACCATTTTCTTGTCGTGTTGAGCAAACTGTGCTCCAGTGACCACTAATGAATTGCTTGGAAAAGATTATCAGCAAGGAAGCCACTGTGACGTGGAAAAGACAAACTGCTCTCTATTCATTCTGCCASCCTTAACAATGACTAGGGAGCTCCGCTCCAGTGACCGGCAATATTACGAAGATGCATCTTCCTCTACCCTAATGGGCACGTTGCAAGCACAGAGCTATATCTACTTTATTAGGCCAGGGTGGCAAAAACCACTTTTTTTTCCCCCACTATATTAGTCATTAAAACCGCTTGTTTCCATTGATGGTCCACACACGATCTGATTAATCAGCAGCATGAAAAACCTGCTTGTTCCTAAGCGCCCTAAGTTACGTACGGGAGGGATGAAGGATCACAAAGGGAACACAGCCCCTGGCAGGCTCCATGTATCCCTTCAAGTGCATGTTGGCTATAACGAGGCTAAAGATTAAAATGTGGATAACATATATATAGATTTATTTTCTTTAAAATAAATCAAAACTACCTACTGATTTACAAAAACTTCGCTTCCAAAAATGTTTTTAAGTGGAAGTTACTGGGATTTTTTCATTTGGTTTAAACCGGTRTATCGTCAGGCCTCATGTCTGAGAAACCTGTTTCTCTGGGAATAAGTACTGCTCTTTGAAACCCAAGTTCCTCTCTCTGTGAACCGGCGYTCCGCTCACTCTCATTCTCTTTGGTTCTAGCTTGAATTCCAGGGTGCTGTAGAGGAAACATCGTGGGAAGTGCCCACGCTCGGGGGATAAAGAACAGCCGTGTGATTTTTTGAAAGGTCAGACTCTTAAAAACACTAATTTTAAGGTTTCCTMTAAATGTCATGTTTTCTTTTGGTTTTTTTTCATTTGACTTTTCTGCAGAGAGTCACAAACTATCATGACGAGGTTTCACAATGTGGTTGGTTACCTGTCATAAGTTAGAAATGCATTTAGCACAGTGAATAAAAGAAGGGTCCAACTACATTGCATAGAATCGGGAAAAAACAAGAGCAAACAACTTCTGCAAGTGCATTTTGCTGTTGAAATGGAAGTTGCAGTTTTAGTTGCTAGCCAGGTTATTAATGGTGTTGTGGCACGTCGTGGTGCTAGTTGCTGGTGAAGCTCGACACAACCATCCAGGCCCTGTTCATGTTTCCTAAGCAGGATACCTCGCCCCTAGGACTGTTCATATAACACTTACCAAAAATTGTGGAGGCAGGAGGGTTTAGCTCATCTCACAGGTTTATTTTGCAGTCCTTCAGAGTATTTTTGGGGTGTTCCATTTGCTTATTTATTTCATTTTTTGCACCATTTAGCAATGGGCATCAGTACTGCCAATTACTACTCTTAATATTGTTCCAATTTACAAAATATTTATGTTTTGCACTAATGGAAATGACGGTGAGATGCTGAGTTGACAAACCTGTTGTTCCTGGAGGTGCTGGTGCCTGGGCCTATAGGAGCAGAAGCTGGGCTRGGTGAGCTACCTCTACTCGTATAGACATCCCGTCTCTATAGGGCAGGATGTTTCTATAGGGCTCTGGGGAGGCACTAAAGTAAGGATGATTTCTTGGTGGGTTTTCTCTGCACTGACTACTTCAATAGCATGCAAGGGGAGGAAATCACGGAGAGAAGGATCTCCTCATCCTAATCCATAGTGTTTCCAGGAAGATATAGCACCTTCCAGGTCTGTTATTTACCTCCAGCCATAGTTGACTACTTATGGCCTTCGGTTCCCCTCCTCCTGCTGCTGGGAAWGCCTCTTGTGCTGCTAAAAAGCCTTGAGCTGGTTATGGGAAAGTATTTCTCCCAGTCTGGCTAAATGTATGTCAGCCTCTTTGGACAACAAGGCTGCATCCATCATGGTTATATTTAACAACATGGGATGTTAATATTTGAGGGGAACGTGCTGGCAAAGTGTGTGAACAAGGAGAGAAAAAGATGAATTAGAGAAGGGGAGGGGAAAAAATAGAGGAGAATTAGAATGACGGAGATACAAAATTTAAGAAATCAAACCAGCCTTGACAGTTATACGGCATAAGAAGAGAAGYTACAAAGGTGAGAATTACTTATCCTCTTTTGTATTCAAAATTATGCGGTGCCTACCAAAAATGTCAGTCACTTTTCTTTTGCAGTGTAATTGGTATGGAATTTACACATAGCAGAATTAATTGACAATAGTCTTAGAAAGGGTGATGTGTTTTATGGTATATAATTAATCTGCAAAATTCACTGTCTCTGGAGGCATCAATAATGATATCACAGCTGCATTTTAAAGAATRCTTGGCAGTGTTATGACAGCTACCATGTTATACATCGCTGTATACAGTAGAGAGTGAAAAAGTAATAAGGATTAATCTTTTGATCTGTATGCTATAGTCTTCAGGGATAGAAGAATAAAAACAATTAAGGCAAATAGGCTGCCATTTAGTGTTCCAGGACCTGACAAAGAACACAAGTGGATATTTTTTCCCTATTTTTCATAATTCTGAAAAAAAATACAGAAGAAATCTAATCAACAAGGTATAAATAATCTGTCTTGCCTCTCATTTTGTGTGAATTTCATGTCCTGTGAAGACACGTGAATGTCTTCGTGGTCCAATCTCTGAGATGCAAACTCTCTTTCTCATTCCAAATATCTTTTCAATTAAATTTAAATCTCTTGTATTGACACTTAAATACAAGCGATAGCACACCTTAAAAACATTGTCAATCCATTCCATTTTTTTCAAGCACCACAGTGCAAAGTCAGGAAAAAAGGAAAAAAATCRCCTTCGATGTCTTTAGCAGTTTTAGTTTTCATTGAACTCCTCACCTGTAAATGAAGAAACTTATTGCAACTGCTTACAGTAGAGCTCTTGGGACCTGTACTCCTGTTGCTGTCTCTTTTTTTATGTCTTGTCTATGCTTGCCTTGTATTTTATTATTGATGTGGTCAGACAAGGCATTTTTATGTATTGCAGAATAACAGCAATGAAGYGTAAGCCCTGTTCTTTTATATTTCCCTAGATATTCCATTGTTTTCATTATAACTTGTATCTTACACTGAGTTTTCCTTTTGAGCTCCGAATTTTGCGTCATTTTCTGATCCGCCATCAATTAATAGCAAGTTTCCAGTGTTTATTTTTCTCTTGTTTTTCATCCCTGCCAGAACCCCTGATGCAATGGCAGTATCCAGCTGCTGAGTCKTCATTCCTGTCACTAGTTGGTCTCTTAGTAAATGCAGTAGATGAAGACAGTGGTAATTCTGATGGGCAAGAATTTGTGCCTTTCCCCACAAAACACAGGCTCTTYTTACATGAAGCTTAATGTTAATTTTGAGAGCCTCAAATTCATAGAGACAACCACTTATAATTTCTTTYTGATGTCTTATTAATGACCTGAACCAGTTTCTCATGTCAATGCAATGCCCAACTCCACGGAAATTGCACTAGCAGAAGCGAGGAGCTGGTGAGGGAATGTGGAGGGGTCATTAACTATTCTGTACTTGTCAAATTATAGGATAATAATGGTGATACAGTGTGCTTAGTGGCACACAACATCATAAATAACTGCAGGCATGCTTGCTTAGATAGTCGAGACACCTGCTCTTAATTACAGGAAAGGAACCTAATCTGTCACRTTGCTTTAATGACAAATGGGAAAAGTAGATTTATCCCAAGCTATATCCCAGCAGTGTTTTCTCAAGACAGTAATTATTTTTGTGTTTAACCCTATTTTTAAGTTAAGTTGCAAGCTGTTTTTGTGTGCTCAAATATGTGCTTAAGCATATTCATTAATCAATCTAAAGGTGTGGACTTTGGGGTAAGATCAGATCCTTGGGAAGAATCTTGGAAATGCACTTGAGTTTTGGGCCTTGAGCATGATGCTCACCTGCCCTTTAGGAGGCTCTGGAGGATCTGAAACATGAATGTTGGTGACTGAGTAAGAGCCTGAAAGAGTGTTGGGTATTTCCTAAGCCCGATGAAGCATAGGAGATGTGCAAGGCAATCCATACAATATCCCTGTAGGTTGGTGTGCTTGGTTTAGGGACAGTCCTCTATGATCACTGTGTTGTTCTTCTACAGAAGCAGCTTTACAACACTTATATTTTTAACTTGTCCCAACCAGCATCATCTCTTCCCCTTTGCCCTGGTGTCTTCCTTCACCGCAGCTGTCTCTGGTCCTTGATATCTTGTCCCTCCTGAAATTCTGTGGTTCATCCTTACCTGACCTTCCCTTCACTGATTCCTTGGAACATCTCCTTAAGGACCTGTGYTACTCTTCCTCATCCGTTGTCGCCATCCATGTTTATTCCGTTGATGCAGAAATCTGCTGCAAATGGCGCAAACGAAGAGATTATTATGGTATGTTCTGTGCCATAGCAACATAATTACAACAATTTTTAGCTAGCTAAAAATAATCCGGAGAGATTTTTAACCAGTTAAAAATAATCAGGAAAAAAAGGATCTGAATTGTAAGATATCAAGGYTTTCCAGTAATATCTTTTATTCCTATTTCTTTTAGGTGGATTTTTCTTTTGCAAGGTGARGTAAAAATACCTGGATTTCTATCCTTAGGGACAGTTATCCTTTGGGATGATTCCAGTGTTAGCCAAACCAGGGACTCTTGTGCCTATGGCAGTAGGGATTAACTTGACAGATCTTCTATGTGTTAGGTCCGATTTGTGCCTCAAATTAAAACCAGAGCAAGTGGTGGCACCTCTTGTTTGCAGGCTCATCCTGGAGAGAGACATTCCTCCAAGGACAAGATGTTGGTTTTAATTGCTCTTCTGGTCATGGATCCATGAGCAATATTGCTAAGAGAAGTGTCTTGCTCACCGCAGCCAACTGGTTTGCTTTATGGGAGGTATATTTGTGGATAATGTTTTGTTTTCTAAACACACAAAAAGAGAGGGGAAAGACAGAATTGCCGGCTGGCAGCAATAATCCAAATCTCCCATTCTGAATTTTTTTGGGGGATGTAATTTGAAGTAACTTGGGTGATTGTTTCATCTGGTTGCCTTTCCCAGAACAAAATGCGTTTCAGGATCAGGGCGAGGAAAGCTTAGACGGCATCTTGAGATCATGGGGATGGCTGGGGAGTCAAGCATGAAAGTAAATCTTGAYCTAATCAGTTCAGCTGTTTGGTTATGTTAGCGCTGTAAATCTGAACTCTTAAACTAACTTTTAATTATTTTTTCAAAAAAAGAAAATTATTTTTTTCATTTACTTATAAAACTTTCTTTTACTTGTGCTTTTTAAACTTATAAAACTTTCCTTCTAATCCAACCTTTTGATTGGATTAATTTATCAATAGTTTCTTGACATTTTTAAGTTACTCAATTTAAAAAATAAAAGGTTGAACAGGACTGGTTATGAGGTCCAGTTTTGTCAGTGGTTTTATTCTATTCTTCAAATATTAGTATCTCTGGGTAACCCCATATTCTGTAAGCATTTATCTTTGTATTCCAGGTAAAAAAATCTTACGTGTCAGTTTTGTTTTGCCTTTTGTGTTTGTATCTGAATGGCGTTTGAACCATCAGAGACTCGAGGCAGTAACTGTGTCTGTGATCGTCCCTCCCTCACAAATGCCTCTCTGCAGATCCTTTCCCACTGTGGTCCCCAGTGGCCACATGTCACTCTGATCTRTAGTCCGGGCATCACTTTTGTCTCCCAGGCCTCCCTGTAGGTCCTCATGTTCTGTCCCACCAAGTCTATGGGGGAAGCAGCTCCAAGATGATAACGCGCCGCCTAATCATTCAGCCACATAAAATTCTCCAGGCTCTTCCTCTTTACTGTCTCATTTACTGCAGTGTTTCTTCCCCTGGCCTTACCAGCTACCCATTTGCTAGATCTCTGTGAATACAGAATATTTCTGCAAACGTTTTTGCCCTGCTCCTCTGACCGTGGCACTCTCTCTTTTCTTCCTGCCTTCTTTGTGCTATCAGATATATTCTGCCTGGCTTTGCTTTCACAAGTAAAGATGTGTGCAGATGATCATTCCTCATTTGTTATCAAATGATTGGTGCCTCCACRGAGCCTGATAAGTACTTGCCTCTGATCAGGTGTTTATTTCACGTTAGATTTTCAGACAAGCACTTGCTGCTCTTTCTCAGGCTGTCCCTCACCCTGGGCAGGAATTAATAATAAATACATCCAAGGCTGCCTCCTATTTCTTTCCCTAATCCCTCTTTAAAAGAAGGAAAAAATCTTTTGGTGCAATGTTGGTGAAAGATGGTGACAGTTAAGCTGTTACCTGCTCAGATTACATCCTATCAATCAAATTAAACCCTCTCTTACAGTGCTTGGCAGTGCTGTTCCCTGAGATGCACCAAGCCCTTATGCATCAGGCCATGCTGCTTTGCTGGGCACTGAATCCATAGGATCTCTGATCAGGGAGCTCATTTAGACATGATAAAATAASCAAAACTGCTAAAAGTAGGTTTCTTTTAAAAATTTATGTGGGTTTCCTGCAACAGTTTATAATGAGGCCCRATGGTGCCTGATAGTGTAAGCTGAGGTGTGGGGATGCACAATGTCGACGTGGTCACTGATGCCTTTGTGATGAGAAGCGTAATTTACTCTGTTCTCAGGACTGCCGTTATCATTTCTTTTTGTCTGTATCCACCTGGAAAAGTTGGTCTTTTATAGTGCCAGGCCTGCGTAGAAGCAAGGACAGTGAATTCTGCTCCACGGTGAGACGTAGAGTAGCTCTAGTATTGCAAATTGATGCTGCTGGTAGAGCACTGGGCTGCCTCTAGGGAAGTGAAGGTACCAAAACCTGAGTCCCTAGACCCTGCTGCACACCACGTCTTGAGGCCATACCTCAGATTGGTATCTTGGCCTTAAAAATAAACAAATAAATAAATAAATGTGGTGTTTGCTTTGGTGCAGCATATGTAGATGGTGCCGCTGGGCCCCRCTCCCTGGGAATAGGGCACCTCTTGTGCCCCTACAACATGTAATTTTTAATGGGAAGTGATAGAGTCGTGAGATGGGTGAGTATATTATTAATTGTGGTTYTGAAATATGCATAAAACAGCAAAAGGTACCTTAAATTGCCTCTCTGCACGTCCGATGTAGTTATCGCAGGCTATGAAGAGTATTATAAAGCAGACTTGGGTTACTGCAGCATAAAAGATCCCATCATGATCTGCATCAGCGTTTTATGAGGAAATAATGTGCATGTTACAAGGTGATGAAGAAGGATTTAATGCTCAGTACTGGATATGTCCCTCTGTGTCACCACTCCTGCATGCAGTATGACTGCAAATCCACAACTTCTCCTTCTTTCGCTTCTTCTTTGCCCACATTCACTTCATTTGCTTCAGCCTCTCTAAGTGACCTTCAGTCTACTCCAAAGAAAATACTATTCATGCAAAACAATTTTCATATTTAAGTAAACGAAATAGTTGCTAGCTATAATGAGGACAGAATTGTATCCTAGGTGCACMAATTATTTTAGCTCCTGCCAGATGGTTTACATGGAAATGCGTCTTTTTTTTTTTTTTTTTATGATTACATTGCTGTTTGAAACATTTTAATCTTAATAGATCTTTTGCAGTTGGGTTATGTTATGAGATACAAAGACACATTTTAACATAAAGTTTYGGCAAAAATCTGTTGACACATAAAATCATGAGACTTGTGTCTATAAACAAAAGAAAAGGAAGCTGATTTCTGATTGCCCAGTTCTTTTTGGTTGGTTTTAGCTGGTTAAAGACAAGTTTGTTTGAAGGGGATATAGGGCAAATGCTCAAGGTGAAGTAGGGCAAGGTGGCTTCCCACCCGAATGCCTCATTCTTCAATTTGATATATATATGTGAAAAAGCACGTGTGCTAGATCTGCTGTAAACACTTGCATGAGCTCTTAGATTSATTTTGTGTTTTCTGATCAATAATTTGACAAAGAATAAATGAAGGAGCTAATTCTGGAAAAATACTCTTTTATAAGAGTTCCATTGATTTGCAAAATTAGGGAAAGAGTAAATATATCCAGTGGTGTCTGCTGAATTTACTGTCACGATGGGGGAAAATAAAAAGATTTTGCTTAATTATCTTCTGTGAACTTCTATACCAGGTAGATTAAGAAACAAAAAAAGTCTACAAGAGAAAAGGACAATGTTGCTAATTAAACAATAAGAGTTTAATGAGGAAGTGAATGGACCAGTCAGCATCTGCCATGCCCGAGGACGACTGGGCATTTCAGCCATTTCAGGCAGATTTCAGTCTTTCCAGATCTTCTTTTCAGAYATAACCCTATGCTCACATGGAATACAATTTCTATATCTAATTCAATGAGATCATTAAGATATAATTGTCCTCCAGTATTTTAAAAGCGTATTAGTATAGATAAATTATATTTCTTTTCTTTGTCCGCCTTTTCTGAAATAATAACCTGGCATAAAATCCATGTGAACAAGTGGAAAACGCTGAACAGACCCTCTGGATTCTCTATGGCCTCATACGTGCCCCAGCACTGAGGAGACTGTTCCCTGATGGGCCTCTACTTTAAGCCTGTGCTGTGAACCCTGGACTGCTTCTCATGGAATGGGAGGACTGCCTAGCTCTGGACAACTCCTGCCCTGTTGCTGCTGGAAGACTGTAAAGCTGCTGGGCCYCACCTTGGTGTTGGAGATGCCGCAGGTCTGGTGAGTTACCTCTGGGCGGCTGTTTTCAGCCAGCTGGGATCCAGAGCAGCAACTGTTCATGAAGTGGCTTCTCACCTGCAGCCCCAGCAGGCTCTTCACGCACCTCTCCATGGGGCTGCTCTGCAAAGACCCAGGCAGGCAGCAGGAGGAGTCACCCCGTGTGGCATCAGTCATCCCAAGCTGGGGGAACGCTTGGCTCTGACAGCCCGGAGCAGGAGGGTTGACCTGCTGGACCCCTCCACGGTGATCTCTTCCTTCCAGAAGGACCTCTGTTGAATGACATAAGSAAGGTGACTCTGATCGTCACCTTTAATATGACCGTGGATGGAATAATGGAAAATGTGACAGGAGTCACAGCTCCTGGAGACAACTGCTGTTTGGGTCCATATGAAGATGGATGCTGAGGAGCTCTCCTGGGTGATTTGGCCACTCCCAATGCTGAAGAAACATTTCCAGGTGTGTTGCTGAGCTCCCTAGAGCCTATGTTTCTCCCAGAGTAGCAGACATGCTGAGGAACATGGATCCACACAACCGGCCTGGAGAGCACTATGTGGCAGTGCTCCGTGAGGTCGGAGCTGCATCACGTGTCCGACTGATAACGTCGCCTTTCTGAGCTGGGAAGGATCTGATAAAGTCTCTCTCGTTTCTCCAGCAGCTTCTTTCTTTTGAAGGACATGCACTTGCTAACAAAATTYTTAATGAGTTTATGAGCATGTGTATCTGGTGGGACTTTAATGGAACGTTCTCTGTTGAGGTGTTCTGGGCAATTTTMAGAAGCAGTTCAGTCGTGTATTGATGTTGTTACTTCTGTTTCCTTCATTAGGTGGGAATAAGTATCTTTTGTTAAAACTTTCTGATAAGTCTTCCACAAATTCGCTAAAAAGAGCAGCCCTGGTACAACAGTTGATGACGGCCGTGATGCTGCACGGCATCCTTGGGCACAACCGAGCGAGTGGCTGGCGTTCTCCAAAAGAGCTGCTGCGAATTAACTGCCCCTACTTTCACTCAGCCCTGACAGAGCAGTGGTGAGAACGGCTCCAGGACATGACCCGGCCAAAAGCTGGTGGGAAGCCGGTCCAGTTTGCAGTCAGCGCCCTGCGGTCTCAGCCCAGGGGGGCCTCTTTTCTCACTTGCCTCCYCCTTGCTGATGGGACGCTGCTCTGTCGTGAGCTTCTCAGGGCAGCGCTCTCTGCATCCATGCCGCAGCCTGACGTGAGCTCCCTTGATGCCATAGACTTGAACTTTTCTCCGTTGATTCCATTTGAAGCGATGCCTTGGGCTTTTAAGCAACACTTTTCCCTGCACTGCAGGTGGCYGGAGGATTTGGGACTTTGAGGAAGCGCTCAACAACTCGCCTGAATAGTCATGGGCGCTYCCAGTCGTCACCCAGATGACTTGGGAACAGCGGTGTCTATGTTGTGATAAAAGCAACAGCCCCGCACGGAGTCTGAAGAGACTGTAAAGCCCCAGGCAGGATGCTGTGGGGAAGCAGGCTATAAAATTTTAAGGGATGAGCTGCAGGATTATGCAGCCTTTGGCTCCCTTCCTTGAGACAGGGTCTGCATCGACACTGGCAGAATCGCAGGAGGACACGTGAGGACCTGGAGAGAGGAGGAAAACAAACAGCTCGTCTGATTCTCATATAGCAGGGGTGCTGGGAATGTTGAGTTTCTGTCTTAATTCACTCCACAGAGAATTTAAAAACTGGATGGCATTTGGGGTTATTTTCTTAATATACTGAGGCTACAAAACAGCATTATCTTCTACCAGTAATCTTCAGCATATTTTGATTTTTTTTGTCAGCATCCGTGAGGGATCCTGGGTAGCCTGGAGCACCTTCCTCTTGGAGGATGTGCAGCTTTATGTAATCTCAAAAAAATCCCGTTGTCCTTCTGTTCAGAACATCCAGTTCTGCAGGCATGGCCGATCCCACACCCTTATGCTGGGCCTGGGTGCTTTGGGTGCCTGCAAGTGCCCTCTCATTCTTCCTTGCTGTATTGAAGGAGCTGAGCAATATCTACAAGATGCRTCCTCTTTAAAATCCACTTCTCCTTCAGCTTTCCTTTCCCTGAGATGGCGCTTCCAATGGTAACTCCAAGGCACAAATAAACTTGGGGCATGCGGCCCAATTCTCTGCGGTCATTCCATGCTGAGGAAAATAAATAAGCATAAATTTCAAAAAAAAACTTTTTTTTTTTTGGACCATCAGTGACCTCCCATGAGAGTTTTGGTGGGAAGGCTTTCACGAGATTTGCTTTCCACCAGGATTTGTTTTCCTGTCTGTTTGGCGAGGCCTTTCTTCCTAACCTGTGCCTGTCACAGATTTCCTTTTCATGGTGCTGCACGAACAGCAAAGGCGTCTTTGTTCGCCGCTCCTCCAGCTGCCCGGCCGGCTCCTCCTTGCTCAGCTAGTGACAGGTGCTATGCTGGTTACAGAGGAGGAAGGRAAAAAAAACCCCAATGCAGCTACTGTAATAATAAATATAAGTGCCAAAATCCACTCCTGACAGTTGCACGGTATTTTGTAATATTTCATCTTCCCGTCTTCTTGATGAATAAGCCAGTACAGTCTCAAAGGAATGATATTTTTGAGATTTTCTTTCCACACAGATCGGTGGATTTCCAAAATATATAGGAAGAAAATACACATTCATGACCCGGAAAGAAGCTTCTGCTAAACTGATGTTGCCAATTAGCTGCAACCTTAGTGCAAGAGGCCGCAGAGTATTAAAGATGAATAAAGACTTATATTTCTGAGGGCAAAGGGAATAGGAAAAAAATCATTTTGAAATAACTGTTGTGAGCTTAGCAGGAAAACTTTATTTTAAACACCTTTTTTAGCTTTCTGCCATATTAAAAAGACTTCTTTGACATRTAGTTATTCACCTGTGAAGACCCGGGCGTTTCTGTAATTCTCGCTAAGTTCATTACAGTTACCTGTTTGTTTTCCCAGTTACTTTTCTCATTATCTGTTCTGACCTGGGCATCCAGCCTCTCTGGAAGTAACATTGGTGAGTCAGTCTTCCTTGGTATTTGCTCGCTTTTAGGTTCAAATGTTGTATTTTTTCTTAATATTTCTCTCTGTAATTACCTGTCAGGAGACAGTCGAAGGAGTGCAGGGAGTGCCACTTCATTACCTTATAKGCTTTGAATTAATTTGTTCGTATCATTAGCAGCCATACATTTATCTTTGTGTTTTTTCCTTCAGTTCTGGAAGTTATTTTTGCTGATTTCCCCATAGTGCTGCTCCTCCTGGTAGAAGTATCAAATGCCTCACGAAAGATTTTTTTAATGTTTCCTGACTGCTTTCTCTGGGATTGATAATAAGATTGAGTTTCACTATGTTTATTGTTTCTTGTGGGGTATTTTTTTTCTTGTTTAAAAGTGGCAAATTAAAATGAAGCAGGTATTCAAAAACATAGAGAGGATGGTGTTCAACCAATTTAATCTTTGCTTTTGCTCTGTGGCATCTAGTTCTATGAAATTTTCCCCTAAGCTACTTGGTCAAGGAAAAGGATTTCTAAAAGCAAAAAAGAAAAAATTGCTGTTTTCAARTCCCTTTTGCTGAAAGAACTTTGCAGAAATTTTGCTGTAAGTGTTGACATCTCTTTAAAAAAAAAAAAGAAAAACATAAATAAAAGAACACCAACTTGTAGGTTTTCTGTACTATATACTCAGCAGGGCCATTTTCTGCTAGCGTTTCTCATGGTGAAATGAATGTTTTCTATTAAATACTGGATTTTTCAGTGCTCAGTACCCTATAATCAATGTGATGTTGCACTTGTTTCAAGAATTCAGGTGGATCCTAAGGATTTTACGATTAATTCATACCAGTCAAAGTTACTGAATGCTCCTGTAAGGGTAAAATGAAAGCAACTTGAAAGCAAATGAAAGCTACTTGCTTCCCTCAAACCTTGTCTAAGTTTTGAAAAGACTGTAAATAGATTTTGGATGTTATTAACTCAGCCGTGCACAAACCATAGAAAACATCTAGTTTTACATTATTTTCTTTAATAAATTTGCTGGATTTCACGTGCATGAGAATGTTAAGGTTACGGATAATCCCAGTCATCTGTGATTAGTGCTCCATGAGAAAAGTGCATCTAAGCAGAAGTAGTATAAAAGTAGCATAAAAGTATAAAGTAGTATAAAAGTAGCATTTAAGCAGCTGTGAGAACACGTAGTGCTAAAATTATTGACGTGTAGGTGGAAAATAAAAAGCGTTAAGGTATTCCAGACGTTTTTCTTTCTTTTTGCCAATTTAAGACCTGAGTTATTTGTAGACAGAGGATATTAACTGAACTACTCMAATGTCTGATTTATGTCCTTTTATAAAAACCTCTCTGTTCACTGTAGCATATGGACAACTGCATTAAGAAATTTTAGAAGGTCTTGCTGCAAATAGAAAAATAACTCGAGTGGATTTGAAACTGCAAAGTATTAGGTGTTTTTAGGGCTGCTGAACGCTGTCTGATGGGGACAAAGCTGTTCAGCACAAGTGTTTATGGGATTGTGATACATAAGGAAGATCAGCAATGCTCAGTGGGGCCCAAACTGACATATCTGCTTTTGTGTTGCAAGTCCGTTGTTAATATGAATATGAGTTGTTCATACGAGTTGTGATATGAAATACATAGCAGGATGTGCTGACCTACAGAGACCTGCCCATGGGTCTTCCAGGCACACGTTTCGTTTCTTCCGGYGCCGATATACCAACTTCTGCCTGAGACAATTTAGACTCAAAAACCCACTCCATAGATTTTTACACGGTGAGTTCAAGCCAAAGCCTTCCTCGGGCTACTGCAGTATTGGCACTCTTCCTGAAATGTGTTTGGCAAACATGCAGCTGAAAACAACGCGGATGTAAATGAGGGAAAATCTGGTAATTTTAATTCCGTAATGCTTTTATCACTCAATTCAGGTGCTCATGGTCCATTAAAAATACAAGATTAATGACTTTTTTCCTCCAACGGTGTTATTCTAAAGTGTTCCGGGTGGTAAGCGCACCCGTTTCCTTTAACGTTGTGGAATTACCACAGAAAAAAGTCGCTTTTGTGAAAAGCTGGGAATGGGAAGGGCTGAGCTGATTAAAACCTGCAATTATAAGGGATAAGCAATTCCTTTTATGATGTGTTTAAGTGTCCAGAGYGGAAGAGCCAAGTCACTGAAGGCTCTGGGCCCTATAGCAGAACTTGGCTTCGTCTTTGGGAAGTGGCCTGAAGTTGGRTTTTGTCAGTCTTGGTCATGCAGCACAATCTTTAGACTCAAAATCCTGCATTTATTTTATAAGCATTAGAAGTAGAGGTGTCGGTTGTGTTGGAGAATATGTGTACTGTGTTGTTGCCTTTTCCAGCTAACGATGAAATATGACTGAAAAAGCCAGTTAATTAGCTGTCTACTGCAATGAAAAAAAAATTAATGCTAAATATGAATTGTCTTGATGTAATTTAAATGTTTTCTTAAGAGATACCCAGAAAAGGAAGCACGGTTAGTAGCGAGCTCTGATTGCCAGCGTCCTCRCCCAAGACATGGGAGATGCCTTTACTAGGTGGGAGAAACTGTCCTATCAGCCCTGCCRAGTGACACGGTTTCTCTTGGAACTATGGTCAAGTCAAGCTACTGGAGGCAAGAATTGAAGTCACCAGCAGAAAGAAGTGCTTAACATGACATAAATGTGACATAAACGTGACCCTGGGATGGGTGGTGAGGGCATTCACCAGACCTGCCAAGCCTTTCCGTGTCRCAGGATCTGCTCCAGCGCTTTTCCCTACACTTTTTCCTTACATGGAGATTTCTGGATTGGGTTTTTACGTCATCACTTCAGTTCTAGTAACGTTTTCAGTATGGATTCTCTCTGTTCCTAACCGATTTCTGCTCAGGATATGTTAGTCATTGCTGGGTAATCCTGCAAATTATGACGCTGTGAATACATAGTCACAGAAATCTTTTCAGCAATTTTCTGCCAAATTTCTTCACAGGAAACATCTTGAAATCCCAAATATTTTTAAAAGCTCAAGAAAGAGTGACAAATATACGCTTACTGAAATTGCTTCTCTTCATATAAATGGTCCTGAGCATATTTTGCCGTGCTGGCCCAATTAAGCTATCAGTCTRTGCTCATTTATTTCTCTTGTAATGCTCTGAATTTTTTAGATAACTGTTTTAGAGACATTACTGTGATGAGCAGAGTAAACATCTCATGGGAAGAAAAATCAGCAGTAAAAAGCTGGATTTTAATTTATAGAAGTACAGACTCTAATTGAATTAAAACCTGATGCACCTACCAGAAATTAAACAGCATGAGAAAGCTTATCATATAAGTAAAATTTAAGATGCTTTAAATCAAGCCATACTCAGACCTTAAAGTCCAGCTGCTTAACAGATCTCTTTTCTATGGCTAYAGTCCTGTTCCAGACTTGCATCTGGAATTTATTCCTGCACCACTTCTMTCCACTCGTTCATGCATTGACAGTTTTCATGAACTCAAATAGATCTTCTCCTTAGAGTTTATCCTAGATGTCTAGATAGCAGAATCATACYCCAGCCATTGCCTTCATTTTGYTTTTTTTTAAAAAGAAAACGAACAGTCATCAGGGCCAATTGACCAGCAAAGGTGTCCTACTGTTTGTTAAATTGTCTAGTGAAATAATTTGATATAATCATAAAATTACTATGTCCGGGAGACTGCTGTGATTTGTCTTGTTCCATCAAGTGCTTTGGGGCAATAGCAATTAGAAATAATGGATCAAGATGGAGTTGCTTATTAATTTWAAATACAAAAAAATCTCATTGCTTACAAGGATAATTTTTAGATCTCTCCTTAGGACGGGTAGCATCTGGGATTTACCCTTGAAGGATCATCCTTCAGCTCATAGGTGRTCCTGATTTGACCATCATGGCATCGGCACCTAACTAGGTTGAGTGTTACCTGAAGACTCAGAGCGACTTCTGTTGTTCTATCATSTATCTCAGCAATGCTGCAAACAACTTCCCAAGGTGCTTTATTTCACGTTGTTATGGAAACAACACGACTATCCAACAAAACTCCAGCACGAGACCAACCTCAGGTATCCGTGCGGGAGGGTGAGGGAGTGGGGAAACATGTATTCATTATTMTGTGTTCCTAGCATTCCTATAGGTTTTTCCCAGCCTGGACAAGATCCCCAGAAGGCTGAACTCTGTGTTCAAGGTAACCTGGCAATGGGGGATTTGCTTCCAGCTCTCACAGCAGCTTTGCTTGTGAAGTTCTTGGTGAGTCAAGGGTCACTTGCAGAGCTCTCAGCCCATGACCTCTGCAYTGGGAAAAACAAACAAACAAACAAAMAAACCCCAGACAAAGTAAAATAGACCTCGGGACTCAAATCCTTTTAAGTTTAAACATTTTTGTGTGGTGTGTCTGTGCTAACTGTGCTTGCTGGTTTCTTATAGCTACCCTGCCTTATTGATCTATGTGCATAAGAGCTCTACTTCTTTCTGAAAAATGCAAAGGCAAATGATGAGCTGTCAAAGAAAACCCAAGCCCTATCATCCTGAATAATGTCTGCCCCCTTTTTTTGCTAGAATTTAGCAAATTGCGTTTAATGAGACTAGTAATGACACATGAGCAAGTCTGTAAAAGCACAGGACCTGACCGCAAAAACTTCCTTCTTCAAATGTCTGAGGCCTTTTTGGTCTTAAAAGCAATTAATTCTTCTTGGCCAGTTTAATCAAACACAAGGCTCTTAAGGCAGCACAAAGGCTATTTAAATCATTTCAGGTTATGAACAGCCTTTTTCCTGGGAGCACCGAGACCCAACMTGTTTATTTTTTCTGTAATTTAGARGAGTTATATGCATGCCTAATGCATTCCTTGAAAATGCAAGTGACCACTTCATGGCACTCTTTTTTATGCCAGAGCAGCACCTGAAACCACTCTGGAGCTTTTGTGGCCAAAATGGACAGTCTGTTAGGAAAATACATCATATCATATCAATTCTCCCATACTGCTTTTGCGTGGTTGACCTATGCTGACCAGAAGGTAAACTGATAGCAACTCCCCCCTGCCAAAAAAAAAAATTCTAAACTTAAAATTCTTCTATTTACATATTGTTAAAAAAGTCTATTCCTGAAAACTATCTTTTTTTTTCTTTTCAACTAGTTAAAATAATACTGAAAAAAAGATGCACTCAGCAGTGAAAGATAAYATATCCCTCCACAAATGTCTTTTAGTTAGGTCAGTTTCAATCCTGGGGTATCACGTATGTGCTAGACGAAGAAGGAAAACATTATCTTTTACTTTCTCATAAAAATATGTATGTTCAATATCAGAGATAATAACATAATGACAAATACATTGCGTGAAAAGAGCCTTGTAGATATTGGCTGCAAAGCTCTAGATCAAAAGATAACATTGATGAAAGCTGTMGAGGATTTTTGGGGAATGTAACAGCTTAACAAAAATCTTCATCTGTTTCAATTAAAGAAAAATGTATAGGCACTTTCCAGGAGCAGAAATCTTTCAGAGGTTTTGCCTGCTGTCTTCTCAGGGAGAAGTTACTATTTATATATTAAAAAACCCCACTGACCTTCACTACTGRTGCTTTGGACAGGCTTTGCTTTATGTTGGATGCTGAAAGAGGGTTTCCAGTGTTACACCAGATAGATTTCCTACAAATAAATTCTCGGGGATTAGACTTGCTTTATTGCAGACCTGTTCTCTGAGACATGCAGCAATCTGGAGATATGTCATTTATACTATTACAGGCTTGCATTCCCACTGGAAATAAATGGTGTTATTTTCATAGATGATTTATTTTGACAGTAGAAATATATTTTGGAAGTGGAAGATTGCCAATATTGGTGCAAAGGGCTATCAGTACAGTTCCTTTTTCCCTTTATTTAAAACTCTGAACCAAAGTAGAGCGGGATTGATTTACTAAGTGAAACACAGGAGTTATTCTACACTGACTTCAGTTCTAGAAGGAAGAAAACCGTGGCCCGGAGAACACCTAGTGCCTGCAGTCTTTGCAGTGCACAGTCCTTCCAGTCTGTTATTGCAAAAGACATGGAAAGATAYGAAATAAATTGAGACTCAGAGCCTGCTCATTCCTGGCCTCACCTTCTGTTTGCAGAGAGAATTTTCTGTTTGCTCCAGTGGCTAAGCTGAGCTGCCCCCAATGACCCTCATCTCCACCACCATATGGGACTTCAGGTACTGCTACCAAGTGAGCCAACACCTGTATTTCTGGTTTTAAAGCATCAGAGAAATTCCGTGATTCTGGATAGATTTTAGCTAGAAAAACATTTCTATGCTGACTGTCCCGCTCTTCCGSAAAAGTGCACTGCATTTTTGCAGCACTTTGCTCAGACTCTTTAGTATGCTTCCCTTATGGGAGTGCTCTTCCCTTTACAGTGTGGCATGGCTTCTGGCCTGCAGATAGAGCAACCACGTCCACCAGGAGACACACAACAGTTCATCAGCGCAGATTTCTCTCGTACTGTCACTAAGATTTGCAGTGATGGCAAGATGATAATATTTTAGCCCGATGCTCTTTTTAYTTCATTCCTTTCGGCAACACTCACTGCCAACTTGAGCAGAATTACTAGATTAATAAATTACATTAATAAGGCATGAGATAGTAATGCAGTCAGTCACTTASCAGTCTGGAGGGAGCATGAAAAACAGAAGGTTGCTGGCTGCTCTCRAACAAGGAGAACTAAAACAATCCTGTTTTGTAAAATGATAATGATGGTGGAAAGTGATATTCAGATCAAAGCAAAGGGTTTTTTTGCAGCACTAATACGCTGTCTYCTGCAACCAGGAGTTCCAGAAATGGGTCATGAAATGCCCATGCTGTGACGTTTCTACCAGAGAGATAAGGCAACCAGCTTGTGTCTTCTGTTACCTACAGAAGCAACGCTTGGGGGAAAGGCTGCTAAGACACATCAGAATTAGCAGGTCGTAAATTCCAAGTTTGTAAAGGGAGGTCGGTGTTTCCCAAGTACTCTTCCATCTCCAAAGAATGGCCCTGCTGTTTTAGAGCTGGTGTAGATGCACATCCTAAGTAGGGAAAAGCCTGGTCTGTTTTCTAGCTCCTACCATCCCTGATTTCTAAATGCAGAGTGTTGATATCCAAGCTATCGTGCAGACCGTGCCTGCCCTTGCTGCAGTTCAATCTGATTTTAATTCTGATGTGTAGAGCGGTGGTTTGATTGTCTTAAAACGTAACAGGATTCCTGTTTGTCTCTTCCGTAGCTGCTTTTTACTGTGCTTAAAAATCACTGGCTTTCTAAAACTACCTCCCAATGTATAAATGGCAAAAATTGTTTGTAGAACTTCATAAAACTTTACATTGCATTTTCTTTATCATGYGTGGCATGAGGTGTGTCAGTTCTAAGTAATCTGATGTTGGTGTTTCCACCTGACAATGTTTTTCCTTGTGGATTATGATTTTTTTTAGGAGTGAGCATTTCCTATCATCTTTTCCTTACGCATATTTAAARYTWCAGGTTTTGAATGTAAATTCTGTTTTYTCTGTGCCACAAAATCTTTGCTTTGCCAAATCTTTCAGAGCTTGACTCCTGTCTTAAACAAATGCTGCTTTAAGTGCKCTGTAGGTGTTTTAAACTCCTTCATACCGAGTGGTTATGTGGTATGAGACAGCTGTGCACTTGCCCTAAACTTCGGAGGAAACCTYCTAGTCCTCAGCTCATTCCCCACAGACTTGTTTTGACCTTGCCTGTTAACAGGAGGTTTGTGGGGAGATGCAAATTCATGCAAATTGTGAACRTTGTGGTAGGCAGCACCAGGCGGCGTGGTGCTCTTGTAGGCGCTGTAGTGCTCTGAAAGGCCCTGGCACGCGCTGGCATCTGCATGCTTTAGTCCTAAATTCAGAATTTACTGCCTTGCATCTGTGACATCCAGCTGCAGCTACTGCGTGTGGGAGAAAGTTGCCAGTGGTAATTAATGACATGTTGCTTAAAGAAAACAAACTAAACCTAAACCATGGAGTGCTGGTCCATGGTTGCTTCCTACTAAGTCCTAAAGGAGCTGGGTCAGGCAGGTGTTGACCCTCCTGGGAGGAGATAGACGTGGTTCTGGGGTGGTTGTGCATTGCTAGGGAAGAGCAGCCCACATGGAAGCTGCTACTGTGGCAAAACTRAGATTTCTTTAGCAACTTCTGAAAGGCGGCCGGGCCTTTCTGTTCTGGGCAACAGGTTTTTCTGCCACTCTTCCTTCTCATTCCTTTTGAAGGGTGATGACTTTCTAAAATAACCTACACTTAAATAACAGTGGCTCGTGTCTTGGTGTAGAGCTATGTCCGAACCCTTATGAAATGGAAAGTCCACTGTACACAACAGGACAGGTTCTTAGGCAGGTTTCCAGGGCTGTGTTAAATGTCCCCAGGGCTCTGCTGGGTCCGGAGCGCTTTGAAGCTCTGCGATTGCAGCGCTCGCTCGGCCCTGCCTGGGTGCCTGCGTGAGGACCTGGGATCTTTGGAAAAGCCGGCTTCCCACCGGGAAGCTCGTCGTGTGGGAATCTGGGAGCTTCTCAAAGGTGGGTTTCATATGCACAATTTTGCACTGCTGTAATCAACAAAGCTCTGTGGAGGGCGGTGCTTTTTTAGAATAAGCAGCAAATGGGAAGAAGTACGGACTCTATAGTCTGGTTTTGCTTTTTGCTCCTCATTCCGAGCGAAATAAGAGCTCAAGMGCTTGCTCCTCGCTTGAAGAACCGCATGAAGCTGGAGAGGGACGTGGGGTCGGGACATGCCTGCAGTGAGAAAGCCCCATGTCTGGGAGCTCTTTCCCCCTTTGAAGGGAAGTGCTGTTAGGAAGAGTTGCCTCTGCCTCCCCTCTGATTCGTGTAACGTGAAGCCCACTCGTTAACAGGTTTTTTGCTTCATATAGCACGTCTCCCTGTTGTGAAAGGACTTTTTGGAGAAAGAAAGAAATATCTGACTTTTGATGAAGCCAGAAAGGTGCTCTGACAGAAGAATATGATGCCGCTCTGTCTTGTTACCYTTTATGGGCTTCAGTTGCTGCTTTTCTTTCCCCCCCTCCCTGAGATGCACAAGGACTTGATTTGATTTTTCAGCCGCTCAGACACGTTTGCTTCGGCTGTAATAAGCATTGCAATGAGGCATCCCTGGTGATTTATCGTGGTTTGAATTCAGCGCTGCGCTCCTTGTGTTGGCAAAGTTTTACAGACCTCCTTATGAGGCTGATTACTGGCGTAAAAGAAAACGGTAGGAAACCTGGCTTGGTCGGTGCAGCTGAAATCTCTTGTCAAGACTTCATTTTTTCTTTTTTTTTTTCCCTGAAAACTTGTTTTACCTTTCCATGCATTAACATATGAAGTGCTCTAGCTGGACAGACTGCCTCTCTCAAATAGAATAAGCCTCTGTGCTGCAGGAGTTTTGCCAGTTAATGCTTTGCTTCTGTAAGTGCAAGAGAAAGCTAAAGCCTGTAACACCCGTGGTGCAAGTTAAAAATGCAATTTTGAATTATTAATGCTTTTGACCGTGACCAGCTCAGCGGGGTGGCTGATGATTATCCCTCCTATAAGAGCAGATATCCCCTCTACTGGTGAGAGATGAGAGTTGGGGCATAGGGGTCTTCTCTATAGATGTAAGTGCCTGTGGGCTAAGGAGGAATTACCTGGATTAGAGTCTCACTGTGAAGGTGATAATGGAAGACATAACTTTTTTTTAAAACAGAAGCTTTTTCACTGGCCTCTCCTTTAAATGAATGGAAGTAACGTCTCACTGGTGCAAGGGATAAGTGGAAAAAAAAAGAGAAAATAGAGATTAAACTCTCTCCTTTGTAAATATATATAAATTAATATTAGACTATTCAGAAGGGATTAACTCTTCTTATGTGAGCATCGTCAGCTGAACCCCTGGTTTATGTGCAGTGAAAGGAGATGTTTAAGCCCCGAAACGTGACACAGAGACCGCATGGGGCCTTTCCTGCGTCTTGCCCTCATGTCCCGTCCTTGTGGCACTCGTTTCTCTGGGCTGCTTCCAACAGGCTGTAGCAAAAAAACGCTCATTAAAGTGCCGGTGGAAGGCACACGGCAGCACAGTGACCACCACGGGATTCCTTCCACTGCTAGTGACATCACACGGGGCATTTTTCCTGGACTTTCAGCACCTTGTAGTTAGTTAGTGTTTACCACCATCAGCACTGCCTCGACCTGTCACCACCTGGGTCTCATGGGTTAGCTTGCTATTTCAGCAATAAGCAAATCTCGACTACGGGATTTTAATCCATCCATCCATCCATCCATCCATCCATCCATCCATCCATCCATCCATCCATCCATCCATCCTTTTTGTGTGTGTGTGACTGCTGCTTCATTCAGAAAAAAAGTCAACCAGTGTGGGATTGGCTGGAGCTTTTGATCACAGTTTGAACTGAAAGCCTAATTTCTAGAACCAGAGACATCCATACTATCTATTATATAGTCCTTAGTGCCACCGAAGTGGAAAATAAAATATTAGGGGAGAATTGCAAAGAGACTATAAATTTGATGTGCAAACGGGCAAGAAGTATGCAATTTTTTGTGTCTTTTTGTAAAGACACCAGGACGTTTCCCGATGCAGAGGCAGGAAGTCTCTCTAAAAATCATGATATCATTTATGTCATTGCAAGTACTATAACAACAAGACAACCACAAGAAGCATAAAAGACAGATAATTATTTTGATAACTTTGTCTCTCCCACTTTTGAAAATATAACTGGGACACTTTAGCATATACACTGAGTATATTTAATATTTCGTTATTTAACAGCTTTTTATCTTACCTGTATTCAGTAGTAGTATGTTACACTCAACATATTTTTTTTAAAAAGGGACTCTTGAAGCTACGCAAGCTGATTGGAAAATAAATAAGTAAATCTAAAACATATTCCGGACAAGGAAAATCAAATCCCGACTGACAACTCTTATATCTGTACAAGTAGATACAATTTTGAAATTAAGTCATTCATCCACCTTCGAAAAAAGAATTGGATGTGTATTTGAAACTGCTGACAAATCCCTTTCTGTGGTGGTGCCATCGGATGCTGATATAATTAAGTCCCAGAATAAGGTACAGCATGTTAGTGATACAACCTGTCAGTAATTTTGCAATGATTTATGATCTGCAGCTAACAGGAGAGCACCACCAGGACGAGAGAGAACATTTTTCACTAAACTTTTAAAGGGAAATGTCGTTTTTTAACCTACTGTTACTGCTGCTTTTTTCTCCCTGGTCTTTGCTCCTCCAGTGCTGCCTCTTCCACGAAACCCTCCAACACATTTTGTCATCTGTTAATAAAAAGAAACAGAAAATATTCTTAAAAAAAAAAAAAAAAAAAAAAAAAAAAAAAAAAAAAAAAAAAAAAATTTAAAAAAAAAAAAAAAAAAAGACTCTCTTCATACAAATGTATGTATTCTCAATCAGATAAGGTATATATACAGAAATACAGACAAATCTRGAAAAGATACAATGACCTAGTTTTACAGAAACACGAAATCTTTTTGTCTGTGCTCAGGGCAAATTGCAGCCTACCAAATGCTGATGCTTTTTGGTGAGCCACAGAATAGTGTTTCTTTTAGAACATAACATTTTGGTGTGGATCCAGAGATGTGAAATGGAACTTTGCTCTAGATTTCCCTTGAAGCCACTTTTGTCTGGCCCAGTTATAAATAGGAACCTGGGCTCATTTGGGGTGGCTTTTTATGACTTTGGTGACATAATTCTCTCGTGTGCCACTGCTGATAAAATACTTTGCCTACTGGACTGTCTAGGTCAGGGAACTCTGCCTCATATCAAAGGAAACTATCATAAATAGAATTTTTGATTCATTATACTTTCCATTGATCTGTTATTTCTATTAAGAATTGAAGGACGCAGAGCAATTTAATTGTTCTGATATTTTTCGAGCCAGTTCTCAGTACTGGCTCACCGCATTGCTTCTCTTCTGCTTTCTCTTTCAAATCTTCATTATCTTTTATTAATTTCAGCAATTGATTCACACGTGTTCAAAGTGCACTCGGTCTTGCTCTTCTTAAAATTTAACCTTCATTTTTTTCTTYCTTGAGAAAAGGAAAGCAATGTGGAATAGTGGTAATTTCTTGCTTTTACCAAGTTTGAAATTACCTTTCTTCCTTTGCTTCTATTAGTTGTCCTGCAACTTTTTGAGAGCTATGACAACAGCTCTGTAATGTACAAGTAGAAATATCAGAGCAGTTTTACTGCAGCTCTACTTTTTGATTAGACAACCGTATATTCCTGGGAGAAAAGAGAGTGTAATTACAATCTTTGTAATGTAACCTAGAAGCTAGTAGTTATTGGACAAAAATAGAGAAAAATAGAAAATAATAAAGGCATCTCTTATATAAATATCTATCCAATTCTTTGGATGTTACTTTAGGAAAAAAAAAAAAGACCCCTTCAATATAACTACATTGTAACTTATATAAAACTACCGTGTAATTGAAATCAGWGTATTAAATCTGATTTTAATGATGTTACACTTTACTAAATGTAATGAGGGGTCTTGCGCTTGCAAGGTCATGAACTCACACACTCAAGGGCAGCTTCATCTCGGCAGCCTCCAGTCTGCAGGGTAAAGTATTCCAGACCCGAGCGGAGTCATTAGTCCTGGTTATTCACTGACGAGGCTGTAAAAACAGGAATTTGATTAGCGAAGCAGTCACACGAGTTCAGGCATTTCACACCGCGTTGCTTTTGCACGTGTCCCCTCAAGTAATGAATTATTTTTTCAAATGAAATGATTTGTGCCACAGTGTGGTAGCACGCACGTGAGTAACCTTATTCCGTTTTTAATATAGTTGCTAAAATATTCATTGTTTTGGAGCGTGCATTCCGTTTGGGCATGAATTATGATTACAGACTTGAATGCAGCAGGTGCAAAGAACACACATGCTGGACGTGAACCTGGGAAACAACTTGAAGGGGACTAAAAAGGTGAGAATTTCTGTCCGAGGGAAAGCGTAACAGTTTTCAGATTATATAGTTAGCTGTTGACATTTTCACAGCTCACAGAAGCGCGATTGTGCATTGTATTCAAATTYCATTTTCAGCATGTCTCACTCCAATACATATATACGTACATATCTGTAACCTGTTCTTCAGTGAAACCTTCACAGAATGTTTGCACTCCGTGGCACACTGTGCAGGCTGCAGGAAAGCTCTGAAGGCCGGTCTGTAATTTTTAACTTTAGGGTTTTTGGACTGATTTTCAGGCAGGTAATCTGTTTGCATGCCTGACAGAGCCGCAGCAGGCAATTTTGATGGCATTGGCCACTGTTTATTAGGACAGTGTCTTGCTCATTGCAGGGTTTGACCAACACCTCTTGGCTCTTTCAGAGAGCACTGGAAAATCCACATCTGCTCTTCCTTTGGTATTTTAAATAGGGAGAGGGCAGGAGCTCAGGAAAGCTGCGAAATAATCACACAAAAAGCCACAAAATCATATTAGTTACTCGTATAAGGGTAATTACAAATCTCCTGCTGCATTCTCCTTGTTGATATTAGACCCTTTTGCCTCCCAGCTTCCTAAACTTTTACCTGCAGCGTTAGCAGAATTAGTATTTCCCAGGCATTYTCTCAATAGTTTCTTTTGTTTGAGTATTAATGTAGGTGAATTATAATCTGGTTTAGGGTTTTAAAAAGCCTGTGGTTTTGAATTGCATTAAAAAGGARTAAAATCCTTGATATTATTCTGTGGTATTTAGAATTCCTGCTTAATTAGGAACACTCAGATAAACTCTGTTGGTGTCAACAGATCCTCAGTGTAGATCCCAATCTGAATTACACAGATAAGACTCAGCGGATGAAAAATGAAGCTGCGATGCATCACTGTGTCARTGCAAGATCCTCTATTCAGTGAGAGATTTATTCCACTTACCAGTTCTTCATTCCTTTAATTCAAACTGCTTTAATTGAAATTGCCATAAACAGTTTTAGCAGAAGCCCTGCAACAAGGGTCCTGCCTAAGGTCAACCCGTAGCAGTTGCTGTAGGGTGCAGAGGAGCAATCCAGGGTCACGTAGCCGCTGGCTACGATTGGTAAATAAGGCTCTCCCAACAGGACCAGCTTTCATTTCACCAATATTTCTCAGGTGAAGTCATATTCTCAAGAGCTTTTTCATCCACGGTGAAATTTCAGCGTGTCTGTCTCGGGACACAGCGTATCACTGTCCAAGTACCGGGATGCCAGCCTGAATACAAAGCTGCAGGTTTGGCCCATTTTCCACCAGGAGAATTTAACTGTTTCAACGCAGAAATAACTTTCTAGTCTAAAACAACTGAAATTTAAAATACAGTAATGATGGTTAGTTATTTTCTGATCACCAGAAAAAATTAATCTGTGCTCATCTGCTTGCCTTCTTGAGGTCTACAGAAATTTATTTTACACATTTTTCAGCTTTTTAATTTTTATTTAAAATAAGCGTTTTTTTAAATACATGTTTTATTTTCATTTGGAGAGAGTCGTTTTGGAAGATTGTATATGTTGTATAGGTGCCTTAGATGTTTCCATCACAGTTGTTAATTTTCTCAGGGTTATCTACATTTTCTTTTGGAAATATAAYCTAGATTACAGTCCAAACAGTTGATTAGTTTTCTGTGTCATTGTGTCTCTACGACAGAGACGTAAATTTTGTCTCAACAGCACTTCTTTAGATACTGGAAATCTATCGCAATCCTTAGACCTTTTATCAGCAGAATAGAAAATCTGAGAGCTATGAAAAGTCTTTGGGCAAAGACACTTGAGTTCTCTGATGGCCCTAGTGCCGTGTTATGAATAAATGCCTTTATACAGGTTTTAATTGCTGCGTAGGAATGCTTCAGCCAGGGCAGTTGTTTTTGATTTACCTCCCTTACTCWCTAGTAAAGAACCTTCTGTCCCACCYGTGAGAGGGGCTCCTGCATGGATCYGGTGTGTAACACCCATTTCAGATGGTTAGAATGAGGGACAGGAAGCAGAAGGTCGTGAAGATCCATTTAATGGACATGCCCTTAGGCTCATGGCCGACATTCATCTGGTGAACTCTGCACGTGCTCTATCATATCTGTAATAATCTGCAACTTGTGGTAGCGACAGCGGTCCTAAGATGCCTTCGTTCTGAACATGTATGGGATGACAAAAATAAAAAAATCAACATAACTGCAGTGGGAATACATAGTACGGAATATTTTCAATCTTTTAGAGTATCTATCRTAAGCCATTCAGTACATAGCAGTGACAATGTTGCTTAGGTTTGCTTTTAATTTTACAATTTTTATTAGCATTATTGTACTGTGTCCATAAAATACACTCATAGGCAGAAGGAGACATAGTAAATCTGCCATATTCAATTGAATTATGACCTTATGTTGTAACCACTACTATAAATGAAATCAGATCCACATTGTTTCACGTCTTTAAAGGTCAAGTTAGCAGAAGAACAATTCAAGGAACAGATTTCGTATCAGTGGACCCAACATTGCAATGACTGTCAAGACAAGACTTTCATCATATAAAAAAAATAAAATGGAGTGAGCCCTATTAATTGAGTAAAAATAGAATATTTCATTTTTTAAGATAAGCGACGTATGATACTTTGTTGATCTCTTCTTAGCTGGCTGCTCTCCTAGCTGTTTTGGGAAACACTSGAAAAGAAAACAAGCTCTTTCTAATCGTCTTGTTCCCGCTGCTTATTTTTCCATATCGTCAACATATATTTGCAGTACGGCTCAAACATSATTTTTCAGTTGTAGTTCAGAGAGCTTTGGGCATTTTCCTCCCTGAGGAACTTTGGAAACATGTAAAAATGGTGGCACGACACTGTATTTAGGAAACTGTATCTGTGCAGCAGCAGCTGCTATTCAAGTGGCGCATGTTTTCAGAGCATGACTAGAATTCAAGGACATGTCCCAGCTCCAGGGGCAGGTTGTGGAAAGGCTTTTGATCCATTTTTTACTTTCATATTGCTAGGATTCATTCTACCCTATGCTTTATTAGAAAGATCTATAAGCTTGGTATAAACCTATATTCTTGTGTTATAGGAACGTCGGCTCTTTCCTAAATTCTTTTTGGGGGATTTTTCCTTTCTAATTCTGTATTTCAAAGCACCTAAGTGCTTGCTTTTAGYTTGTCATTAGCTTATTTTTCTCCAAGATAAAAAAAAAAATTGACTTTTTTCTTTTTATACAGATTGATCAAAACCATTTAACATAAAGAATCTATACAGTTGCTGCATAGTAGATRAACATGAACTGTCTTCAGAAATTTTCAACACTGGTCCCAGTGTCAAAGTTGTGTATTTTACCCTGCTTGTGCAAGCAAGAACAATTCTTCAATGATACTTGAGCTGCCCCAGGACTAGCTGTTTTCTCTAACCTAGTTCAGAATTGCTGGCGATGGAAAGTCTAAAGCTTCTTTGGGTTGCATTACAGGAACTATATATTTTTAAAAGTTAAAAGTGCCTGCTAAGTTTTCTTCATTGCATGTAAAACAATAGCTTTTTCCTTTCTAGAACAAGTCCCTTACATTCAGTCTTCACGCACACATGGCATTTTCTAAAGCCCTGGTTGTTTCTCTTGCTGTGGTCAGGACTCTCTGTTACAGCTTTGCCTCCTCTCTGGCATCGTGCCTGAAGTCCAACCTTGTATTGCAGCGGCAGCTTCAGAAACACCTTAGTGATTGGGTTATGGGTTACTTAGTATGATACTTTTTGTACACAGTAATGTGATTYTTCTTCTTCTGCAGCATTGTCACGGTGTTGATTTGGGGCCAGCATGTGATTCTCTATAAATTTCTCCTTTTCTGCAAACTGCTGCCTTTGCTGAATTTCTGCCGTATATAAATACTTTGCATTGCCCCGACTTGTCAAGATCATTTTGGGCTCTATGCTGTCTTCCAAAATACCAGCAGCCCTTCCCACTCTGTGATCTCTTAATGACTCTTGCAGCAAAAGGCACAACTCTAGGCATCTCGGGGCTAGGACAGCATATTTGAATCAGTTCTGAAAAGCTTGAAAACATCACAGTTCTTCAGAATGCAAGTATCAAAATAAGCATTTATTTCCCTTCTCTTTCTCCCTCAACTATCCATACCAAGATTCAGAAAAGACTTAACCTGTATGGACAGGTTAATMAGTAGTGGAAGCACCTTTATGGAAAGAAGTCTGTGAAAAGGTGCTGCCCAAAACCATCGCAAAGAATAGATATAGTTGAACATTTTAGCAAGTTGTTGAGGATGTTAGGGGAGCTGCTGAGTACAGCAGATTCTGGGACCACAGGAGTCTTCCAGGGCMCTTATAAAACACTTCTAATAACAGATCTAGAGTGGGACCAGTAAGAAAGACTGATAYTAAGGAGTGCAAAGTCATTATATATTCCGTGATCATTAGCATCTTTTGGCATACATTTCTTTTAAATTACTTGTGTCACACCAAGTAACTAGAGTGGAGCCATTTGATCCTAAGATAAACAACCAGACTAACAAAAAAATCATATGAAAAAGGTAAATTTTCTAAATAGATGTTAGGGAAATGCTGAGATAGATAACTTCTCRTGGTAGCCAATATGTCGAAAAGCTCTCAGTATATTAAGGAGTTAAATAGCACAATGCAGTTACTGAATAGCAGAGGTTAAATTAAAAAAGCCAGCTACTCTAAAACACCACCAAAATAAGATTTCTATTTATGTTAAAGCAAATTAAGTTACCCTGCTGCAGTTGGGTTTGCAGCGATGATCTCCCCATATGCYTGTTCAAGATGTTTGAATTTTTGCTTGAATTTTAGAATCTTAGTTTGCAATTTCTGGTAACATTGGTGAGATTGTAGATTAATGTCAGATTCTACTTAAGTATGAATTTAACATGGAAAAAAAGAGGAAAAATCTAGGGAAAAACAAACATTTAATAGCAATATGGGGAAAATGTGCTCATTCTTACCTCATTTGAGTCTACTTTTTGTCCAGATTACAGCCACATAGTCTCTTCCAAGAAACTGGTACCTTTTTATTCTATGAATTTCAGTGTCAATTTAGATGTTTAGAAGTCTAAAGTTCTTCCTCACCACAGTTCAGACCGGGATAAACATCTTAGGCCACAACATGTCTTAAGATTTTGTTTAAAACCTAAGAAATGGATGCTCCTCGAATACGTAGCTTGTTGAAATGCAGAGCATGTAACGGAGCAGAGGCACAGTCTTTGCCTTGCTGAAAAATCAATGCTACAGCTCCTATGGACTTCAGTGGGACTGAGATCTTGCTCTAGGTATTTAGCAGTACTAATTAGTCAGCACAAATGCTACAGTCTTGGAGATAAGTTTATAGCATACCGCATGAAAAGCACTGCCCCAAGCATCTTAGCTCTTTAAAAAAAATACAGTAACAAAAATAGAAAGTATAATCATGTCGTATTTGAAAATCAGCTTTATTATATAATGTCCAAGCATCTGTTTGATTTTCCCTCAAAAAAAAAAAAAGCAAAAAAGTAACATTTCAGAGGTGGTGGTGAAAATCCACAGAAAATAATCCTGTTGACTTCATTGTTTGAAATCAGTTACTTTCCACTATAATAAGCAGCTATGTAGCAAACAAAGTGTAAATGATCTATTTAGGTGAYGATAAAGGCCTGGAGGATGATCCTTTTCTATTAATAAACTACGGTAATTAATACATTAGAACCTTTATTATTAGTTTACAATGCTTTCCTACCTGTAAAGGGAAATAGATCAAGGCTCTTGCAAAACATTATAGTAAATGTATGTCCATAATGGAATTTATGTGAAGTGTCCAGGACAGAGTTTATTAGAGATTTTGAAAACAAAAATAATCATCTTCAATAGCTTTTATGTAAGTGAAACTTATTGGTAAACGGCCTGCCTGAGTGGAGTTCATCCCATTTCATTTCAGGGTCTAGTGTCTCTGTTTAATACTGTGGAGAAAGAGTGAGTAATTTTAGCTCAGTATATGAGAACTTTACTGTCAAAGTTGCATTTTTTTTTCTTTTTGCTGTCTATCCAAACAATTCCTTAATACTTGACTTGTAGCAAAACATTTCTGTCAACCACTCAACGAGTGCTCCATGGGATGCCTCATCCATATGTACCTGGGCAAAGATTGTTTACAGAGATCTTGGAGCACTACAAGTAATTACAGGCACTTTGACCTTTCATATCAAATCATAAAATTAATTTTTCAGAGCTTCRCAGAGAGCATGTTACTTTCAGTACACAAAGATGAGACTTAATTTGTCCCTACTTCACCATTAGGAAATTAGATACATGCAGAAAAGTACTTAAGCATAGATGTTTTTCTAACAGGCTTATCATTACTTCCCTCTTCGTCTCTTAATGTAATTCTTAATTCAAGTAATTGTTCTTGAACAAGGCTCTTAGTATAAAAGTGAAGCTTCAGCAAGGCTTTTGCCACCGTCCCTYACAGTATCCTSTTAGGTGAGCTCCAGAAGTGTGGGTTGATGATGGAACAGTGAGGTGGATCARGAATTGACTGGATAATAGAGCTCAGAGGGTGGTGATCAGCGGTGCCGAGTCCAGCTGGAGGCCTGTGGTTAGTGGTGTCCCCCAGGGSTCAGWCCTCGGTCYGGTCCTGTTCAATTTATTCATTAACGACCTGGATGAAGGGATGGAGTGCTCCCTCAGCAAGTTTGATGACGATACCAAACTGGGAGGAATAGCTGATAGCCCTGAGGGCTGCGCTGCCATCCAGAGGGACCTGGACAGACTGGACAGCTGGGCGGCGAGTAACCTCATGAAGTTCAACAAGGGCAAGTGTAGGGTCCTGCACCTGGGCAGGAATAACCCCAGACACCAGTACAGGTTGGAGAGCAGCCCTGCAGAGAGGGACCTGGGCGTCATGGTGGACGACAAGTTGACCATGAGGCAGCAGTGTGCCCTCGTGGCCAAGAAGGCCAATGGGATCCTGGGGTGCATTAAGCAGAGCGTCTCCAGCAGGTCGAGGGAGGTGATTCTGCYSCTCTRCTCAGCCCTRGTGAGGCCGCACCTCGAGTACTGTGTGCAGTTCTGGGCTCCCCAGTGCAGGAGGGACGTGGAGCTGCTGGAGAGAGTCCAGYGCAGGGCCACAAAGATGAYTAGGGGYCTGGAACATCTGCCCTATGAGGAAAGGCTGAGAGAGCTGGGCCTSTTCAGCCTGGAGAAGAGAAGACTGAGAGGGGAYCTGATYAATGTATATAAATATCTCAAGAGAGGGAGTGAGGAGGAKGGKGCTKGCCYGTTTTCAGTGGTGGYCAGCGACAGGACTAGAGGAAGCATCAAAAGTTCCACAGGATCTTAAAGAAAAAATTCTTAACAGTGAGGGTGACAGAGCCCTGGATTAGACTTAGATTAAACTTAGATTTTGAGGCACTTCAGAGCAATAAACAATTGCAGAATAKCACCATATATTTTAAAATATAGCCCACTATGATATGAAGTTTGCCGTTTTTTCCCCTTTTCTGGCAGTAAAAAGGTAAACGAAAAATAAATATGGTCTTAGGTGCCAGGTGTCAACTTTTTCATTCTATTATAATGCCTGTACCTTACATATAAGCAGATAGCTATAGCAAATTAAACAGATAATTACAAATATATCAGGTAATTATACCCCATGTAATACCATAAAACAGCTCAAATGTTCAGCTCCCTTGACKTTAGGCTTGGTTCATTTCTATGTCCTTTTAGCTCAATCCTTTAAGAATATCTGGAGTCCAGGACAAAAATTGAGAATCTCATATAATGAAGACTTTTTAATGGATGTAAATGAAAAAAAAGAAATCTTAAAGAACTCACAACTCTTTTTTTTCACCAAAATAACATAATGCACTTGTTGGCCTCACCTTTTCATTCTTCCTTCCTGAGTTAATTGCATAGGCCATAGGTTTTGATCATGGACTGGCCATGGAGTCCAGGGCAGACTTCTTTATCAACATTTCTTATTACTACTTTATAGAATTGAGTAATTTGAGAACAACAGAAGAAAGCAAAACAAGAAAACTCATGCTTGCCTTTCTTTAACATATCGTGTTTTAACCGTCACAATTAAACTTGATGTGAGCACCCTTGCAGTTCAACAAGTGTCACAGCAACCCACTATAATGTTTAAACACATTGGACGCATCCGATAAAGACTTCCCTCTGCAGTCCCTGAAAATGCTAACACATGGCACTTGCACGGAATATTTCACACGTTTGGATTTGCTCTGCTCATAGCTTTTGTGACATCTATTTCCTTGGTGCTGGACTAATATAATATCTTCCTTAAACTGTAACATAGCTGTGAAAGAAATGTGCGAGAATATTAACACTCAGTTGTCTTCCATGGTAATATGCCATCTTGGGAAATGATAAAATACAGCTGGTGTTTGATATCAGTGTGTCCTGTACAATGTCAGAAACCAAAACCAGGAGAAAATGGGGTATTTTACCATGCACTGTCTATTTAAAAATATTTACAGAATGGAATTCAAAGAAAATTGTAGTATGCTATTGAATATGTTTCCCTAAAGGAGCTGTGTCGTGATGTCCTTCAAAAATGCCTTTATCAACACTGAAATATTCATTGCTAACCTTGACTTGAGATGAACGAGCGTATTTGCCTTTTTCAAAAGTCTTGGTGTAGACCCTGTGCCACATGCTCTAGGAGACCCTGCGTGTGCAGGGGGTTGGACTAGGTGACCTCTGGAGGTCCCTTCCAACCTTAAGCATTCTGTGATTCTATGATCCTCACASCCCTGTCGGAGTTTGCCGCAGTTACACACGACTCATTCATCTCTTGTGCGTCTCCGTTTCTTGCTCTTTTTTTATGGGAAGGAACCCCAGGTACTCGGGCAGAATTTCAGCCTTCATGTGCTCAGCCCCTCTGAGTACAAGGCTTTAAATTTRCCATTTCGTCCCCAAATTACGACGCACACGAACCATTTTCCTCTCTGACTCTCTGCCAGCGTTGGTGATAGCCATGCAATAAATCAGCAGCTAGTGATAAATTAAATTCATTCCTCTTGCATTTTGGGCAGCTTCACTGATTCATCTCCTGCAGAGCTGCTTATGCCGTTTCAGACTTCCCAACAGCTTCAAACACACATGGCAGTTTAAAAAACATGCCAGATAAATGATTTATTGTTTCCCCTCTGAACCAGYCCATATGTGATAGCAGTCTGAGGTAATGATGGGGTTGGTAATGACAACATGATTAAGATGTGAAGTCTTCTCCAGGCCCACATGAGGACTGATCCTCAAACCCGGTAAATGGCTTCCTTTTCAGTGAGGTTTGCATTTATTAATATTTACTTATTTCATTTCAGATGCGTTAGAAAGGCCAAGCAGGGCAAGGGGAGATGTTGAGTGGAAGGTGAGCCTGCAACAAGGGGAGGAAAGGTSATTTTCCCAAGTGTTTAATTGCCTTCTTGGTTTCTCCATGTTTGAATTGGTAATTAAATTCAGGTTAATTGGAATCAATTGAATTAAGTGAAATTCCCTGGATATGATGCATCCATATCATTTTACAGGTAGTGTAAAATGATAATTTTCTCTCTTTCCTTTAAAGCATATTCAACCTAATACTTGTTTTTCTACTCTTAAAATASCAGCATTTACCATAGTGACAGTTCATGCACACGATGGCAGTGACATGAGTTCCTGAATGAGACTGTTTTCAGAAACACAAGTAAAGAAATTGGGAGGGGAAAGGAAAAAAAAAAGTTCTTAGAAAATTATATATCATTGGCGTAATAAATGAGGGGCACCTGAGCCTTCAGCTCTAGGGCTGAAGATCCTCCTAAGCTTTTGCTGAAACCAAGCAACCAYTCAATAATGACACTGGTAAAACTGTATTTTTCTGGATTGAATGGGGAGGGAGAGGAGCTGAAGGCTCTTGACGCACGGGTGTAAATAAGTGGCATTTCTGACAGTTGATTTTTGCAGAGGGAGTGTCAGCTTTGAGTATGGGATGTCATGAAACACACATACACAGCATGCTGTTTTCTTACAACTGCCTCTCGCGGTGCAGGGGAAATCTCTCCACGTTCCTAGGGCAGTTTGGGCCTCTTCCCCTCTTCCTATCTCATAATAGAAAGAAAAAAGACTTGAAAAGCTTTAAGGAACAGAGAAAAAAAATGCTTCTTGACACCTCYTGTTCCCTCCTTTTCTGGATCTAGTGTCTGGGTACCAGCTTTGCCGAACAGGTGGTTCCAGAAGTGTGTTGGGAGCTGAGGTGATGAGCGTAGAGATGTCTGAGAGAAATCACCCAGTAATGAACGCGACATACATTCGCATTGCATRTATGTGCATGTAGGTATGCTTGGATTAACAAGGAACTCTTTTCCACAAAACCTTTTTGTCTTTCCAAGGAGCTGATGAAAGCTCCCTTGAACACCACCAAGCTATCGCGGGCTCAGGTAAGCTGGTGGGTTCATTTTTGATTGTTGCTGGAGAAAACGCTGATTTAATATGGAAGCAAAAAATGCAACGTTTGTCCTAGAAAATGTGCCTACATGCATTTTTATGCTATGTGAGCATATTTAACATTCAGCAAATAGCTTCTGTCCTTTGACAGATCAATATTTGTATTCCTGTGGAATGAAGAGTTCTTTTTTTTTTTTTTTTTCCTTCAAGCAAAACTCGAAAGGATAGATAATTCATGAAGGTTTCCCCTTGAAATACCTAGCAGAGCAGACACTGACAAAAGGAACAGATGTCAGCGTGATATTCAGCAAACAAGTACCGAGGGCCGTGTTTTGATTCCCAGTTTTTACCTTAAGCGCCAGGTCTCAAATTAACAGCCTTCTGTTAATTTTTAATGCCCTGTGCCAGTCAAAGGACCATTTCCTCGTCGAGAGGAACAGTAAAAAAASGCGCCAGCTCTTTCGGAGTGCACTTTGGGAAGCTGGGTTGCGTCCTTATCCCTCCCTCCCATACAGAAGGGAAGTTTAGTCCTTAGTTGTCCCTCTCCTTCGAGGGCTCTTTCCAAAAATCAATGGGCAAGCGGGACGGTGGCTCCAATTAGGACAGTGCAATGGCCTCTGCTATTTGTTACAGGCAGAATGACAGTTGAGTTTACTTCTGAATTTTTGAAACTTTCTTGCTTTAGCAGTTTCGAAATAACCCTCCGGGCCCTSTTCTTTATGATGGGAACCAAACTACACCAACAGCCCATAGCTGTTATTCCTAAAAAMGGAGTCGTGATCTTCTGTTTACCTGCTCAACAATGTTTTGAAGAATTTTGTAGTCTGTTTTAATGCAATATGTGAAATCTCATTTAAAAGCATATCATCGAGATTGTCAGTTTGACAGCTCTGTTTGTTTTTCATGTCCATAATAKATGAACAGATGCAACTGTGTCTTCCTCTTTAAAATGGAAATAATACTAATCCAGAAATAGGTTTTGAGTMGCTCGATCAAAGTCTAAATAACAAGAGCATGTGTCACCAAAAGGTACTTATATAAGTAGATGTTGAAGAACAACCTCATAGTTACATGAAACGACTATTAAGTGAAGCCCCTAAATCCAGACCATGCTGGAACCCAGCCATTCCTAATAATTATTCTGCTTTTTTTTGGATGTCCCCAAGGAAGCAGCTTTCATGGGAGGACTCTGGAGGAGAACTGAAATAGGACCAGCCAGAATTTGCCTGCATCAGCCTTTCCATCCCAGTTTATGGGGTTCATGTTTTCTTCTTCATCTCCCTAATGCAATAAGGGAAGAGTGCTTGAAGGAGAGAACCCATCAACACATTCTTTTGTTGATGTAAAAAAGTGTATTGTGAGAGAGTAATATAACTTAAAAAGTAGCACATGTCTTTAAAGTCCGTATTGTCACGCTCTCTTAAAGCAGTCCATCAGTTCAGGGGAGAGAATACCAAATATTAGTCCATTTTTGCAAATTAATTGCATTATATTCGCCCATATATTACAGTGCTTGAGATCATATCTTTTTTTTAATGCAGTAAGACAGGAAACTTGCCATTTTCTGTATTTCTCACGCATGTTACTATTAATTACAGCACACTTAAAACTGAGTGGTTCACAATGATCAGAGCAGGCCATATGGATGGCCAGATCCTGCCATCAATTACACCGGAGCAGCCCTTCTGAAGCACCTGAAATTAGTGGAGATTTATACTAGTGTAACAGAATCAATTACCTTGGACCCAAGTTTTTGGATAGCTAATTGGAGAAATATATGCAGTGATAAAAAATGTTAATTATTGTGGAATAATATTCTGCAGAGGAATGGTTTCTCCTTTCATTCATTATTTTTATTTCCTTAGAGATTGTGCCCTGGCCTKCCTTTACCTTTACTGCAGATTTGGAAGGCTGGTGCAATCAGCTTTAAAACATCTGTGTATCTGTTCCTGTTGTCATCTGCAGTGCTCCTTCAGTTAAAACTCGAGCAAGTGTCTTGTCCTGGATGCTAATTTACTTCCCATTCAAAGTAAATACAGATTTACTGTAGTAAATATATATCAATCCCCATAGTGTTTGGGGAATTTTAAGGTATAGGACAAGTAATAAACCCAGGGGAGCCTGTCAGGTTAAAACAGAGGATTTGGCTCAGGGATSTGTTCCAAGGAGTGAAGCAGGACTGGGCTGCCTATGGAATTTGTAATCCAGGTCAAAAGGGAGGGATCATTTTGCACTGCGTACGTATGGAGAAGGTCCAGTTCCACTGGGTGCGTTCTCTTGATTTTAATTCTTCTCTTCACATCAACATATAGTTGGGATTTGCTTTGTTGGTTTTTTTTTTTATTTATTTCACTTTGATTTTTTTTTCAGAATAAATTTACTGTATATCATTTTATGGTTTTAAAATTTTATGGATTTAAATTTTACAGATTTCATATATAATTTTACAGATTTAAATTTTTATTTATCTTCAGAAGTTCTTTAAACTATAATCAAACCCGTAGGTTGTATAAAGCTTGTGTAATCTTTATGACCAGATAGAACAGATTTTTCACCGCTGTTACTTATCTGTTTATCTGATCATGTCTAGCCGTCTCTATTGCTTCTTACATTAAAGTATAATTTAATATAACCTTATATACTTTTTAAAATATAAAATTTATATCTTAATTATAAATATATATATCTATGTAATCTGCATATAAATATATTCACATTTTGATATGTTAGAAGTATATATAATTAMATTATAATTTAATATAACTTGAAATAGTCACAACCTATTTCCATTCAGTGGTTTTGTATATAGCTAAGGAAACTACTTCTCTTCCCCTAAGTTCATGTCAGGTTTGTCTGATAGACAATTTCAACTGCTGTAAGGGAACATAGCTTATGAAACATTAAAATTTTAAAAACAGAAACAACTAGCATTTTTTTAAAGTAATAAATTTCCAGAGGTTTAAGATCTGTTTCAAATCTCAGACTGCCAAAAAGTAATTTTTTTTAAAAAAAATATGCCAATATTTTGATTCTGGAACAAGATATGCTCTGCAAGAAAGGTTCTATTCAGCAAAATCTTTCCAAATAGATTCCCCCTTGGTTCAGCTGCTGCTAAGGAAAATAAATACTGTTTTTAGAGCTGCAGCAGAATAAATACAGGCTGAATTTAAAGCAATAAAAAGTGACTTTCATTAGCATAACCTTAACCTGGTGATCCTGGGAAAGGCTTTCAGGGTTGCCTCATTCTTAAGGGACTGTTTCCTCCCCCAGGCAGATTTCTACATGTCTCATTTCCATGTGTCTCATTCTTACCTTTGGCAACAGCTTCAGAGAGGCATTTTATTTCTTTAAAACTGTCCACACAAACCGTGTTAGGATTGGAGGGCACATTACAGGGTGACAAGGAGTAGAGAAGAACATAATTTAAGATGCCTGCAGTGTTTGTTGGGAAGCTATTCAAGTGTTTGACGCTTTCGGCCATTCCTTACAAGACAACAGACAGAGATTGGCKTTGTGTTGCCTTGTAGGTTGATTGCTTGTTAATAGAAAATGGATATTTAAGTGTATAATAGAAAAGCATAGTGTGTTTATTGTACAGCAAAAATATCATRTATAACAAGAGGAAAACTTTCAAGTTTGAGTGGAGCTTTCCATGAGGATGGAACTCAAAGCTCGTCAACCACCTGCAAGTTGGGTGAAAACAGGGTGCTTAATAAAGAAGGAAGGTCCTAGGTGTGTTCTCCATAGCCCTCTCAGCAGTGGAAAACCTTCAGTGTGATTTAAGAACTAGCTCATTTAGAGACCCAACACAAGAAAAATGCTATTAAAAGCAATGCAATTAAAGATTTGATAATTTTGCTGGTCACTGAGTATTTTTTTTTCTATCTTTACAGATGCACTTGAAAAAATAGCAAATTCCTCATTTTGTCTTCTAAACACAAGACACTTCATTGCTCACTAAGCTAGAAGCTCCTTGGAGGCAACTGCAGCATTGATCTATGGTAGGTTATCAATAGCATTTAAACTTCCTGCTCRTTAATCTGTCTGTGACAATCTAAAAGTAATGTCTCAATCCCATGAGTACAAATTGCAAGGACTGCTGCTTCATATGCAAAGATCTAGAAAATATGCTCACTCCGTAGTGTTTGGGTTGTCAAAAACTACTATATTGTATAAAATTGAGCCAGTATGGGAATTTTTCTGATGTTATTTTGCTCTGCTTAGGTGTTTTTTATAGTTTAGTGCCTTAAAAAGTGGGATTTAGGAAGTGAAATATTTGAAAAACAGGAAGAAAGAAGAGAAAAACACAGTGAGGTTAATTGTGTGCTCCGGATGCCAAGATGAGGGTACAACAAGGGCTGGCTACTATATGGGCCAAGAGCTTCACAGGATCCCCCAGGCACCAGGACAGGGGCCTCRGCACCCAGGACCTGTCCCAGCCCCTCCAGTGAGGGAGCAGAGCAGGACAGGGGACAACTGGGGGCATCTCCAGCAGTGGACATCACATCTCTTCACGGGGAGAGGGTGAGACCAAGCTGAGAAGTCACTGTGCTGTCTAGGGGCAGGGATAGGCCCCTGGAGGTAAGCAGGGTTGGAAGGAGCCCAGTGGTCACCAGGCAAGTCCATGGCCATGGGTCATGGCCAAGGGCAAGGCAAGAAGTCAGTCTGCAAGTCCAAGAGAACTSCTCTTTAGGAAGTAAGATAATATAGGCATACATGTTTATAAATAAATGTATGTCTCAGGAGGGGGTGTAGGAAGGTAGTTTAGCACGCCAGGATTTTGTTTTCCGAAAGGAATCTTTGACATAGCCCACAGTTCTTAATTCTTGTATCTGGCACCGGATCATTGTTTAACATTTCTAATATACGTATTTTCCTTAAAACAGTTTCCAAAAAAGTCAGCCTATATCATGTTGTCATGTCATAAAACAACTCAACATGGTTTATAATGCAGTGGTTCTGACAGTTGGATCTGATATGCCACAGTTTACTCTTCCCATGAGTACYGATTTTAAAAATATATTATTTGGGGAATTTTAGTTATGGCAACTGCAGTTTTAGAAAGTGAATAATTCACAATGGTTATGAAAGGACTGAGGTTTGACTGTTTACAGCAAGCGTATAGGGAATAAATGTGTGTCCTTTTTCTACTCTTGGTTGGTAGATTGGAATTACTGCTTGCTTGGATTGTGTTCGAAAGAGCATATCTTATTTAAAAATTTAAATRGGGAATTTTCACAGTGAGCAAAAAATGATGCACTACTTGGTTAAAAGATTTACTGCAGGGAAATAAACCCCACCTCCTCACAATGTAATACGAGCTACAATTAAGGTCGCTACATTTAGTCTTATGATCAAAAATTATATTGTACCCTTATTCCATCTTGAGGCCTTCTCTCCTCCATTTCTGTCAGTGATTCCAGCATCCACACCCTGTATCATTGCTCTTCAGATACTACTCTTTATCTGTATTACTGTTAGCAAGTAGCCTGTCCTCCAGCTCTGGCAGCACTTCTATGATTAGGCTCCTAATTTCATGCAATGGTCTCTCAAAAATGAGTAGAAAAATCTCAGAAAAGCAAGATCTGTAAACAAAAATCACAGTCGTCTCCTTGTTCCCGTGTGCTTTAGATGTTGATATTTGGGATGTGTGTATTGGAGTGCGTGTTATGGACATGCCTTGGCTAATATCCTGCACAGTAGCCCAGGGCATAAGTAGGAATGAAGATGAGAGGTGGAATTGGAGCTGACAGAAAGTAGCTTTCCCTGCTGTGAAGTTAACATTGTTATCTACYGTGCTTAGATAAATAACTTCACTGTTTTCTGCAGAGATTCCATCCCTGTTTTCCTTCAGTCGGAAGCACGTAAGCATTAAAATTCAAGAACTTATCTCCCCCTTCTACTTGCTCAAATAGGTATTTCTGGAGGAATTGCTTTCCGAGTACAAGCAGCAAGACACAACTCGGAAAATAAGGTTTATCCTATGTCATCTTGCTGTCGGTACCTGCTTGTTACACTCCGAGGCTGAAAGGTGCTTATTGACAATTCTAGTTGTAGTGCGTCCTGGAGAGCTGCTTGCTGCTCCAAAGATGCCGTTCCTCTTTGTGCCTCGTGAAGAGCATTGCCCTAGTAACCGTTTGTAGTGATAAAAGTAGCRTTTTCAGGCCATGAAGATGCACGTGTGCTTCCAGTTCTGACTGGAACTTGGAATCACCAATTTAAGTTACCATGCTCAATTCAAAAATGTTTATAATTTGTAATGGCTTCCTATAGCCCTGTCAGGAAATGGCAGAGCCTTTGGGGGTTTCTCTTCCTCCTTGCATGGTGTTTAAAGAAGGTTTATCCATATGGAAGTCCAAACTCTACTCTAGACTTGCAGATTTTAAGGGCAAGGCAGATTTGTATGATACTAGATGGGCTCTCTTTGGCTGCAATGTTAGTATTTTTTTACAGGGAAATTGTATCTGAAATGTACAGTAGCACCTTTAAAAAGAAAAGCCCTTTCAWCCCAAAGTGCTAAGGCAGTAAAATTGCTGTGGAAAGCCTCCCTCATATAAATCTTAATTTTCCCAATAATGTTTGCTACAGTTTGAATGAGGCCGAGACATCCAAGCAGAATATCAAACGTGATAGATGATATTTATCACCGTAAATATGCTGAAGCATGTAGGATGGTGGTCATTAAGCTGCAATGCTTCTTTGCATGGTGAAAAAATAGAAAACATAATAAGCCATGAGCTGAGCGAGGTGCMCTGCAAAATGGGCCATTCATCTTCAGTGGGCACGACCTGCACCCGACCCGTACCAGGATTTGGGCAGAAATCTATTCGGCTTCCCTCAGGCCGTGACCACTTGGCCTTTGGGGGCTCAGGCCTCTGGAGCAGAAGCCCTTTTCCTGGTTTGTAGGATTCTTGTGAAGCAGGAGGCCGAGTTGCTCTTGGGAGAATAATTTCTGCTTAAATCCCTTGTCATTAACAGTGCTGTAATATTGTGTGTGGCTCTCCAGACTGCAGCACCGGCGGCAGGTAATCGTATCATCTTGGTCACATATTTCTTAGCAATCRTGAGTCAGAAAGCAGCGGCAGGAGAAAGCTGGCCAATAAATGCAAATAATGGAAGAGCCTAAAACATAAGGCATTCTTTAAATCAAATATTAATACCATGAGTCTCCGTCAATGAAAAAATGTGCTTGCTATTCAGTCCATTTTCTAAATGAAGCTTCTTATATTCAAGGATGCCGTTCACATTCTTCGGCTTTGATCARACTTATCTCTTAGCAATTAAATTAACAGTGTCCTACTTCTTTGATTCTAAGTACTCTGAAACTTTTTATATTACAAAGAGGCTTGTTGACATCGTAGCTCATGGGACTGTTTGTCTTACTCAATTAGAGTGGAAAAGGGTAGTTCTATCAGTGTGATGGAGGATTATTCTTYTCCGCAGAAATGTAATGAGTTTAGCATTCATCATGCCCATATCATTAGATTTAGAGTATACTTTTTAAAAGTATGCTCTTTGGGGTCACAGTACCATTACATCAAACATTCCTGGGTCATTTTCAAGGTGAAAAAATAACAGAGAAAAGAGGCAAACCAGTGTCTCGTCTCCGTCCTAAATATGTCATAYACAGCAAGTGCAGTGTTACTTCCTTCATAAAAGCAGTGACCAGGTGCTTTGGAAAATACATAGGTTTTCAACCTGAGCATGGGCTTCATCTCTCTCTTTTTTTTCTTACACTCCTTGTAGGTCCATTATTACTTTAATCCCTTCCAAAACAGACATGAGAATTAGCAGCCATCTCGTTTGTGCCTGTGAAATTCTCTCCTTGAAAGCCTGAAGTACCATTTGAACAGACTCTTTGATGTAATTCAATATGAAAAAGCGACGTGTTTGTTACTACACCAATCCTGACATTTCTCTTGTGAAAATAATTAGCATGGAAATACTCCTAATACCAGAGTGATGCTAATTGCTTCCCAGTGGTAAATGTCAACTGCAGTGAGATAGCGGGAGGTCAGAGCAGGGGAAGAGCTTCTCTCATGGAGCAATCGATTCCCGTCTCCTCTCCTTTCCTTTCTGCCTSTGCCAAGTTTTTGCATGTGCCCACAGGTCAGGTGGATAATTCCAGAGCTCTTATGAGAAATATATTGCTTTTATTTTTTTCCCCGCTGTTTTATTTCACGCTGCTTTTCCATTCCGATAGTTTGCCGCCTTCTTCTGGWAAGTCCAAGGGAATAGATAACCTCAGATTTGTTATGGATTGAGGTTGGGTTGGCTTGCACCATGTCCCTCTCAGGCTGCTGTAACAATCCTCACCTATTTCAGACTTTTTGACCAAAATAAAGAAAAAAAATGCTGCTGTGTGAGGTTATAATGCATATGTTTGTATGCTGCAGAAATGAAAGTATGAGTTTAATATTTATTTAGGRCCAGATTTCTAGCTTCAAATGTATTGCTACTGATTGATACCATTTGAGAATGGTGCTTTTTAAGGCAGTTAATTCAAGGTTTCTATGATTTTTTTTGGGTCCTAGAACGTTCTTTTGCCTTATGAGCATGCTGTTTTAAGAAAATGATTTTCAAGCCAGATTGGAATTGGAAGAATGAGATACAGTTTCTTCAGATATRTTTCCTATTCTTTATATTTACTGCTTGTTGTGATTTTCATAATTGAATAGAACACATTTCTATTGTCTAACACTATAAGCTCCCTTATGGTATATGCAGATCAATCAGGTTCTCATAGCCTCATCACTCTGAATTGTGTTTTATTTTGCACCGACTTCATTGGAACATGCTCATTTTGATATACTATTAATTATCAGGAAGTTGATCCTCATACATCCTTGTCTCGTATTGTGCAATCCTAAAAAAATAACAAAATAGTTAAACATAGCAAAAATTAGTTTGGTCTGGGCCTTCTTTTGCTATGCTATTAGAGCAGTTGCCCTGGTAAAGGCATTCTGTGGTAAAATAGAGTGCGAATTTTTATTCTTAATCTGSTGTGTAAGTTTATTTTTCACCTTACCAACATGAACATGAGTTTCAGGTCTTTGCTTTTTTCCTACATCACCTGCATTCCGGGTCTCCTGTATCTCCTGTAGCCCTTTCCTGCTCTGTTCCCAGCCKGAGTCCCACAGCCAGCACATACTTCACACTCAGCAGTGTGTGAGGATCCAGAAACTTCCAGAAACTTCCACACCCACAACCTCCAACCCTCAACCCATGGCCACCAGGTTACTTTGGTTGGTGCCGCTGGAGTCGTGGACTTGCCCCTTGCGTCCKCAGGAGTATTCTTATTTTCTTCAGCAGGAAATCGCCATCATTGTTACTAAAACTTTGGTAAAAGAAATACTAATTTATTCCTTATGCGTATAGTTTCTCACAGTAAAAGTGGTTTTCCGCTGACTAAACTTGGCATCATTTTGCAACAGAGATCAATAAATGGCAGAGCAAGTTGAGCTTGTATTTATTAGAGAGAATATTTGTTTTTACAAGAAAAAAGTAAAAATCTGTTCTCAGCATATTTCAATGCAACCCYTCCTGCTGAAACTGAAGTGCAAATTTTTTATAGAGCCCAAACTCAACATAAGTTGTAAAGACAGATAGCCATCACTAGTCAATACGTATCYTTCTGGACTAAGGAGCTAGCATGTAAGTAGAAATATAATTGGGGATAATTGTAATTTGACTACTGAAATTCTCTGTATCCAGGCGGATACAGGACTTTATCTCATCATTTCCTGGCCTGCTGTAGAGTCTCACCAGCGATGGAGAACTGCTTTAATGCCTCCTGCAAATCGTCCAGCTTTTGTGCTTTTCTCTGTATTTTGTTGTGTTGCTTAATAGTAATGTTTTATAGCTTCACCCCAATAATGTTTAATATTTTGAGGTGAAACAAGCATTAGCAGATGAGGAGACAGGACGGCAGGACTTGGTTATCTTGCCTGAGGTTGCAAGATGGGGACTGATAGAATTGCAAATAAAACACAGGGTTTGCTGGTCTCTTTTCCCTGTTACAGGTGTGTAATTGGGCTGTCTTGAGCACGCAGCTCTTGGAGTGAACACCAAAGGTAGGTTTGTTTCCTGTGTTATGGCACTGCCTTGTGTTTCCAGAGGCTCTTGGAGACATTTTTATTAGCGCAAACTTGCAACCGACTTTCCACCTTCCTGACTTTTCCTTGGAGGTAAGCAATGCATAAGAACTGTGAAAAATGTTCCTGAAAATGAAAAGTACCCAACTTCAGTATCTGTTGGGTAGCCATGTGTAACACCAGGAAAAGCAACTCTATAGTCAGAAGCCTGATGGTTCTGGCATATAAACAACGGCTACTTAGCCTGCTGTTGTTGACACAGTTTTGAGCACAAATCTCCCCATTGTGATTTCTTCCCTTTTTCTTCTTTTTTTTTCCCCTTATCTTACTCCTTTATCATTATCTCCTCTACGACCTCATTAACAGAAGTGGAGAAATGCCTGAAAACCAAATCTGTGGCTATTTATTTGTGTATTAATGAGTTCACTTCAGATAATGCCGCAATTCAGCTGGGGCTGCATCAAACATTTCAGACAAATTTGTTTATAATCTTGAGTGCTGTCAGGGCTTGTCAGGAAACAGCGCTAAGTATTTGCAGAAACGGTATTTTGAATGTGAACTGAACTGAGAAGCRCTAGAATGTGTCTTGGTCTTCAGCCAGGAAAAAAATGTATTGATTAAAGCTAACCAGACCAATACAAATCCTGAAGTCAGCGTGGARGCCAAATGCTTTGTCTGTGCAAAAATGATGCAATGACAAAATCAAACCCACGACTATCTCCTTGAAAGCAATTCAGAAACAGACGCAGTATATTCGTAATAACCCTCAAGATCTTGATTGCTTTCAGTGTGCATTATTATTATATATGTACAGCAAGTCTGGTTTAATTTTTTTTTTTTTTTTAGGCTTATTGTATGAGCTGTTTGACTCTTTGTGTCGTGCAGGTGTGCATGTGAAAATATGGTCACTGTGATAATGGTTTTAGCTTTACAACCTTTGAGCTGGCTGCATTACCTAGAATTGGTGAATCCGTGAGTGAATTACTTTAATTTCTCCTGCTAATTTGCATAATTAAATATCACACAGGAGTTCTATGGCAGATGAAGTGTTCAGTTTTGCATATGCTGAGATTCATAGTAGCATATAGGAAAAAAGAAACACGGCCTACATATTGAGCAACATGAATAGACTGAAGGCTTGTTAGAAACCTTGGGCAGTGCTGGAATTGCATTGAGGCTCTGGTGAAGTTTAAGAGTGGATGAACTGCTTGACATCTGCAAAACCCAGAAATTTCATGCATCTTGTTGTATGTAGATGTTATCACGGAATGTGTTTTGACTGAACATGTTTGTATTTAGTTATCTAATCTAGTTATCATCTAATTCAGGGTAAGAAGGTATCTCCTTTTGCACCGCRGGGTGGGATGAGGATAATTCTAGTTGGAAGGACCCTGCAGAAGTCTCCTGTTCTCTGGAGGGCCATCTCTGAGGTCAGACCAGGTTATTGGGGCGATACTGAGTCCAAGTCTTGAAAGCTTCCAAGGATGGAGACTGCTCAGGCTCCATGGGAACTTGGCCATTGCCATTGTGGGAGAATGGGCATTTTGGAGCTTGCACAAGTTCTGTATTTGCAAGATATTTATGGAGCCATGGTGAGTCTAATCACTCATCCTGACAACGTGTGTCTTAGTAATGGTTTCAGGATATAATGATAACTTTGCATTTGAAAAAAAATACGTATATATGCCAGCATAATTCCTTAAATCAGTGACCACTGTGGAGACTGTCTGGTTACTAACAGGTCTTTCTGCTTCTGAATGCACCCCTTATTAAAGTCACGTGCTATCCAGGGCTGCAATCATTTTAATAGCATCACTACATAATTTCTGAGCATTTAGAAGACCTCTTACAGCAAATGACAAGAGGGCAGGGAGTAACAAGCGGGGATATTTTAAGCATAGGTCCTTCCCCAGGAAACAGTGTAATTAATGGCCAGCCCTTATTCAAGTGCTCTGAAGTTACTTGCCACAATTTAGTATTTCCTCCCCAATAAGTACATTATGCTTACATGCTATATTTGCTGCCTGTTACAGTGCTACTGACAAAGGTTCCGTTGATGCACCACGTATATTTTTCAGCTTTAAGACATCTGAATTGCCTAAGCAACTGTGTCAGAATATAGAAAAGGGAGTCTAGTCACCCAAAGATTCTTGGATACAATGGATGAGCTGGATTTTCTAAGTTCCTAGGTAGAAATTACTTCCCACATCTTGAAAATTCACTGTCTTAGCTACATAAAAAGCATTTTAGTCTTCTGTTTGTTTATTTTAATTTAGCAATACTATATAACCACTATAATGGCTTCTGTTTAATAGGACTAATGGGAAGATTCATGTTGAAACGGATCTCGGGAGGTTATCTAGTCCAGCCTTCTGCTTAATTGCATTTCTTGGGGTAGACATTTTACAAGAAGAGATGAATTTGAATGCTAATGGATTGTAAAGCCCTGGCCTGCACGCTGCAAAAAAATGTTTGTGGCAAAAGAAGGTGCATTTCAACACAGATCAGGGTTAGGAGAACTTCGTAGCCTTGGCGTATATGCAAGCAAGGAATTCAAATGAAATAATCAGAAAAGCTTGCCTTTAATTTATTCTTTAATTCTTCTACAAAATATACTTTAACAATAAACAGGAGGCTGCATATATCCATTTCTGTATATCCCCTGTGTGTAGCCACGAGCTATACATTGTCCATATCCCACTTGGATGGATTCTCTCACAACTCACTCTTGGGTTTTCTCCCTTATGAGCCTCCACTTAGTGTTTCTTTCTTAACCATCTTTGCCCACATCAAAGGCAGCTGCCACATATCTGCTGTTTGTTTCTTCGGCCCTCACTTTGAATGAATTGAAGTTGAATTTGTGGCTGTGTTTTCTCATGTGCTCAGCAAATGATTTCTCTTGGGGCTTTGAAATGCAGGTGTTGCTGGGGACCTGGTGATGGGATGGATGCAGAATAGAACCACACCAGCCCATGGCATGTCAACCCCTAGACAGGATGGTTATAGCAGGCAGGAAGTGATCTCTGCTTTATGATCCACAATTCTTTTTTTTTCAAATGTACTCTTTCAGCTTGTATTTAAAGAGATTCAAAGTCATTTTTATATTTAAATAAGTTTTTTTTTAGTCATTGCTGACTATTAACAGCATGTTTAGGTGGGCAGGTTATATCCCCAAGAAATGTAGCTTTTCCAAAGTACACTAGACCTCTTTTTTCAGTTGCAAATGTGAAACTGTCACAAAGCTGCTATTTAGAATATGAGGCTTATGATTACTGCTGGTATCTATTTTTATTCCAGTCAAAGTGCTGTGAGACACGACAGCATGCTATGAGTCTCCCAGTGTTTCCATTGCAAACCTTTCTCTTAAGACCCTTGAAATGGTCAGCAATATTTGCTGTGGTTTCATCAGTGTGGTCACTGGCCAAAGAGACCTCTTCTGGTTACTCACAGCAGGGAAATGTTGGAAAATCTGCCTTCTGTGAATGAAACCAGCATTTTCCAGGTGTCCCGTGTAATGAAGACAAGTTAAAAGCCATAGTTAGATCATTGCTCTTCCAAAAATGTAGCCCATTGCTCAGTGTCCTTGCAAGCAAAGTAGATGTGGGACCAAACAAATGGACTGAAAAAAAAAAAAGTCTGCTTTATGAATATGAATATGGAATATGAATAGGAATATGAATGTATTGGCTCATATGTGGATGTGTATAAGCTCACTTGAACAAATACAGTTTCAGCTTCCAACATTCGACATTTCTAATAAACTTAAAGACTTGGTGAAATTAAATCTTGACCTCCATTGTAGCTTCAGTAAGAAATAATGAAGAACATATGAACAAATTAAATATGACTCTTTGGGTCAAAATTAATAAAACCAAAATTAATATCCTCTCTGGGCTAGTTGTTCTCTTCTGCTGTCTGCCAGTTCAGACTGCTAAATCTTCCTTTAATTGAGGCAGAAGCCCTGTATGGAGGTTTTATGTGGTAGGAGAAAAAGAATGAGAACTTCCTTGGAGGTTATACTGCATAGAGAGCAAACTTATTTTAGATCCTGAATTTTAAAGAACATCATCCTTGAGATTATGGAAAATAATCATGGGAAGACAAAATATTCTGAGCTTATAGGGCCACTTACTGTCTGGGAGGAAGATTCATTTCTCCTACATTAATTTGTCTGGATGCCTTCTAAAGGGAAGCTATAGGACCTGGAGCTGGGAGCAGCAACATCCGTATTAGTTCTTACTCCATCATCTCCTCCTCCTTCCAGGCAGATCATTGGGAAGATTTTGTGTTTTAAGAAAAGTTTCCACTAATATGGTCAATGAAAGTGCATAAATATGCTCCTGCCTGTGGTCTGAAGGTTTGATCCAGCTGTCTTTAAAGTCACTCATGAAAACATTTATTGGATCCAGCCTTTGGAAAATTGATCAAGCTACTATCCCTATACAACAGGCATAATTTGCAGTCTGTAATTTAGCCAAAGTGCATCACAGAGAAGCTCTTAGTTTCATCATGCTTACCTAATATAGAGAATTRCACACTTTTCTTTGGAGAGGTTCTGTAAAGAGGGTTAGGAGCTTCAACTATCTATTTAATAAGGATCACATTTATTTTGATCGGAAATTGCTGTTCTTTGATGACCTGTATTAAAATTGCTGCTCATCTTCAGGTGTTGCTTGAGGAAAAATCTTTCCTGTAAGTAGAACCTAGTGCCACATGAAAGAATAGGGAAGCCCCTGCTCTCAACCCTAGCATTTTAGTTGAAGAAAAATGCACAGTCTATGGCAGGATGATAAACTAGCATTTTCCAAGTATTTATTGCAGAATACTTACCACAGTGACCACAGTTTACTTCTTAATCTGTATCTTCCATCTTTTATAAGTAATAGGACCAAATGAATGTTTAGAGAAACCAAAAAAATGCTAACAGTTGCTGAATTTATTAGCAAAATTAGTTTTTATTCTATTATCAGGAATATTGGCTTGAGTGGCATGTAATTGKGTATAATATACTAGATTTGATTTTCACTGTCTCTTGCTTTCTTGCTCGAGAGCATCTGCATCTCATTTTTCTGAAMGTATGGGAGAGTAAATTAAAAACCTAAACTTTTTATGTTCTTGTGATTGTGTATTTCAGGTAGGTAAATCCATCTATATACATATATACATATATATATATATATATATGTGCGCACACATATATTTTTATATATACTTATATATGTGTGTGTGTACATATGTATGTTAAAAATTCCCTAGAATTTCTTATTACTGAGAGCTCATGGATTATAGATTGAGAGCTCATGGAATATAGCATCTCATCTGAAGCTTCCTAACACATGTTACTGTGCCAGGTGCTTTGACTGAAGTCCCTTTCTAGGGACCAGGATCTTTTTGGCAGTAGAAATAGGGAAGAAATGCTAAAATGGCCACATCAGGTAATCTTCTTGCAAATGTTCAGTGTATTTTCACATGAGCTCCTGCTGATCTGACAGCTCAGTACATGGAAGACGTGGAGCACAGGGGCGTACAGCAGCAAGGGATGACAAGTAGAGAGAAGGTTGAATAAAGGTTTAACTAAGGCACTCACTGTTCCAAACCCCACTTTTCTTTTCTAAGCTCCCTTTTGTCAGTAAAACCGCTGGAAAAGGGGAAAAAATGCAAATATGAAATGAATTTATATTCTTGATATATTTATGCCCTCTTTAGTCATTAATTGCAATCGATCATTAGAATGCTTCCWTGCACAAACACATAGGGAATGCTGGTCTCAGAAGGCCTCAGCCACACGTGGTAGCTCAGCTAGAAATACTGAGGATATCAATGATTTAACTGCATATAGCCTATATTAGCCATCCAAAAGAAATGTCTTCCATCCCTCCATGGTGCACTCCAMAATGCTAGCCTTGCCCATGGTAAAYGCATCCTTTTCAGTATTTCACATGGGTAGTTTGAATAAGCTGTAACTCTTCTAGACAATTGTCTTCTGGCTAAAGAGCGTTCATACCGAGTATCATTTCAAAAGGTCTTTTCTTTCTAAATTGAAAGCRTGGGAGGGAATAGAAGTCATATTCATAATAAAAACATGACTCGGATGATGCAGGCGTCCTTGTGGCTCCGTAGCTCCTCAGCTGGCGGATTCCACTAGGGGAGTTTTGTCTCTTGGAGGAGATTTTGCACTCGTCCCGTATTATCCTGCATTTTCCAGAGTTTGCACGTAGTCTCTAGTATTGAAATGTCTCTGCTAAAAGGGGYGATTACACTTAAAATTATATTCTCTCCCTTTGTGAGCACACCTGTCTTTTCAACCTTTGGAAATGTCACCCAGCGAAGGCAGCAAAGTAGAACATTTAAAATGATTCCTTTGTTATGAGAAGGACTCATATTTATTTTTATAGAGTATATAGTTATTATGTGAAGTGTTATGGGATCTTTTTTTCCCCCTAGTATTATAATCTTGAAATAGCCTGTATCTCTATGAATCTGTATAGCAACCAGGAACATGAATATTTCTGCTTGGACAGGATCCCAAGCTGTGAGTAGTGCAACTAGCAACAATACAGCTGATTTTTGTGTTTAACATGCCAGGAGGCTACAGGACTCATTCAACCCCAGTAAAATCTTTGYTGTTGCTTAACTAAAAGATATTTTTTTGGCTACCGTTGTGTAGGGTTCCTTAAATGTGTAGCATTTGAGAGCCCTTGAGACCAGGGGAGCTTTAGACCTTACAGGCTTTTGAGATCTGCTAGAYAGTTTGCATTCAGTTTGCTGATTGCATGCACTTAAAAATTATAAATGTCCTCCAAATAATTAAAAAATATGTATTTTCAGTCTCTTGATTTCTGTAACCTGAACACATGAACTCTGACTATTGAACTAGATTAATTTGGTTGCTTGTGCTTTTCATTTGTTAGCTGTTTCCCCATATGCAGCCAAAATTTTCCAGCAAAGGGGTTGCAAAAGGAGAAACCTGCAAACACGTATTTCAAAACGTCTTTTTTCCTGCTGTTATTTCTTAGCCAAGTCCGGGAATCTCAGATGATTTTCTGTGCAATCAGTTTGCTCTATTTGAAGGCAACTGTCAGCTGTGGCCAGCATAAAGATTTTGTTATTTTCTCTTCCCATATCTCTGAGTAAGATTAAAGAAATAAAGCATAACACCATTTTTCTGGAACACTGAAGCAAGTTTTATTATATTTTGTGCATTTTATCTGTAGGTTTGAACAAGTTTTATACAGACAATAAAATCCAATACAACTGCGATCACGTTAGCTGCATGAAAAGGAACAAAGTCCCTCTCAATAAATGGGATTTCTCTAGTCCACCTGCACTCCATTATTGCCTCTATCAGGGAAAGGATGATTATTAGGAAGCAGGATAAGTTACCATATGTCAGACCACAGTCTAACCTCATTAAAAAGCTTCCTTGTGATCTAGATAAGTATTTGTCTTATTGACAATTTGTTGCAGTGGTGTGGGAATAAAGAATTAGATATAGGCATGAGTATGAAACACCCATTTTGGTCATTAATACCTATTTGTGCATTGGTACCAAACCCAGGCAATGTTAATGTATGGACTCTCATCTAGCACAGGAGGAGTACTATTGAAGCCATATCCTCCAAGCTAAGTACCTGCTTAGCCTGTTACCTGTGATACTAGAACTTGTAAGTGATTTGAATTGCCCAAACCACTGTTAGGCCTTTGGGTTTAATTCTGGGCTGCTTTTTCCTTGCACCAGTTGATGCCAGCTCTGCTTTGCCTGCAGTGGGTGCCAGAACCTCTCCTCTCTTCTTTATTTCCTGCTGCTTTCTGGGCTTGCTGCTCTAAACGCAACTGCATTACTCTTAAAAACTAATATTTTTTTCTAGAGATAAAAGATTAAACTGTTTTACTGGTAGTGCTGCTTCTTTCTCAAGCTCGTGCTTGAGTTGCTTTTTACCTTGTATCAAGTAATTCCTTCTCTGTATCTGTGCTAAATGTACTTCATGGGATACAGAAAGGAAGACAGTTCTGAGGAGTCGCACCGGCCGCCCTTCACCACTGAGTTATAAARGGAGCTTGTGTTTCCTAAGGTAACGTATCCCCCGTGTTAACAGGGAGAAAAGTGGCTAGATTTCCTGAAGAGCTCAGCACTTAGCATTGAACTGCTGAAAACTGGCAATAAGCCTCACAACAGGCATTGCTGAATAGAKTACAGAGGATTTGAAAGGGGTGTTTGAAAATGCGAAGCCCTTGTGCTGAGAAATGGGAACAGTTCGTGTTCACATCCATGGATGCCATTGAAATTAGCAGCCCTAATTTCAAGAAAGAAAATACGCTCGGAATGTTAGTTTTTGTTAGTTTTGTTAGTCAAGAATATTTGGTTTTCTTCTTCATAAAGCTATCATATTTTCCAGTAAAAAAAAAATGATTATATATATTTTTCAACTTGCTAAGCCGAAGTCGAGCTATGGCTGGAAATATTTGCAGATAAATACATTTTAATACTGATATTTCCTGTGGTATTTTGTTGGGAATGGGGCTGCAAAACCTTCTTGGCCATAGGATTGTGGGGAACGCAAATCCGAAGGGGGCACAGGAGGGGCAGCAGGGACAGCCCTGAGGACACAGCGGCTTGCTCGGAGCGGTTGCTTCTGGAAGTGGGAGTCCTTGCTGTAGGGCAGCCTGGTGTAACGTCCTGCAGCGGCAGCGGGGAGCCCCCGCGCTGTTCATCAAGGATTTCTGTTGACATCTGAGCTCATCTTCCTGCAGCCATAAAGCTGGAATCCATTTCAGGGATTCCCGTAAACTGGCTGATCTTTTTTTCTTTCTTTCTTTTTATTTTCTGATGAGGAGAACTGACTACTGCTTTCTCTTACTAGTCTAGAATATTCCCYCTCCAGACTTTTCGCTACATCTCCTCTGCAATATTCTGAATATTTTCTACKGCCTCTTTACAGAATATTGACCCCTGCTTAAATATAGCCGCTATACACTGTAAATAGTAATTTAAAATTAATGCTATTTCATCTGTGAACGTTCTGTAGAGATAYAAAAATACTGCAGTACGTGCAGTGTGCCAAAGGCTGAGCATGAGCCCAGGGAACCCAATCCTGCCTCCTTCTCTGTACTGCTCCGTGTGAGAAACTGAGATCATCATTTAGTGAAGCATTTTGATAATGAACTTCTGGTGTCATTACTTCATTTTCGGTTAGTTGCTGCTCAGCTTATTCAGTGGACCATGTTGCGTCTTTCTCTGAGCTTCATTGGCAGTTAAAAATTCATTAATTGATTCTTCTCCATGYAAACCAGGTCGGCACTGAACTGCTCTGTGTAAGACTAAACCAGGAGTAGCATGAATTTGGTTTTTATGTGTGATATAGTGGTCCAGTCCCTTTATTCTTGCAGTGTCTCTTGCTGTTAATATTACTTGACGAAACAGGTCAATGATGTTTTCTTTCCTAGTTATATGATTTAATTCATGTACTAGCAGAATGAAGTAGCTGTTGAGAATATTTTGGTAGAGCTCATTAACTTTTCTTCCCAGTGTGTCCCCTTGGACTTTGTGTTTTGAAGTGTGGCAGTTTTGGAAGCACCTACCAGTCTTGTTTAGAAGACCTGTGGTTTTTATCAGTGTCAGAGAACTTCTGAAATAGAGAAGAATGGAGGAATCAAACAATGATACATAAACAAAAATCAGAAATTAAAAAAAGGAGGATTTTCCATGACAGATATATGCCAGGGTGAATGAGAGAACTGCTGCCCATCCATCCTATCATCAGGTGTGGCAGCCAAGAACATAAAGACCTGTAGAAAGRAACAAGAAAATGGTCAAAGACCACTTGGTTTAGAGACAGAGAAAAATTACAGGTTAGACAAAGGGAATCTGCACAGGTGGAAACTTCTCAAATCATTCAAAAAGGTGTAAATATTTAAGTCAACACTAATACAAAGTCCTCTTGTCTGACTGCTCCGTGTTCTGACTGCAGGCRTGCCAAGTGCTTCAGGTGCCCTCTGCCCTGGTTTCTGCTCGGTTAATGTTATTTTTAGTCTTCCTCAGGTCCATTCTGTGAAGGGATGGAACARTAYRCTTTWAAAAKATATATYGATAATACAATATAAATCTAAGACYGACTTTTTGTATATCGGACTTCAGAGGATTCTTGTTATACTGATGCAGAATATAGTGTGCTAGAAAGGTTTGTGATGCAGCTTGCACTGAGGAATCCAAATACCACTCATTTTAACATGAGTTTGGATGGAGCACCTCTTCCTGTGAATACACAGAAAGAAGCAGTAATGGATTGAAGTTTTATTTTTTTTCCCTAAGTTTGGCTTTAATATTCAAATAGTTGTGTTTATTGAAAATGATATATGCRTTTTTCCTAAGCTAATCTCTCTATATCTTGATGAGTGATTTAGAAATAAGCTGTTAAATAAATAGCTGGGGCTGCTGCAGTATTCTTTGTGCAAATCACAGATATAAAAAGAATACCTGTGAGTAATAAACAAATCCCAGAAAGCTCATACTGAGAGAGGACTGTTAGAGTAGGAGGCTATATAGGAATCAGAGATTATATTTGTAACACTGAAAAAACAGTATATACATTCAACATTTTAAAGTGTCAGATAGGCTGGATTCCCAAATTCATGGGAAATTAGAAAAGACAATTAGAAATTATTGCTYATTTGAATAAGAACAGCAGCCAATTGTGCCAGTACGGGAAGATAATAAATAAAAGCAAAATGAGGTTGATGCTGTGTCAAAGATAAAACCTGATTTCCAGTGCGATCCCGCTACGAGGTTTCTGCTTAGCACAATAACCTGCACTGAAGTGAATTCCTGTAGGCAAAGCTTATTCACTTCAGCAAATGTCATGCTCTTAATACAGTCATTTCCCAGATACTATTATATCCTAAAATGCTATGGAAAATAATAAGGATGTTTTATAATTAGAGCTGTGCAGGATCACAGTCCGCGATTACTCATGTGCTCAACCATTGCCRTGCCACCAGCTGTCTGCGTGGCATTTGAATGTCACAAAGCTCCGGTTATTAATATTTGCGTGGTCGGGTGGAAAGCAGGGGTGCGAGTCCGAGACACTGGCAGCAAGCTATAGATGAACCTCTGCTTCCTGCAGAGCCCCAGAGACGATGTCTGTGGGTCTCTATAAACAGCTAGTGTTCACTGTTGAGCAGGTTAAGGTCTTCTTTTAAGAGGGAGCAAGAAGACAGAGAATGAAACAACTCGGGCTGTAAGCCAAGAGCGAGAGCATGCCAAAAAGTACAGAGGCAGTGATATAAATACATAAAACTCTCCAGATGTCATGAGGTACAAGCACTCACAGCTAATTTGTTGCAGGGCGCGGAGTGAAGAGAGAAGGCTTAGCAGGAGAAAGGAGAGTGGGAGCTTGCTAGTTGTCGTTCCTTGGCTTTGATGGATCAGCCTGGCCTCACATAGCTCTGCCTTCGGAAAGGTGGCAGTGACAGGGACACTAAATGGATGATAGGCACGTGGCTGGAGGTGTTTCAGCTTTAGATTTTGTGCTGTTGTGCTCAAGGATTCTTCTGTAAAATTCCAGAAATGGGGTATTTTGGCCTTCTTAACTCTCGTAGTAGTTCCATTTTGCCGGATTTGTTCCTGGAGTGAGTCACAGGTCCAGGAATGGCACTGTTGATCAAGAAAAGAAAGGTAATACCCTCATTTAACCTATTGAATGCTGAGAGGCAGCTCTCCCCAGCTCCTAGGCTGAAGTTTCTGTGTGGGTTGGGATCAAACTTGAAATTGGTGAATTTTGCCATGGACACAAACATCTGCTTAGGTCTCTGGCAGAATTCAGTTATTTTCTTTACCTTTTCAATTTGCAGACAGGCATTTGGAGTTTCATAAGCCCAGTTCGTTTTTGTCTTTGATTTACTCCTTCTATTTAAATGTTTCTTCTGAAACTATTCCCTTTACTGTTTGACCTGAAGATAAATAACATGAATATCCAAAATYGCCTATTACCAATTATAGTATATGCACAGTATATTCATACAATAATAGTGTATAAAAACATCATCAAGCCAAAGCCCATGCTTATCACTAACTCCTCGAGGACACATGATCTCATCTCTTCTTGTTGTTGTAGTCTGTCTATATTTTTCTGGCTTGGAAAGTCCTCCATGTGTGTGTTTTGGTGGTGGTGGTGGTGGTGGTTGGTTTTTTTTCTTTTTTTTCCCCATAAATTGTGTCTCACTTGCACAACTTTGCTTCAGATGCTGCCTGTGATTGGTGGCTGAGTCTTCTGCATTCATGTTTCACGTGGCACTAGAGACCGTTTGAGGGAATTCAGCAAATTGGGTCTTTCTCTGTCCTGTTTTTAATCCAAAGTCTGATCACACTGGGRAAAAAAAAAAAAATCCCCCTGAATCTAAAAGAGGAAAATCATTCCTCTTTAACAAGAAAGTCAAAATTCCTATGATTTGTTTACTCAGTGCGAGATATAAATACATAACATCCTCAATTGCCACAACATGTATATAGCTGTCTGAATAAAGTGACTACCTCAAATACAAGTACCTGTTAGCAATACAGAAAAGGAGTGAAMAGAACATACGCTTTATGTAAATCATGTATTGAAAAATGAAAGCAGTATTCTTGCTTCTTTACATCCTCTTAAAAGGCACATCAGTCATTCATTAAACATTCTAAACCAAATAAATTACGTTGGAGTCTTCTATCTTTCTAATACCTCGCTCCAATTCTATATAAACAGTAATACTATAACTCACACAGGATCTTATGYCATTTCCAAGACATAACTCAAAATCATAAGATAAAGTCAGTTAAGATAAATTTCATGATTGAAACAAGCCTTTAAGTGAAAATTCAGAAACAATTAATCTAAAAAAGAAAAAAAAAAATTTCCAAGTTTTTAAGGTTAAACCTTTACTGAAAATTAACCACAACTTATAAGTGGTTCTGTTCCTCTGACCATCCACTGCTATATATTTAGATACACACTAAATCACCATCAYTAATTCATTAAGTTTATTGTTTTGTCTGCTGTGTCTGGTGTTAAGATTTTCATTGCTGCTTTTCAAGAGATTTTTTGCTTTGCTGTCCAGATGTGAGGTGGGAAAAAAATATATGTGAGGAGAGGACTGTATGTGTTTCATTACATCTGTTTGAACTCTTAGTGATTTTTTAATGTCTTTGCCTTCCAATTGCATAATCTACTTCTTGAACCAAAACTTTAAATTGTCATTTTAATGTCCAGCAAAATGCTATCTTCARGAGGGTTATTATCCTTTGAGGATATTTTGATTTCTATGTAGCACATTCGAGAGAGCTTTTTTGCATAGCCAATTAGTTACGGTTCCCATCCCGGTCCCTCCGCAATCATTGTTTTGTGAATCTTGACACCAATTATTTATCACCTCTTCCTATCACCTTCTTCCTAACAATTTTCTGCATGTCAGCTGTTGCTGACCGTTTCTCTGACCATTTTTCTCAAGTTCATCTGTGCGTTCGTGGCTGTTTGTAGGATTTTCTGCCAATTTAATTAGCAAGATTTTCCCTTCTTCCCGCAGGATTGCCAATGGAAGTGCTATAAAGCCATTATGTAAAATGAGTATCCTGGGTACAAATGCTGTCTAATCTAGATGGGTCCCATTTTTAATTGACGTTTGCTCAGGGTTCGTAAGCTAGTTTTCAACTGAACAATATAGCCATTTAAGTCAAATTAATTTAAGTTTTTATAAGCTTTCGATATGTACAGTATTAAATAATTTCAACATTATAGTCTAACTTGGGTGCCAAAAAAAAAGATTTCCTATCAAAAAAAGCTTTGAAAAAAAGGTGTTAAACATTGCAAAGACCCTTACACTGCATCCTCATCAACCATGATCCATCTTGTGACTGGCGTTCTTTGGTCAAGAAACCATCTCTGACAAAAATTAACAATATTTATCTCCATTGCATAGTGGTGCTAACTTCAGTTCTGCCTCTACTGAAACTTCACCTGATGCAGTTGCAGTATCATATTTTATAACCATCTCCAAAGCAAGTCAAGCTTCAGAAATATTTTCTGTGGCTTTCTGGTCACTTCTGCTTTATAGATACTGAAAGAATTGGCATTTTCAGAGGTTAAGAGGGTCTCAGCAATAGCAAAATACGGTTGAGTGGTCATTAGGAGGCAGACACAGTTCAAGTTGTCCTATCAATAATCCAGCCCAGTACCGTAGTTTTCAGCAGAGCAGCGATCTGGGAGWCAAGACCAGTGTCTTCTTTAATGTCCTTTTAAGACTGAGGCATTTTTCTTCCACTGAGAAGACCCCCATGTGACGTTTTCTTCACTTACGTGTTAGGTTGAACTTGAGGTTGACAGTGTATTAATATCAAATATTAATGCGCAGGTAATGACCACAAACCCACCTGTTTGCACAAGCAGCTAGATGTCCATTATTTCATTCCAAGCACACATGCTCATCCGTAGTTGCATATACCTTAYGCTTGCACATAATCTGCTGATTCCCAAAAGCATTGTTTATCGTAGCRAAGCATCGTATTTATGATATCCTTGTGCTCCTGGGCTTAAAAGCCAGGGGTTTCTTGCCAGATCAGGTCTTTTGTTTGTTTATTCAGCTTGTGCTCTTGGCAAATGAACAGCCGGCAGCATCAAAATTTACTTCAGATTGTGATACCACCTTGATAAGGTCTTCTGGGCTTAGTACCAATACAAATACCCATTTATTTTCAGCAGTTTGTTCTAAAGCAAAGCATTGTAATCAAGCATGAGAAAAGACAAAGAAAACATGCATTTAAAATATTTTTAAGGATTGATTCTTATTTTCCTCTATTTCTTCTGGCATCTGCCTATGCCCAGGATGTCTTTCCCTAAGGACTAGCTAGCTGTGATTTCTTCCCTCAGCAGGACACCGTTGTTTAAATTCCCTGGGGCCTGGCTGGGCTCAGCGTGACAGCTAGAGCTAAGGTAGGATGGACAGATAGACTGAAGGTAGCAAAATCTCTGCAACGTCTGAAACCTTATTATGTTGCTGCCGGGTGAGTCGGGAACTTGGGAAGCGCGGTTTGATTCCATGGACTTAACTAATTATTAATAAAACACTTAGCAAGCAATTAAAAACATTTATGAATACTCTAGGTAAGCACTGGCAAACTGTAGGTGTATATCTCATATATCCCATACCACGACTCTGCCACAAAAATGATCCTGTTTTCTTCCTGGTAAGGTGCAAGTTAGACATAGATATTTTTATATTTTTTTATTTTTATACTTCTCCTATTTTTATAAATTTTAGCATCTATAATGGTTCTTTTGCACTGCCATGTAGGAAGCCTGTGCTAAAGAGTAATTTCAGGTCTTAAAATGGTGGGTTTGTTGTGCATACTTGAGCTTGCACACTGCGGTCCAGCCAAAGGAAAGACTCTGTCTTGCAGATTTGTATCCCACTCCTTTCGGTGTGAGCAACAGGACCGATAGCTGACTATGTGTAACAAAAAGTTTAATAAATCTGTAGATTTTTTCAGTGGAACTCTTCCTCAGCAGGATGTTTTTAACCTAGGAAAAATCCGYACTGGAAGAAACAGGCGGAGTTTGGTGTTTTTCTTTTTTTTTTTCCCAGCAATGTAATTAAACCTTACCAGGACATAAGGTGTATTCTTAATTACTTTGAATGCTTGAATTAATGTGTCTTCCTAAAAATATCTATTCTAATTTAGCCAGACAGTACAGGCTTGACGGTAGGGAGTGCACTACATCATTTTAATATTTATGTAATACAGGAGGTCTTACCAGATAACGGAGCACCTCTTTCTGGCCTGCAAATCTGTTCATTTATTATTTGTTTCACTTCTTAATTGCTTAAGCTGCTTATGCAAATACAGCTTATCTTTTACATTATTCAAAAAAATTGTTTACTTACACAACTTGCTRTCTGTTATACTTAAGTAGTGTTTTTATGTTCCTGCAACAATCCTCCCCCTCTTCTCCTCAAGAGCTCAGTTCTCCTAGGGATGTTATTCAAGGATCTCTGAAAAGGATGACCCCCAAGATGGTTGAAATGTGTCCATGACACAAAGAAATGGGAAAAGCAGAAACTATAGGGCTTTTTTGTTGTTCTTGTTGTTCTTATTATATATAGCTGGCACTGGAGCAAAGGAAAATGAATATGTGCTTTTTGATGGGAGGTGCAGGCTGGTGTTGGAGCTGGTTTTAGCCTGTGTCACCCGTGCTGCCGTGTGTGATGCGCCCAAAGGAGGCAGAAGGCAGCACGTGCTTGCTGGGAGAAGGATRCCCGTATTCCTGCTGGGAGGAGGATGTATCTGTATTCCGTATGCTTGCTTGTGCTTTTCTTTCCGTGAGTAAATAGCATGACCCCCAGACGGTGAGAAGAAGGAGTGAAAAGAGAGAAGAGGCAGATGGTGGAGCATTTTTAGTACTAATGACAGGCATTTTTAGAAAATGCCACTTGCAGCGTGAAGCACAACCCTGTTACGCAGGGCTGACTTCAGGGATTAAAAAAAAAAACAAAAAAAACCAGAAAACACCCTAAATTTCATGCAGGAGCTGAAGTCTAAATAATTATTGTGTGCAATTAATTTATAAGAGGTAAATAAATCTTCTCGTTCTCTGCAGTTCTGTATCCTCAGTACAAAGGAAATCTCTCCCGTCACAGTCTCTGCTGTGAGGATCTGTGTACAGTTTCCCTGGGGATCATGTAAACCTGTGCAAGTCGGGTACCCACCTGTCCCCATGCGTGGGGGCCTCAGCATGGCTTGACTATCCGTGCACGTATTGCTTAGGAAAAGATGCACATGTTTTCTGTGRTGTCTCATAGGGGAGAAAGAACAAAAATGCTGCTCGGCCAGTCTGCAAAATCACCTAGTGGTCGCTGGTGAATTAACTGGAATTCAGGTGAAAGAACAATTTAGTTCCTTTTTGCGCCTAATTAGCACTAAAAATGCTATGTATGCAATATATATTCTATTTTTACTTTCTGCGGTAAGGGTGAGGAGAGGTATTTATTTAGTTTTTACATTTTAGTTGCGGGCATTATTTAATTAACCATTTAGCTACTGTAGTTAGTTCCAAGCACAGGAAGTTTTCTTTAAATGTCAAAATGACAAAAAAAAAAAAAGATTTTTTCTGTATATGTTTAAAATTTGTATGGATATTCTCCTTGTCTKCACTTTTCTGGAAAGTGTAATGTACTAGAGAGACCTGATCTTGCCTGTTCAAAGTGATGAGAAACCTTCCCAGCCTTTAGTAAACTATTGCACTTGTTAACTATTGACACTGTCAAATATGTATCTCTTTGCTTACCATTCCTTTCAAATCTAAGGACCTTTATCTGTTAGTCTGTGGGTTCATCTGCAGTGCAAGTATGTAAATACAGGAATAAAGAGCATCCCCTTTTTATGGTCTGCATTGGAGCTGCAAGGAAATTTAAGCTTAGTTAATAGTCATGGTGGTACTTTTTAGTCGTATTGTTACTAGAAACATGACGGCTATTTTTGCAGGGAGCAAAAGGTTTCTGCTGTGATTTAGTCATTACGGTATAGGAGTATTTCTGTTTGATGGACTGCATCAAGGCCAGCACCCCCATTAAAGGACTGGCTGATCTCAGCTATATCCTGGGCAAGAAGAATCAACATCCAAGCGGAACTGGTGAAATCTGAAGCGGGATTCAGCAGTGGGTGCTACTCCTGGCAGCCCCTCAAGGGGTTCCTCCCCCAACCTAAGAGAGATCAGGCATGTGCTTGGTTCCCTGCACTTGCCATACTGCACTGAGCTATTTGGTCTCAAGGGCTGTGTTGAGCTCTAAGATTGTTTCTGAGTTATCCGCAGGAGCACACAGAGAAACCTGAGTTATCCTGAATGCAGGAAGCAGAGTAGCTAGAGTGCCTAGGTGCAAGTTAATATGCTGTGGTTCCTGAATGCTGGAGACATTCAACCTGTGACGATATCATCTTTCTTTTTTCTTATTTTCTCTTCCCTGACAGTTTTCCTTATTGCTATGTATTGGGCTCCAACATGACCCCGGTCTACAGACTGCAAACAAACATCTTGTCACTCAATGACAAAGAAAATGCAGCCTTTTTTCCTGTAAATAAGATCATCATAGAATCATAGAATGCTTAAGGTTGGAAGGGACCTCTAGAGGTCATCTAGACCCACCCCTCTGCACACGCAGGGTCCCCTAGAGCATGTGGCACAGGGTGGTGTCCAGACGGGTTTTGAAGATCTCCAGAGAAGGAGACTCCACCACCTCTCTGGGCAGCCTGTTCCAGGGCTCTGTCACCCTCACTGBYAAGAAATTCTTCCTCAAGTTCCTGTGGAACTTTTGGTGCCTCAATTTGTGRCCGTTTCCTCTAGTTCTATCACTGGCCACCACTGAGAAGAGGCCAGCCCCCTCCTCCTCACTCCCTGTCTTGAGATATTTATATACATTAATCAGGTCCCCTCTCAGCCTTCTCTTCTCCAGGCTGAAGAGGCCCAGCTCTCTCAGCCTTTCCTCATAGGGCAGATGTTCCAGGCCCCTAATCATCTTTGTGGCCCTGCGCTGGACTCTCTCCAGCAGTTCCACATCCCTCCTGCACTGGGGAGCCCAGAACTGCACACAGTACTCGAGGTGCGGCCTCACCAGGGCTGAGGAGAGGGGCAGAATCACCTCCCTCGACCTGCTGGAGACGCTCTGCTTAATGCACCCCAAGATCCCATTGGCCTTCTTGGCCACGAGGGCACACTGCTGCCTCATGGTCAACTCTATCACAGACGGCTATCAGGCTGGTCAAGCATGATTTCCCCTTGGTGAATCCATGCTGACTACTCCTGAGCACCTTCTTCTCCTCCAGGTGCCTGGAGACAGCAGCCAGGATGACCTGCTCCATCACCTTTCCAGGGATGGAGRTSAGGCTCACTGGCCTGTAGTTGCCCGGTTCCTCCTTCTTGCCTTTTTTGCAGACCGGGGTGACATTGGCTTTCTCCCAGTTCTCCAGCACCTCTTCTCTTCTCCAGGACCTTTCAAAGATGATGGAAAGCAGTTTGGCTATGACATCTGCCAGCTCACGCAGCACTCTGGTGTGCATCCCCTCGGGACCCATGGATTTGTGGGTGTTGAGTTTCAAAATAAGATAATCAGGTGACAAAAGAGAATCAGATGAAAACTCCAGGAAATTAGGAATCAAATTCCTCTTGAGAGCAGCCAGGGTGGGATGCAATCCTTGTCTTTTTGCATCTCTCCATAGTGAACTCACTTATTAATAGACCTTTTTCAAAAAATGCTCATGGAAGATGATGCCTGGTAACCAAACAGTCTTGGGAATCGTATATTTCCGTGATGCTTTTCAAATATGTGAGCAATTAGATGCTAAACCTGAGTAGCATGATAATACTAGAAAATGATATTCTGTAGAGGTAGAATGTTTTGAGATAGTAGGACTCTTTTGGAAATTCAAGTATGTCTAACTTAACAGGTAGTCCGTTACTTGTTGCAGGAAAACTTGGAAAGAGCCAAGTTGTACAGAAAAAGAAAAAAAAAAAAAATCCTGGTGAAGGCAGCTTTCCAGAAATCCCCTCTATAAAAGTCACTCATTAATCAGTGGAAAAGCAACGTTCCTCACTTTGAGGGAGCTTTAACACATACACGTGCGCGCTCCCGTATTCCGTGCACACTTGACACCTGAAGGTTCAGAGCGGTGCCAATGACAGCAGAAAAATAGCAAAAGACTTTATGTATGGCTTTCTGACATGAAGCAAATGCAATCCAGTGTTGACAAATGCATGGTGTAGGAGCTCGGTTGCCAATAGAATAACAAATAGAAAATGAATTAAGTGTAGCAGCCTGAGAAGACTGAAAGTCATCTTAGCATGTATAGACATGCTGGCTTTGCATGCCCTTTGCCCTCTTTCTCTTGTGTCTAGTGTCAATCTTTTTTTATTATTATTTGGCTCCGTGCTCTTAAAAATCCTCTGAGTTTATTTGTTTGTGTCTCTTTTTCTTCAATGTGCCCTTTCCCTTTTATTGAATAGGTGACCACAGGTTACATAATATATAGTCTGTCTCAGAGGCTAGTATAACCTGCCATAATATGTTTGATAACCCACACATCACTGAAATGGAATATATTTTTAATGCAGTTTTACTCTTAAAGGCTGGCTTTAAAGATGGCCTTACGCTCTGCCATGCCCTCGTTTTTTACAGCAATACAGTGCTTGACAAAAGAACGTGGCCAATTCACAAATAAAAATATATATGCATTTATTTCAGATTGATCCTGAGTTCTCAAAGCCAAGCTGTTTTTCTTCCTTCTCACCTGTCATGACAAGTAATAGATTTCCTTAAGCCACATCATACCCTGCATGACACTGGCTTTCAGTCGCTTCATTCAGACTTGATTCAATATAGAACTAGAGAACATATTGAATCAGGGCTGTGCAAAGTTTTCAGAATAATTCCAATAGTAATTCACTTCTAAAACCTGTGGAATGCCAAATCATTACAACCAAAAGTAAATAAATTAAAATACTTGCAAGCCAGGTGTACCTCCCTGGGGTGATTAAATTACATATGAGCGAGTTGTACACAGAGCTGGGCATGATGCAAATAATCTTATTCTCCTGTTGAGTTTTGTTCTGGATAAAAATACTGCAGCCAAATATACCACCATGTTTGAGTACTGCTTTTCAACAGGGAGTCATGAAAATGCCTTGGCTGAAAAGAAAGTGCTGCTAAGAGAAAGCAATTGCCTTTCTAATATGTATTTTACCTTATTTTACCTGCTTAGTTTTCCCAAATAATTTTTGTGCCTGCAGGTTCTGACAGAAGCCAAATCAGACTTGGTAAATCCCACTGATATCGATATGAAGTCAAATAATCAAAATCAAGCCCRTTCTTTAATTAATCTGCAAATAATCTTTAATTAAAATTATCAAGCGCTGTTTTGTCGAGGCAAACTGTCATCTTTTATAGTACTTCTTTTCATAATACTTTGATCAGACAATCTTTTAAATACAGGAATATACAGGAGGTTTGCTTTTGTAGTAGAGCATTGCGTGATTTAAAACAGGTACATTGTGAGTTATTCCTAAAAAGCTAAAAAGTGCCTTTTTCTTTCCATGCCTTAGTCTCCAACCATGAAGTTGCCACTTCAGTAGTGTTTGTGAACCATCCTAATGATACACAATTTCATAATTAATTCTCTCAGATTTAAGGGATATAAAATTAATACTTAGATGGTACTTATAGCCCATCGTGACTCTAAGTAGGAGCAAACTCTAAGTAGGAGCAAACTTCTGGAAGCAACAGCTAGAAAGGGTCTGTGTAGAGAAGAAGTTGGAGATATCGGAGCCTGCAAGGTCATTACATTGAATATGTGAGCCTCTATTTGCTTTATTTATTTATTAGAACTAATCTGTTGGGACCCTCAGCTGGTAAAAATATCATACGACCAAACACCACTGCACTTTCATGCACCCCTTGAGGCCTCATTTGTTGTATCGTCCAAATGCAGAGTTTTCCACATAAATGGTGAGTACATTTGGGGAAAATCCTATTGGAAAACAGCCTTTGGTTTTTTTTTTCTCTTTTTTCACAAAACAAGTCTATCAGTGATAAAAGTTTTTGCTTTTTAAAGTTTCACCATCACTCCTGACCCTGTCTTGCTGCCTCAGTTTTGTAGATCTGCCTTGTCATGTCTCTTAGCTTTGCTAAGACCGATGTTCACTTCTTTTGTTTTTCTCTTTTAATCTGGGTACAACAGGTATTTTTAGCTTTCTTAATTACTTATGTAGAATTATGTTGGAATTGGCTCTTTAGAGTTGAGCAGCCTTCAACTTTCTGCAAGTTGGTCAATAATGATATTGGAAACACGGATCCACTTCTCCTAGTGCAAAAGGCCTATAGCTGTTCCTATTCTGGTTCTGGTGTATTTTCAGACTAGTTTGAGTAAGCTGGAACACAGAAAGGCAAGTCTGCAGCCACTGCTGCAAGCGAAGTGGGAATATATGGAATGCTGGCAGCACTCAGTGAGATAAGGAGCCCACCTCAGGAGGCATCAGAGCAATCCATTTCATTCCTCTGTCTGCTGGAGAAGCAGAATCCAGGTCTCCTTCCTAACTTCACGTTCATTTTCCCTTTATCTGCTGTGTCTCTGCTTAGAAGCCTGTAGATTGCTTCAGAACACAACTGAAAATATGCTTCAGTTCTGACAGGGTCTGCTATGAGAAGTTAGGCTAAAAAAAAAACATACCGAAAATGATGCTTTTTTGTGTCATTCTGAGATGTGCAATGACTGTTCTTGAGCTATTCCCACTGTGAACTAAAATATATAGAGAAGTGGGAAGACAAAGAATTGCCAGTTCAAGGGGAGGGGGGAGGAGAAGAACCAAGTTTCCTCCAACTCAAATACTTCTAACTTGCCCAGTGGAGGATCTGGCTGCCTTGCGTGTACGGCTCTGATCATTAAGGGAACTGCTCCGTGGGTGTGTTTGCCATTTTGAAGGACACTTTCCTCAATAGACTGGAAATCTATTTAGTTTAATAAATAAAGCTTTCAGAAGAGAACCTGATCCTACTCATAGTGAGAGCTGAAGCTTTGAATGAGTTCTTATTTTATCTCTCTTTGGACTAGGGTAAATTTTGTTCCGAATCACTGGGTTGATACAGTAGATCTTGCATGCTGGAAAATGCCTGGAGTTGTTAAATGCCATTAAAGCCCTAGGGATTTTGGTTACTCTTTACCCTTCAGGTTGAATCTCTAGCATTTTGAAACATCATCCATCATAGTCAGGGTAAGTCTTGCAATTGAATTCAAATAACCTGGGTCTCTTGCTGAAATCTATGTGAAACTGCAATGAAAGGCTTCAACTAAGGTGTTATCCATTTAAGATAACTTATATTACTGTACATATTTTAGAGCATAAAATTCTCATGAGTAGCTGATAACCTTTCATTTCAATGACTCTTGTGTTTCAGTAACAACTTAAGGTGATGGCATGATGTCTGCAAACATCACATAATGGAAATCAATCCAATACAGCAACAAATGACAATAAAAGGCTTTGAGCTTTAATTGCATTAGTTGATTCAGAGACCTTTGAAAGGTTAGGTTGCAGCAGAGGATGGAAGTTGAATGACAATATGAGAATAAAAACACTGGTTCTGAAAAAGAAAAAAAAAAGACATGCCCTCAAAATCTATTGATTGTGGAAAATCACACTCACCTACAGCTTGATGCGGAGTCCTTGTGAGTCCCTATTACTTAAATGCAAAACATGACATTTGATAACTGCCAAATTGGAACAGGAAGTGTAAAAGTCATTTTTATCATTGCATATTGTGGTGGTGGGTTGCAGCAATTAGACTGACTGTGTATCAGAAAAAAACAGGAGAAAGGGCTTCCTAACAAAGTATGTGCTAATCCAATTAAAAGTCAATAGTCCTCAAAAGGAAGAAATTGGAAATTTTCTGTCAATTTAGTTTTTAATATATTAACACATTTTTTGATATGGTATTTGGTTTCATGTATATAAACTTTTTAAAATGATAGGTTAGTTAATCTTGAAATGTATCTTCTTTCTTATAAAATGATAGACTGGTTGGTGTTGGAAGGCATCTCTGGAGACCATGTAGTCTAAAACCCTGCTCAGAGCAGGGGCAGCTGCTCAGTCAGGCTGCTCAGAGCTTTGTCCCCTCAAGTTTTGAGTATCTCCAACGATGGAGGCTTCATAGCCTCTCTGGGCAACCTGTTCTAGTGTCCAACCATCCTTAATAAAACAAAAAACTTTCCTTATATTTAAAATAAATTGCCTACATTTTGATTTGTGCCCTTTGTCCTGTCCTAGGTATCGATAAGATCCCTCCTCAGCCAAACTCACTGGGCCTCATGTAAGAGATGCTCCAGTCCCTTAATCGTCTTTGTCAGTCCCTTATTTATCTCTGCTAGTCTTGCTCCAGTTTGTCCATGTGTTTCTTGTACTGGGTAGCTCCAAACCGTTCCGAATGAGGTGTCACCACGTCTGGTGGTACCTCAGAGCACTACGTGCACCAGATGGACGTGAACCCCCTGGTCTTAGGGGACCAACTTTTCTGAATGCAGATCTCTCAGCCTGCTCTCTAGATTTGGTCCAGCATTGCCCTTCTGCCCTTTTTGGTCTGCTGCTTCCTTTCAGGAGCTGAGCTCTGCCAACTCATGGTCGCTGCAGCCAAAACTGCCCCCAAATTCCCCACTCCTCATCAATTCTTCCTTGTTTTTTCAATTAGGAGGTACAGCAGAGCCTCTCCCATCATTGGGTCCTTGCATTAGTGAGTGCACCCCAGAAACCTTCTAGATTGCTTGAGCCCTCGTTCRGTGATTGGGAGGTCCCTCGTGTACCCATCAGTCTGCAGCTTTTGCTGGCCAGAGGAGGCCACTGTTTGTCCGTTGGTCATCCTCTCTCCCAGTCATCCTTCCTAGTTTGTTATAGACCCCTATAACAGGGAAAAWATGTGCTACAAAAATTTTGTTCTATGACATTTAAATTTTGAAATGCAATCTGAAGCATAGTTGAGCGTAAGAGTAACTCATAAATCCAAAAACATTATCTGTTATTTTAACAGTAGTTACTGACCCAGTGAATTTCTGAAAGAAGAGYTCTAATTGGAAGCTACATGACTCTTTGCTAGTAAAAACAGTAATGGAAATGAATGTAATGAAATAGTGTGTGAAATTGCTCCTGGTATTTCATGATTTAAATGAAGTAACATTTAAAATGATGCAGCTCCAAACAGTAAGGAGAGTTGCATGCTGAAGAAGGCAGAGGAGAAGAGCTGTGGAACTAGTAGATTAACAGGCTGTGGGTCCATGTCAACTTTAAAAGAATAAATAAAATAGGAATCAGTTTAGAATTGAATTCCTAGTTGGACTGCCTCTAAGAGGACCATAAGAGAGGAAAAAGAGGGCAGGATTTCTCCTTTCTGTAGTGGTGAAGGGAAASAAGTGGTTGGGAGCCCGTGATATGCCCTGATGTATCACACTGATTYGGTCATCTCCTTAGTCCATGAATAAAGCTGTGCTGTGCTGAGAGGGCACCTTTCTGGACTGTACTGAGAGGAGGAAAAGCTACTCAAGTGGAATCAAGAGGTCTTCATCAAAAATAAAAGCAAAAATAACGCTCAAAATGTGGAAAGTTTTGCAGATACTTGTTTCCGTGCTCTTCTATTTATACAAGATGTTAATGTAATCTAGGCTGTGGATATAGTCAACGTTGTAAGAGTAGAGAAAAGATGACTGAGTTGGATTAAGCTGTGAGCACAGATGCCCTCCCTCCACTCAGCCTGAAAACAGACCAAATCTGAAGCTTTAAAGGGATTTATATTTTTTATAAMTATTATGCTTCATTTTCATATGTTTTCTGTGTCAGGCTATATCTGCAACTGAAAACTGGGATATTATTGAAGAGTCTTCTGCCATAGATGAAGCAACTGAAAAATGACAA
>PTEX01000013.1:626553-760860 GCA_003342815.1 Eudromia elegans
AAGCAGTTTTTCGTAGTGTATAACTTTCTAATTCCTCCTGCATGCATTTGGTTTCTGGGCTTTTTAAAACTGCTATCCTAAAAGTTTCAAGCAACCAAATAAGAAGCAGAAAATGTGTCATTCACATTCACTATATAACAAATTGGAATTATTCACATAAGCAGCTAAATACCACAGAAAATAGCTTAGGCAATGYGGCTGTAATTACAAGTAGGGAAAATTATAAAAGGAGAAACCATAAATATAATTCTTAAAAAAAAAAAAAAAGAAGATTTTATCACATTAATAATACTCAACCAGTACTAATATGTCTATTGTGTTAATCATTTATCATTTGATAATAGCTGTAGTTGTTTCTCAAAATACCCAGTGACTGGATTAGTATATTAGTATGTGACTGTGCCTGAATACACTACTGGTAATTTTAGCAAGCCATGAATAGTTGGAACACCAGAAAACAAAATTCATCATTACATATCCATGATTATCTGTTAAAATTGGCATTATGCRTAGCTATAAATATACATAATTGTGTTCTCATTTTCATTTGGGCAAATAGAAGACTTTTACTATAAAGGAAACGTGTTGTGATCCTATAATGGAAACAGTGCGATGTTTATTGGGAAATGGCAATCAGGAGGGATGCAAAACCAAAATCCCTTCTTGAATATGCATGTTAGTTATCTAAATATGGTGCAAGAACCAGGTATTAACACTTGAATGGTGAGGGACTAATCTTGAGAACAGTAGCTCTGTCTGCTATGGAAATACAGAATAATAGGAAATCTTACGGGAGTTTATTTGAAATTGAGATCAAGTTTTGCTTTTGTCTGTGTTTGCAGAGTTATGTACAAGGTGAAGACGGAGTGACCCATGGTCTGAGTAACTACTGGCCCCGTGGAAGGGGTTTACATGGATGGGAATATGGAAGCAGACCATCTAATGTAAGTGAAATTCCTCATTGGAGAACAGATTTTTGGAAATTCCCACCTTTATTCCAGCTATTCCATCCATCCATCATTAAGAAACTTAGCAAAGACAAACTAATTAAGTTTAATTAAAGGAAGCGAAGCCTCAGGCGTATGTGGTTCTTATCTAAATGTTGTCTTGAGACCTGGTGATATGTGGATTGCAATACACTGATGCTGTTTTTGTTAGGCATTTATTGTATCCCCCAACTGTCTTGAGATAAAACRCTAACATCAAAGTTGTCTTTTCCTTTGAGGTAGCAAGCTTTAAAATTGGACACGGGTTCAGAGTAATCAGTATCCCAGTAAAAAATTCTCCAGTGTCCAACGGCTGTGCGCTTCTGTTGGACTGCATGGCCTAGTTTGCACAGCAGGAACTCCGGGATCTGTTGGAGGCCTCTCCATAGGGCTACCAGCAGCCGTGTAATGGGAGAGAATGTGTTTAAAGAGCTTATGGAGCCATTACCGAGCCAGGGGTTGTGTCAGTCCGTAACTTACCCCTAACAACGTTGCGGTTTGTAGCTCAGTAGGGTTGAGTCTTTAAATTAATTTGGGTAGAGAAATTCAGAACAAGAAATATATGCAGAGATAGACATACATATAAGTATGTGTAGGTATGTATATTGGAAATATGCTTTTCAAGAACAAGATATCTGCAGTCTAGAAAGAACAGTCCTTGGGAAAGCATTGTTTTTCCTGTGGGTAGTGCTTAGAGACAGYGTGGGGCAACTGAAGGATTACAAAAATTGAAAAGCACCCAAAAGCTTGTGGAAAGGGCTAAAGGAGGCATTGATGAGCCAGGCTGCAGCAAATACAGCCTGGCAGAGCTGAGTATAAAGAGCTCTGCTTTGAGAGAGGCATACAGGATCCTGGGAAAGACTTCAATTCTGCTCACTGCTAAAATAACACTTCTATAAAAAGAGTGTTAGGGGGGTTAATTTTCTTTAKCCAGCAGTTCATTCCACTTTTGGCMCGGTCAATGAGAGTAGTTTTGGTCCTCAAATAGAGCCCATCTCGTTGTGCCTCGTCTGTTAGRTGTATTCCAATTCAATAAGAAAATGAAACCCAAAAATAAAGTCACAGCAGCTGAGAGAGCACCGTAAAGATGCACTGAAACTACTGGACAGTGGCTGGAGTGACAGGCTGAACCTGATCGAAAGCCTCTGCTGAACCTCACGGCTATGGTAACATATGGACAAGGAGTCAGAGACACYAAGAGAAGATGCAATTAGTCGTTTAATAATAATGGTACAGTTCAAAAAGGGTGGCGAGAAGGTAATAAAGAGGCTGTTTGTGGTGAGGTTGTCAAAATGCTCAGGGAAGTAGCTGCTAGATACAGRTTTATGGGGGAGACAATGATGCAGTTAGAGCTCAGCACTCAGACAGAAAGAAGAAAGGTGAAGAAGAGCCTGATGAAAACAGTCTTTTTTTTTTTTTCATTTATCCTCAGAAGATTAATTTTCCCTTAATTTCTCTAGACTCTCTTAGCATCTCCAAAGTCCTGGGACAAGGAGTTCTGTAACTTAATCATAATAGCGAACTGAAAAACCTCTTTTTTGCATGTTTTGCATATGTTGACTTCTAGCTCCATTTCCTCTTCCTTTTTTGTTTTAGAAAGCATGGTGAAGAGCTGCTTCCTATGTATCTTGTCTGTGACGCTGGGGAGCTTTTAGACATCACATTTCTTCAGTCACCTTCATTTTTCCCATACCTAGGAGTCCCACTCAACTCATTGGTTCTTGTTGTCGAAGCCGTTCCAAGCCTGTCAGCCTTATCTTTACTTTCCTCAGTTCTGTTTTATCTTTTTTTCCGATAAGAAAATGAGAACTACAGACAGTATTCAAGATTTGAGCATATAACTTTATATAACGCTGCCAGAGAAGGTGTTCCCAAGGGCAGATACCTACAGTAGGTCAGTATTATAGCAATCGATACAAGCTAGCACATAACTGAGCACTGGCAGAGTCAACAGTTAAAAATTTATGAAAGCCTCAAGACCAGTGTCTTGTCCAGCATGAAAACTGATTTAAGGGATTATTTTGGATTTTGAGCTACATCAGAAGTGGAAGAAGCTGTGTCTTCCTCAAAACTATAAGGGGAGCAAGGTAAATCTCCCCATGAACTGCATGAACATGGTCTTCTGGTAGCCAACAGTAGCCAGAARAGTTCACAGCATGAAGCAGGGAGAGTGGGGGTCACTAAACCTGAGGTATCTAGAAGGAATCTGTAATTGCCTCAAGGCAATGTCTTTTCTTAAGTATTTGGTCACTTTTTGATGAATCCGAGCCATAAATATGTCAGTTTTGTATTTTATTCAAAATATATATAAAGCAYGATAAGGATAAAGCATATATTCTTACCTAAGTAGTTGCTGATGCATCTTGAACTTAATGAGAAATACATATTACTTTTCTTAACCATGTATACATTGTTGAATTAAGAAGTAATGATTTTAAGATTACATTTTGAAGAAATCCAAGAAAATAAGGATAGTTTTGTGTACTTAAGGATGAACAACAGGTGACAAAATCTTATTAGAAAAAGCTCCTTATCATCTCTTTTTATTCTGCTGGTTTTATTCATTCAGGCTCACAGGAAAAGCATGATGATGCATGCAAGATATCAAGAAGGAAATTAATTTAGGTGTCAATTTTCAATAACATCTTTGTGTTTACAAGATACAGTTTTTTTCTCAAAGCGCAGGAATTTAGGTTCTGTTAATATTTAATGGAAGCTATACTCCAAGGTGAAGCCTTCCCCAATAGTGCACTTCTCCTCTTGTACTAGAATAATAGAGATAAATGATACTTTGCATACTGATTAGGTTTGATCTCTTCCCTTTACCTTGCTGACTCCATATATTCCCATCTCAATTTTCTTTTTTTYCCTTCTTTCTTTCTCTTTTTTTTAAAAAAACAAATAATAGTTGGGTGGAACCTCATGTTTACTGTTTTTTCTCGTCTAAAATATACATCCGTTGTACTTCCGTGGAAAGGAAAAAGGAGTAAAAGACACCAAGCAATCATTCAGATCCCAGAATARGTTTGGAAGACACTTTTATTTTCTGGTGATGAAACTAGGACTGAATATATATAAATATGTATTTCTTATATTAGTTCAGTATATATCAACAGTATATTCTGGTGTTTGGGGTACCTTGCTGTGCTGGTAAGGATATTGCTATGTCTTTAAAACAAAAGTTTAGATGGATGGTGTAAATGCCTAATTCCCATAGAAAAAACAAAGTCCCACTCATGAAATTAGGTCTATTTGTGAGAACAACTTAGGATCAATGTATATTACTTAATGTAATTGCAGTTYGTGCTCTTTAAGTGGTGATCCAGGAGACCAAAAACAGACAAATGAGTTTTCTGAGGGTTTTATGAACGAATGACCCAGTTCATTATCAATCTGTGTTATTGGAAACATTGCTCACATTCTTTGAAAGATTTAGAGAATGCCATGTATTTGATATAAGACTATTTTCCCCTCACTTCTAGTCTTTTTTGTCTGGCTGGTTGGTTGTGGGAGGAAGAGATGCCCACATTTCTGCACATCTTGAGAGTGTTTTGCCTTGCAGGGATAAAGGGGCTCAGTGCTTGCCACGTTCCTGCCTGCAGCCCAGTTTAGTCTGACTACAGCTGCTACAGTGCCACTTTTGGACTGTAGTTGCATTCAGTGGCAGAAAATTGTGTAGTGAATTTGCTTACCATCCTTTGCACATGTTTATTAGTCTGGCAATATCCATACCCTCTAGTTAACTCCTGCGTGTTCAGAACAGACCTTCAAACAGATAGAATACTAGTGAGTTAASGTTTCCCATGCAGTGATTTACTGACTTGCAGTTATCCCGCTTAAAGTCTCTTTTGTTTTGCAAAAGYCAATTGCAGCCCTTTAATTTCTCATTTTATAGCAACAGGAACTTTAATTAATACAAGAGTTATGTCTTACTTTGAGGACTTCTGTAATTTTATCATCTACAATGAAGTGAAGATCCGGGTGACCTACATCTTATTTCATGTTCTTTCTAATGATTTACCTTCAGTAATATATGGTACCCTCGTTACAGCCCTCATATGGTATTCTCAAAATTATGTATTCACCAGCTGAAGTTAAATATGTTATATTCACCTTTTTTTTTTTTTTAATAGTAGCTTTGTTGATTGTGTATGATTCTGATGTTACCTTGGGTATGGAAAAGATGCCAATAAAATTAATCTTCTGTGTAATGTTAAGAACAAACACATCTCTATTGCTTATCAGGGCACCCATGGAGTTGTTGATTGCATCACTGAATAAGAAAGTACTCATACTCTAGTTTTAAATTCTTGCAAAGAAGAAGATTGTATTCATTTCTACGCAGTGCTCTGTCACCCCTGAAATGAGAGAGAATGACAGAAAAAATCTGAATTTATTTTAGCATGTCACTAGCCTTTCTGATGGCAAAAAAATCCAGACCCCATCTAACCTTTGTTTTATTGTTAAATACATTACGTGGATTTGTTTTCTTAACAAATACACCAGATGCATTGACTTGTTAGAACAAGGTTATAGGCAATATCACAGGAGGCTTTTAGAACGTGTAAAGCTTGGTTGTTTTCCCCTTTAGTAATCCAATATCTGTGAAGAAAATCATGTCCATTAGTACTAGAGTTCAGGGAAGGAATCAAACACATTCTTTAATCAATTTTCTACCAAGGGGATGACTAATTCTTACACATTGCATACAAATTTTTTAAAAAATGCCAAAGTTAAGCACATGCTTAAGTTATGAATAGACTATGTCTAGTCTACTTTCTTGACTCAACTGCTGCAGTTACATGCACATAGACTGAGGAATCTTTTATATTTCCTTAATAGTAGTCAAAAAGAAACTTCTTTTAAGCAGGTRCACTTTAATTAATATTGATGCTGTTTATTGATACTTGTTTCCCTGGCTGGCTTTACTCAATGAGCTCAGAGAGAGGTTAGAATTAGACCCATTCTTTCCAATACCAATTAAAAAAGAATTCTAGTAGTTGGAAAACATTTCCAAAGGTGTAATTTAGGTCAAGTTTTCTTCAGATAAACAAGCTTTCAAATTCAAATTATTTTTCTCTCATTATTGAGAGGATTGGGTTCAGTAGGAATGGCAAGACAATGTACAAGTGCAAGAATACAGGTGTACATGTYTGCAGGAATATTTCTGGTTTATTTGCACTCTTATTTCTAGTGTTTAGATGAGAAGTAGGGCCTTTGCCCGGGGTCATGCCATGTGAGAAGTGCCTTGCTTTGAAAGTGTTGACGTCTCTGAAAAGTCTGAATTTTCCCCATTACAAGACCAGCTCATCAGCAGGTATTGCTCACAGAGGCAACTGTGGCTGTGTCTTCCTTGTCTCTGGTAGCCTGTAAATAAGATGTAGCTCCAGATGTAAGTTCCCCTTTGCCCATCATAGGATTGCACCGCTTTGCAGCTGGACTGGCAGTGTGGGAGGCGTTTGAACTCAGATCTATAATTTACTATAAAAAACATAGATGAGGAGGTCTTGTGTTCTGGCTGGCACAGCACCAGGAACGGACACCCCATAACTTATCAAAACACCACATCATGCAGCCAGCAATCGTTACTGACAGCAGGACAGATATTAGATACATGTTTTCAGACAATTTAAGTGTAAATGGGCCTGGTGAGAATAATGGCAACAATCTCTTGCTTCAACTTCTTAGAAAATAAACGCCCAATTGGAAACCTGAGCAGAAAAGTTTGTTCCTTAATAAGCAAGTATAACACTGTGAACATCAGCACAGTTTTCCAGTGAATATTGACACTGTGCCTGTGGACCACTGTCTGTCGTGGTCTCTYCCGAATTTCAAAGCTGAAAATCAGTAGATCATTCTTCAGCTCTGTTGCTCATTTTCTAAACCCGCAGGGTTTTACAAAAGCTAAATGAAACTCAAATGAAATATGTAGATCCAAGTCAGATTAAATAAACRTTTTTCCAAGCAGAATGACATACTGTAGTTGAAGTGGATTAGCAGGTCTTATCAGTGCCTGCGAAAGATTTCTGAAGAAGTAAAGTAAGCTAGTAAATAAACAACTCCTTTAAATAATGTGAATCACATTCTAGGTAATAAAAGGGATCTTTAGAGAACTCATAGGGATAAACGTAGGAGATTCATGTGAAAAAGAYAAGCTATAAAATTATCCAAAGCTCTGCAGAGCGTTTTCCTAAAGCCATTTCTGAGTTACCTAATTTTACAAACAAGGAAAAGGATCTTAAAATCATTCTGACAGCCAGCCAACGTACTCCTCAGTAAGGCCGATGTGGCTGATTTCTAGGGAATGCAGTAGATGTTGGATTTTACACGGCTGAAGWGTGTACAGCAAACCGTTTGGGCAGTCTACAAACAAGGAATTATAGTATTCCAACCTTGATGTGCTGGGACATAAATCAGGGCTGTAGATCCTGCTGAGACAGCAATGTTCTTAACCTTGCTGAATTCCTGACGTGGAAATATGAAGACTTAACAGTGTGGCCCTCGGAACAAGTTTCAGGGTCAAATATAACACCAAAATTATTCAGTGAGCAGGCAATTTTTATATTCCCCAACAAATGGTACCATAAATGAGGGACTGCTATTTGGCAGGCAATGGGCCAAACAAAATCAATTCTGTTTTAAGCACCAAATGTTAGCAGACACCCAACACTGAACATCTAATAAGTATCCTTCCAGACTGCAGACAGATTTGTCTAAGTCATCACGAGCTGTTTGATATACCTATTATACTTGGGTGTCATCAGCATAAAGGTAGTAATTAAGATCTTGCTTATAGAATAAATGACCCTCCTGGGAAGATGTACTGTGCATGCTAAGTAGGATCATCCTGCTTCCAAAAGGCTATTGTGGGATTTCCAGCTTTCWGCAATGAAGCACCTCAACACCTGTAACAGAAAATTACTAGAAATAAACAAAAGTAATTGAGCAAAATTAACTATAATTTCATTTTGGTGCAGCCAATTAGAMTAAGTAATGTCAAAAAGATTATTCCTATATTCTGCTATTCTCACTGGAAAAATAAGGAKGGAGTAATGCGTGAAGATTTTGGATTTTCATTTATTTTATTCTCTGCCCACCAAATAGTTTGGATATGTGCAAAAGCAACAGAAATTATAGCTCCCTGATGTTGAATTACCCAACATTGCTCGTGAGAGCAAGGGCACGGAGAGAGGGACGCCTAGGAAAGGGATTTGCAGTATTACGATTGATAAACTCTTTCTCTTGCAGCTCTGCTTAGTCACAACCATATAATTAAATATCTACTRTGTGAAAGGGCACATTAAGCAGACAGCACTCTTCTCCATTAAAGAAAAAAAAAGAAAAAAAACCCCAGAAATTAGTCTCTGTTTAAACCTTTCTTTGAATTTATCTTTCATTGACCTTTTAAACTTCTGCCTGTAGACTTTTCTACTCATTATTGCTGGTGCTTTTCTTAGTCCAAACACTCACTAGTTGTTCAGGTTTCCCTTAGCAGTAAAAAATAAAATTARAGATTCAGAGGACTGCATTCATTTACTTTATTTCCATTCCTTTCTTTTTAGGTTACAGGCAAGTTTTTGGGTTTGATGGAATTTACAGTCTTTTAATTAATTGCAGTGGGAGCTRTATGCTAGGGAGAAGGGATTAAGGAGGAGGTTTATAAACAAGCAAGGGGAACAAAAGGCTCAACTTGAATTAGATCATTAAAGTTTTTTTTTATGAGTACAATTTTCTTTCCTGGAGGAAAGCTAACTGTGTATTTAGTGCATTCATCCCTCACTGTCTAAACTTCATCTGCTCATATGAATTAAAAAATGTACTTCATGTGACAGCGTGCTTCGTTTTGTCAGAAAACAGGTAACTTTTTTTTTAAGCTTTTCACTGCTGCGGAGCAGAAAAAGTTCTTCTTGAGTGTTCATCCCTTCTAGTCAGATCTATGCAGGCATCTGATCCAAAGGAAGCCTTAAACTTGTGGCTTGTTCCACAGTGCGCGAAATCCATGAGATTTCTCTCCTAACTGAATTCCTGCGTTTTATTTTTTGGTTTTGCTGCTCTTGTTCTGATCAGAGGCACTGCAGTTCTTTAAAACTGAGTTATCTTCTGGGAAGATGAGAAGTAAGAGAATGCCAATGGTCTTAGTYGAAAATTAAATCCCCAAAAAGCTTCCAAGGTGGAAGCAGAGTGACATCTGGAACTGTTCTAMCTTAACATGAAAACTACTATCTTGTGCTTTAATCATATTTACTTTTCCCCCAGAGAACAGTCAAAACAAATATATATTTTTTTGTCATAATAATTTTGCAGTCCATTTTTTCTAGGCTTATTGGTCACGCAACATGTCATCCTGGCCGGATCTCCTAAGGGAAACCATGCAAAACCAGAGTTATAGCTTTGAATTTTGATACAATATGAAAACTGCAGTAACTCAAACACAGGAAGTTTTGGCAGATGCTATTTTTTTTTAATGTTTTGTAAAGGTAGGTGAATACTGGAAGCAATCTGGAAAATTTTTGAGAAGAACCTAACTGAATACATTCRTGTCACTCCATCAGAGTAATGCAATTCTCAGTCTTTAAGAATGCCAGAAGGACAGGACAGATTGAAAGTGGCATTATTACTAATTGTTAAATATTTTCATGTAAGTTACAGAAGTAGCAACATAATATATGTATAAGCCATACAGGGATAAATTTAACACCGTGTCTCTATATTAGAAGAATTTCTCTATCTTTTACAGAAAGCAAGCTCTTCTTGGCAGAAGATTCAGGCAATACAGGCCAAAGAGGGGAKTTTTAACTTGAGCTTTATGCTGCAGAAGAGCTACTGAAGATTTATGAACAGAGGTACATAAGGAGATAGCTTAAATGAGCCCAACTTAGGAAATATTTATATAAATATAAATATATATAAGCTGAGTATCCATATGTTTGAAGGTAAAAATCAGTTTCAGTGAGAAACATATTTTCTCAGGCTTCTATATTGAGAAAAAAAAACAGGACAGCTTTTAAGGGAAATCTAGTTCAGTACTTCTTTTTATAGAAAGGATCATAAGGACGAGACTCACAGTTCTGTGCTTCTGTGAAAAATCAGCTTAATGTAATAAACACCTTATGGATTGTAGAAATAATGAGTTTTGAGTATAGATTCTAGCATAAATGCCATATCCCTGATGAGAATCCAAACTCCAAGGCATGAGATTCTCCAAAGTCCTGTATCACGCCTACTACACATTGTTATGTAATGGGAGACATGAGAACATTCTTAGTTAACATTTTTAATACATACATCACTATTTCAGCTTGGACAAAAGATCGTGTTATTATGAAGATGTCTTACCAAATGAAAAACTGGTTTTATTTGGTAATACTGACACAGATCTCGATATTTTCATTTTAAATACATGGTTGTACAAGAAAAATGATTATCAGAGTTGCTGCATCCCTCGGTTCTCGTTTGATTCCGATTTAAGAGAACATTTAATCAGTTGCACATCCGTTTCCACAGATCCAATGCTATTGGTGATCCATTCCACTGTCTCTAATGTGTCTCCACTGCAGAGAACCCAAGTGAACACAGCGCTCTATATACCATTTGTATTAAGTGGCTGGCCAGGGTGCTCCTAGCAGTCATAGCCAGTATGTCTACCTGCAGTGCTGAAGACTTAAGCCCCTGTGTTTGTGGAGGAGTGCAGATTTATGTGCTGGATATATGAAAGATACTGCTGGATTTAGGAGCTTCCAAACCCCCACACCAGGCAATAAGCTTTTTTGTAGATGTTCTTGAATGCTTTTCAGAATTTCCTCTGCTACATCTCTCCCTGAACATATACCAATGTCTACCATGTTTTGGGGCTCAGAAGTCTGCATCCTACTGTATAAATAATAAAAGCTGTTTTTAAGTGGTTATACTTTGACTGGTGGGTATTGTTATGAAGTACAAAGTTTGCTTGTGATTTTTCCCCATCAGTAACTTCCTCGCCTTTCCTAGGCTTTTTCAGATTTGTTTTTATCACTAACCTAGTTCCTGTGTTTCAAACAAATTTCCCTGCAAGTCTTAAGAGGAGCCCTCCTTCTTCAGAACTCTAACAAACTGCCTAWTTAGGTCATTTTAGTGCTAATCTGGCAAGCTATGAATGAGAATACCATGTAAAGAATATTGTTAGGCGCTGTTTGCCTTCAGACCAGGCAGGATCAGGTTAATTGAGGTAATCTCTAGGGTTCCTGTTGAATTTGCAGTTTGTTTCAAAGGCAGATTCAGTGCCTTCCAAAATTCTTGCTGTGTAAGCCAGGACATTTCCGGATGTCTATTCACCACTCTTCAATTTACACTTAACATTTCAATTACATTACAATTCAATTTACACTTAAAGCTCAAGATTCCTCAATCAAGATTTCAAATTTAGCTTAAATGTTACTTTACATTCTTAGTCCTCGAAATCAAATCTATTTCTTCCTACGACATTGTTTCATCTTTACACTTTGGCATTAATAGCATTCAGTGTCTGGAGAATTTTGCAGGATTCCTTACCTTAGCTAGGAAGCTCCTAAGTTTTTTTCAATGTTAAATATCACATATGAGCGTGTTAGGATAGTACCGACAGCCTCCTTAAATAAAATCATCCTGGCTGKTTTTTTTTCAATGAAGACAGAAGAATACTTATTTCCATAGTATGTAACYTCAGTAAAATTTCAGAGGATCTTGGTTGTTGGATACACTAACTGGCTTAAATATGTGACCTGACTGTAARTAAATCACAGTGAATACCTTTCTCCTAAAAAAACCCCAGGAACAGTATCCTACCACACGTTGGCTAAGTCAGCTCTTGGCAATCCATTTATTCAGTATTTTCATTTTCTTGCCTGTTGGCATCAAAAATACGCTAATTTTACCCTTCACATTTTGCCTGCTTAGTCATGCCAGTGTGTGTGTTGTTGTTGTTTTTTAATATTGAGCAAAATTGTTCCGTTTTATCAATTTGTCCTTATCTGAAGCTTATCTGAGAATTAGTTTGATTTGTTTGGGGACAAAAATATAAATCCTGTTGATCAYTTTAGCAGATGCTTCATTTCTTTCATGTTTAATCTCCTGACAGCATCTTACTTTGCTGATTACTGTGTTTTAATTTTGCGGGCAATCTAAGCATGATGTAGAACAGTATCTTTTTATAAAAAACATACAAAGAGAAAGCCTTGGTTTTTATGTTTTTATGAAAACCTTTCTTTACTGATGTAAATAAATACAGCAAAATAATTCCATGCAGACTCCTTGTTTCACATGCTTCCGGAGTCCCAGCAGTCTCAATGCAGTGTTACTTCCACTGCGAAATACTGTACTGTTGACAGCATTAATAATAATGTCACATTAACACAAATCACTTCAAATATCCACAAAATGCGGGTCCCTTTCGCTGTCTCAGGGCACAGTGATGGAGCTTTCCCTCRTGGTCTGGTGCCCGTGGCACTCTTTTGGAGAGTTTCCGTGTGTCCAGGCTTTATAGCGCTTCCAGGTAAAGCATTTTGAGGAAGGCAGACGGGCTTTGGGCGTTGCGAGGGTAGCACGGATGGTGGAAAGGGCTGGTGGCCCTGAGTGAAGTGATTGTGGTGGGCTCGCGGCTTCGTGAGAAGAGACCTGATACGGATGGAGGGATGGGACCCTCAGCTGGGCTTGGCCGCTTGGACAGAGGAGAAGTGGSGAAACCCAACGTGGATTGGCCGGCGGGGTTGCCCACAGAGCTTGGCTTTCCTTGAAATACAACTGGGCGCAACCTTGAGCATCTGCTTTTTCGTGCTTTGGGCAGGGCTGTGGACTAGAGGGCATCCAGAGCAGTCATTCTTGTGGCAGGTGGAGGGGGAAGCTCCGGGATCTCAGCTCCGGGTAGATACCAGGAAATTCGTTTTACATGGAAGGAGGGGTGAAGTGTTGCTACGGGCTGCCCAGGGAAGCGGTGGAGTCACCAGCCCTGGCAGTGTTCAGGAAACGTGTAGACGAGGGACACGGTTTAGCAGGCATGGTGGTGATGGGTTTACAGTTGGACTTGATGATCTTAAAGGTCTTTTTCAACCAGAATGATTCTATGATTTTAAATATAGGTGCCAACAAGCTTTCCAAGTCCATCTTAAACCTGTAGCAATCTCACTCTACATCCCTATTCCTGCTTCTGTTTTATATYGAATATCTGATATCCGCAGTGCCCAAATGACACAGGAAATGGTGGAGGGATTGATATTTGCTTTGATCTTAATTATTTTAGTTGCTTGAGAGGAGATGATGAGAACAAAGTCAGCAGAATACTATTCCATGGAYATTAAAGGTGTTTCTTTTAATTAATAAAAGTATCCAGACTTTTTCCGAGGTTATTGTTTGTCCTGTGGCCTTCTGGAGTCTGAAACTTGTTTCTATTGAATTAGTTCATCACTGGGGTTCACTCGGCTTCAAAGTTGCTCCCTTCGGTTCTGCAGCAAAATTTTGTTTCCGCTTTAATATCAGAGAGTTTGTTAAGACAAAAATTATTTAGCAGTCGGCATGGTCTTAATGATAAACCATTAGGGAACTCTTTTCCTGGTGAGCAACAATAATTCAAAAATTTTCAAAAATTTTTTGAAAAATTTTGAATTTTTTGAATTTCAATAATTCAAAAATTTTCAAAAAATTTTGAATTTTTTTCAAAAAATATTTTTTTGAAAAAAAAATCTGTTACCACTCTTTTGCTTTGCAAAAGAAGATGTGGGCCTTGATGTCATCCTGGAAGGCTTGGAATTCTGGGTGCATTGACCTGTTTCCATATGCATTTTTCTCCAAGAAACCTTCCTGTGCAGTGTTTCCAAATAYTATTCTCCCTGAAAGCTGTTGTGATTGTACAACTAGCCGAACTTGTATGTCCCACTGCCGTTTCCTGTGTCACGGTTTGGAATCCCTAYCCTGCAGTTACCGAATCCTTTACAGCGTAAGGGGTCTCTGCAGGCAGAGCTGCTGCCAGCTCTCATGAAACAAAAAACTTGGTTTTAGACCAGAACAAGGAGATACAGAAATGTCATTGCTTACCATACATTAATCTTGTTTATAAGGATCATCGCTAAGATAGTAGAGTCTCATATATTCTTCCAGGTATAAGTGATTCCAAGAACACTTTTAAATTTAGTATTTCCATTAGATTTTGACAAGTACTCTCATTTGTGACTTAAATTAACTAATGCTTGGTTTATTTTGTATTTAGCCATATGTTGGTTTTAAGGGAGTTTGTGCAAAGCTCAGCTAGATGCCCGTCTTAATTGATATTACAGTGATTTTCCCTGGGAGATTTTCAGTAAAAAATATTACTCTAATATTGGAGCCAGTATAAACCAGCTTGCACTGGTTTGCTAATAGGATTGAAAGAATAGGTCTAGTTATTTTGTATTTAGCTGTATTTTAGTGATCAATTCTGCAAAATTATGTGATGAGTATTCTTCAGGGAACTAACTTGGCTCCCTTCAAATCTGTAAACAGTCTTTGTATCACGAACATTAATGATGTTTTTTGTGGTGGTTCCTCATAGTTCCATCTGTCATTAGTTATGCAGKGAACATAGCAGATAAGGGCTGTCCCAAATGGTTTGCAATCTGAGCAAACATGAAGAAGATGGGGAAAAGGAAGGTTCATAATTTCACATTTTGCAGGTGCTGAAGTGAAACGTCCAAGAACTTCCTTCCCTGTTGAAATCTGACTTTACATGAGCTGCCCCAAAGCAGAATATCGCTTGTTTCAATTTGAGTGCACATAGTCCATGAACCTCATTTCAYTCATGTAGTGCCAGCAATAAATCTGCCATTTGAGTATTGTTGCATATGTATTATACATGTATAATTTAGATTCTTAAATGGCCATCTTCAATAAAGGTGAGTTAATAATTTATGGGCAGTAACAGCAACCCTGAGTACCGAAGCTGATGCCCAGAGAAAAGCATTTTGAATAATGTAATGAGAACCAGTTGTTACTGCCAGCTCTTATTTTTCCTGTTGAATGTGCTTTGTCACAATAAGGAAAAAAAAAAGCTTTTTCTCTCTGCTCATTACCGATATTGCAATGGCAATAAAATAACCAAGTATTTTATTGTAGAAATGAAGTAGAATAAAGGTCTATATCTTAATGTCTCCCATCCTGCAAATCACTCCGGCAGATCGGACTGCTCCAAACTGCAGTAGTTGATGCATTAATTGGCAGTTATCATTCTGATCATAAAGTCCCGAGAGGCTGATTGCCAGGGCTTGTTTGCAAAATTAAGGTTATTTTTCCACTGTTCTTTCATTTGAATATATCCAAAACTGACTCSTGTGTTGCCTTAGTTTTTCAGGAGGCTCCTTCAACATTATAGGTGCAAAAGTGCATGGTCTGCACAGAAAAGCAATGAAATTAAGACATTTTCTTCCTACTTTCTTGATAAGCAKTATTAGTTTTATAAAGAGCAAAGTGCTTTCCATGTTATCCCACTCTCCAGAAGGCAGAGAAGACAATTCCTGCAGGATTTTGTAGGCCACTGGCAAGGGCAGAAATGAACTGAAACTTTTGTSACTTGAGCTTCATTTCCTGAGTAATTGTAACAAGCACATTATCTCTTTCCTCCAAAGAATAAATTATTGCAAGTTGTACAGACTTTAGGTGGATATAAGTACATATAGATGGAGCGTAATTATCACACCGTGAAATCCATAAAACAATATGCTGAAGTAACTGAAAAATAAGAAAGTATAAATCTGAGCATACAGAATTAAGATTAGTAGACTTATTTGATTATTACAAAAGAACAGGAAGATCATTTTGAGATGGACTTTCTAGGTGTCCACTGCCCTGGATTTTGTCACTCGTGTGGAAGAACCATCTGCAGAACTGACTTGAGTACGGGYTTTCAAATATTRTTAAGACACTTATCAGCTTTGAAGRAGCTTTGAAAAGCCAGTCAAGGTTGGTTTTGAGTAGCTTCCCTGTTCCTTTAACCTTAATCCCAWACTGGAAGCAGGAAAGCACATGAATTTTCATGGGTATGCTTTTAGATAYTTTTAAGCAAGAGAGATAGGAAGAGCACCTGGGAGTAGCTCGTACTCAGCAAGCACCCAAGGCCACCACGCTGACATGAGGTGAGTAAACGGAGCTCTTGTATCTGAGTCACTTAATCAGAGCAGATGGCTATTGCCATTCCCTCATTACAGCTAATTAAAGGCTGTATAAAAGCTTGTCTCTCCCTAAATAGAGAGTAATGAGCATGAGGGTGGTTGTGGTGTTTGCTGTAGGGTGAGGTGGCTTTGTGGCTGTGGTAGTGTTTCAGAATGGTATTTTAGAGATGTTAAAGGATTGTAGCTTTTACTTGTTCCTCGTGTAAGGAAAGGAGAAAAAAAAAGTAAGAAAAGAGGGAAAATGTGCTGGAGACCTGTGTTTTCTAAGTGACAGGGCTTAGAAGTGACTTTTTTATACTATTGGGTTCTRCAAGTATCCTTTCTATTATATACAAGTAGAAACTAAAAATATTCTGCTTTTCTGTGTTTATTGATGTTTCATGCTACCATAGTAGGTGATTTGAGCTCTTGTAATGTTTTCCCTTCATTCTACRTGTTCAGCCAATTGATCCTTTAGTGGCTTTTATCTGTTGGCTCCAAAATACTAGCTGGTCTATAAAAACAAACCCTTGGAAAGCGGTTCTTTTTCCATGACTGCAATAAATAAGCTGTAAGCAACTAGTTGAGATCAGAAGAAGTAAATGCATCATTGGTGTTCAGTAATACTGTTAGCCACTGAAGCACTGTCTACTGAAATCAATGGGAAGGCTGTTATTGACTGGAACAGGATTTGGAGCAGGCCTTTAGCAGGGAATAGAGGGAAAAGAGAAGAACTCTAGAGGAAGCAAAAATGAGATAACAGAAAGCTTAAGATCACTGATTCTCTTGCTTTCAATGTAAGTCAGAGCTTGGTTTTTTGTTGTTGTTTTTCCTTTCTGTTACTACTTTGAAGAAGCATTATAATTCCTATGCAAGGCCCAGTGAGAATTGTTTGTATCTAAGGCTCGACATAATTATTCAATACTTTAATGTAGACTATATAGAAAAAAAATCTATCAAAAACTATAATTCTTCCAAAAAAAAAAAATACCCTCATGGTTTAGCCGTAATTAATAGTTGCTTCAAAGATATTTTGGAGTCCTTGTCTCATCTATCCCCCTTGTGTAATCAGTGAGAATTTAAAGAATGGMATTATGGAATGACTCCTCCTGTATGCAGGTGCCCTAGATCAAGAGGCATTGGTCCCAGGTGAAAAATTTTGCTCTATGAAGACACTATAATTCTGAGAAGGATTTTGTGTTGTATAACAAGCAGTAGTAGGACCCAACTATTTTGGAGGGATAATTTTTGGAGGTGAACACTTTAGAGAAGACTTTTTTGCAATTATTACTTCTAATTAAATTTWGAGTAGTGGTAATGGTCACATAGACTTTATATTTAAATATTGTAATTGCAAGACTATGTCACAGGATCACTGAATGGATCATGGCCACTGTTTGTAGAATGTTTATTCCAGAGATCTCCTAAATATTCTGCATATTGCAAGTGGGGACTCTTCCTTATGACTATGACGTATTGATTTTTATATTATGTCATAGACCTCTCTAAAGTTAGAGAATTTTTTTCCCATTAGACCATAAATAATCAATGTGGCCATTGATTTTTCTTTAATAACGTTTTAGAGTTCTTTGTGAATCTGTCTACTTTCCCATTGACGATGGGAACAACATATTATGAACATCACAAAAGGTCTTTCAAATGAAAACAATTCTTCCTCCCCTTTCAGATGTCTCACGACATGTGTGCCTATGTAAGTTATAGTTGTTCCATCTTTCATAATTTTTCCCACAAAAGCAAATGTTGAGTCTCTTCTGTAGCCTTCAAAGTTGTAGCATGAGGAAATGTGCCCTGAAACACAACCACCTTTCAGAAGYAGGGAAAACTTTTAAGTTTCAACATATTATGTTTAAAAACAGATCAAAAGCTCATTTGCTCAAAACCCTCCTCAATCTTGGCAAATTTGAACTCAAGACARGTGAGAACTTTCCTTTGGCTTCCTAGTTGATATTGGTGCACATTTTTCTTGCACATTAGGGAATTGTCGGCAACTGACAGATGTGTTACCAAAGACATACATCACTCCTGGGTTGTTTTTCCCTTTTCTTTTTTTTGCTGTCAGGGCAGTCCCATTAGAAATCTTGAGCTTATCCTCCTCACTGCTAACGTGGCAATTCAAAGGTATGTGTAGACACTCTTTTTGCTCAAATTGTTGAGAACAAAAGGGAATGAATGTGAAGTAGCTATTTTCAGATTCTTTTCAGAKCTTTTTCCAGCAGATGCTGACCAAAATATATTTTTTATCTAACAGACTTAAACGGAAAGATTTCAACGATAAAAGTTGCAGAAAAAGTACCTGATTTTTTTTTTTTCCTTTCCCTTTGCAAGGCAGATCTTACAGGCTTTTTGGGAAGCATAAATTGCAGGAAGCCTTTCATTGCTTCARTGTCCAAGATGCTACAGCTCCTTCTGGAGAGAAGGCAAGTGGGTAATAATGAGTAAGTGCTAGATGTGAGAATTTAGGTGGCACCAGAAATGGCACTTTAAAAAAAAAAATCCTAATATTCTGGAAGATAATTCTTATAAGTAGAATTAACTGATTCTCACGGATACACCTAGTGTGAAGGTGAATAACCTCTGAGGTTATTTCTGAGGATATATTCTGATAAGCATTTGGGTGGAGRGGGTAGGCTTGATTATACAGTGCTAATTAGTAGCACCTCTTTAAATCAATATTTTATTTACACTTCTGTGATACCTTAATGGCATTAAAGGATAAGCCCTTTTTCTTTAATTACGTTACTGGTAAAAGCATCCCTTGCTAATGACTGCAGTATCAATTCTCTTTTGCARAAGGTCTTTTTTCATGTGTTTGAGAGCTCATAGAACTGTAGGATTATTCTTGATTTTGGAGCTGGTAACAAATAGTTTAAGTGTGCTTAAAATGATGCTCTAAATTCTACTTTTCTCCAGTCTCAATCTATCTGGAGCAACTACAGACCTAAAACTAAATCTGTTATGCAAGATAGGCTTGTTCATCCAACTTAACCTRCTATTGTAATCAAAATACCCTTCTCCAAACGAAGTGTTTAAATAAGGACTAGTGACATAAGGYCAGATTGATAATTGCATACAGCAGCAGCAGTCTTTGCTCACAGAGCAGGTTATCTTTTGCAGACGGTATTTTTTGTGTGTACCAGGGAGGATCCGAGCATCCCTGTCCTGATCCAGGCTARCTCTGTTCTCAAAAGCAAACCTTTGGGGGTGTTGCTAGCTTTTAAATTAGTTATTTTTGCTCACATTTTCCAGTTTTCTTCCCTACTATCAGGGAGCTGCTACTACAGATGTTCTGTGAGTAGTCTGTGTCCAAACATGCTTTTCTCTTGACAACCATTAACAAAACAAAAATTAACAAATTCCATATGCTAGACCCATGAAATATGCTGTATCTATATAATAGTGATATATATACACTATAGGAGCTTGTGTGTATGCTACTATATAGACACTTGACTATAACAGTATCAGGCAAACAYAGAAGAGGCAATGATGAAGGTACAGGAGGCCAAGAGATCAATCAGGTTTTCTTCCCCCAGAAGCAATAGTCTTTCCCCAAAGATGGAGGGTGGAACAACTTTAACAAAAACAACTCTAATTTATAACAAAACAATTAAATTAAGCAGGGAGAGGGARTCTTGCCAGTGTCAGAAAGGTAGGCAGTGTCTTACTGAATAAGAGAAAACTGAACTTTGACAAGAAGGATTAATGTGAAGAAAGKACTTCAGGTGGGTCTGTGGAATAAAAAGGCTACATTGCAATATCAGATTTATGCTGTCCTACTTTTTTGAACCAAAATGTTTTGGAGAATGAAGCCAGAAAACGCTTGTTCTCTATTGTGTTCTGAGCCATTTTGCATTATCCTGAAATGCTGCTTTATAAAAGGCTGCCTTAGCTTGCTTATTTTTGTACTCCAAACTCCCCCTGCTCTATAAGACATGTATATTCGTTTCTTGTTTTGCTGAGGAATGTGAAAGTCGGTGTTSAGCTTGTAGCTCTTGGCTCTGTGCACAGAGAAGGATTAATGGCTAAATCCCAGTATTGACTTGTTTGAGCAAAAGCAGTTAAGTGCCTATCACAGATGGTGGAAACAGGAGATTGGAGAATGGAGGTGATGTGAGGCAGGAAGGGTTGGTTGGCCTGACAGTACAGAAAGGCAAGGCGGCCTTTGAAAAGGAGCAGAGGAAATAATGGGACACAGTTACAGAGTATTCATTTATGGGTTGTGTTGGCTGAAAAAATCACTTTATGTAGGTTAAGAATTAATGTATGTAACAGCATGTAGAAATATGTAGCAGGAAAAGAAATCGGGTAGCAAATGGAGTTATGATCATAGAAAGTGAGTACTTACAGTAAGCCAGGTTTCAACACCCCAAGAAGAAATGTAATTTATTCCTACTTTAGTTCTAAAATCTAGCAGATACTTCTGTACATCTCTAATTCCTGTTACATCATTACAGTTCATGCTCAAATCAGATAGGTTATCCTCATGATTTTRTTCTTCAGCAAATGGTTGCAGTGTGCTTGAATGTGATAGGATTTGGGTTATGGCCAAGGGAGAGTGCAGAATCACATTAAATAGGGTTCAGAATAGCTGTGATGACTGCAGGACAGGGGAAAACCCACCCTGTTTGGGTGGTGTCAGTGTCTATTTAAACTGCCACTGCAAAGCTGGGAGTCCATCTGGGAAGACTAATTTGGAAAAATATGAATGGGTCAGCAGTCCCTTTTGGACTGGRCAGAAGGGTGAAGTGCATTTCAGGGAAACGGCTCCAATACATATCCAATGTAATATTGCTGAAGGAAAGGAAGGGAAAGTTTAAAATAAAAAAGCCCATTTTCATGACAGATACCTGGGCAAGCTCTCTTTATAATTTGCAGGTCAATGAGGGATAAAGATACTTCATTCGGCTTGCAACTTATAATTAACATTTTATCACTCTCTATCAGCTGCTTCTGCTCAGTGATGCTGTCCCGGACGTTTAAAAGATGAAGTTAGCTTGTCATAATCCCTGCAGCCTTGAACCCTGCTAATCGTCGAGCCGATGCAGAAAGATGATTGATGTGAAGAGGAAACCGTAGTGGTCAACCCGTGCACCTTGAGCAGCTCCTTCCCATATATCAACCCTCTACATAGAAGCCCTCCAGATTAGTCGTGTTTAAATATTATTTGCATTTGAATTATAGCACGGGTTATAGCCTGKATGTTTTGTGCGTGAGACTAAAAATCAGTTAGTGCTTTTAAAGAGTGAAATCCAAGTGGTGGAGGTTTGGTTATATGTGGACAGCCGAGTTGAGGACATGAGAGGAAAATCTCTTCAGATCTCTCCAAGGTGAGAGGCTAAAAGACAGTGCCCAAGTGCTGTGTCTGAGTCCTAAATTGCAGTGAAAGGAAAGTATTTTGGTGGTCTGAGCAGCACCTTTGTGAACGCAGTTTCATTCAAGTGCTGCATGGGCTTAATGGCTTTTCCGTAAACTTAAATTGTTTTGTTATTCTTGCAGTTAAACTCAAAAATGTTCCGCAGAAAGGCGGTATGGTGATACCATACCAGCCAGAGCTGAAGATTCCCACTGTATATTTGATGCTAAATACATAATTGGACTTCCCAACAATGGTAGGTTTTTTTTCCTGTGCTCAGTTTGAATAAGAGCAGCGGGTCAGTCGTTCTGAATAACAACTCATCTTCTTAGCCTTTCCCAGAAATACTTCATTATTCAGATAATCCTGCATTGATTTTCCAATTTGCAAAAGGTTGATGGAAGTTCTGCGGAGGGACGCTTTTTCCCTCCTCCACCTGCCACCTTTCAAAATTCAGGACTGGTTCAAGGTGTGAGGTTTTCATCAAGGGAAACCTTCTCAGACAACAGGCTGCAAAATGGAAAGCATAATTAAGACTGCTCTATCCTGGGTTAAAATCTGTGGGGTTTTACTTCATTTTGCAACGTAACAAGGGACAAAGTAGTGTAAAATGCCTCCTGAAATGTGTTAGAGAGCTAGACTATGTTCTTAAGAGGATAATAGTCCCAAAGTCTGCATTTGGAAGCAATCTCATCTGTCAGCTCAGAATATTATAGAGGAGATCCTGGAAAGGACTGGCTGACGACGAGTCTGGTCCTAATCCAGAAAGTAATGAAGGAATGGACTATCTGCTTTTTTAAAAAAAAATTATATGAAAATGCTAATGGCAAAGGTGATTATTGAAAGACTCCATCAAAAGAGTAAGGCTGCAGCACAGGCTTCCATGCTGTGACTTCTAGGAYGCTGGTAGCTGGGACTAAAGCTTGGTAAATCATTCCTAAGGACAGAAGAATTTGTCTGAGAAATGTGATTTTTTTTTTAAACATGAAATTAGAGTATTATTTGAAATACTTAGCTACAATGTCATGATCACTCACAAGCAGCTAGATGGAAGTCATTTTATTGTAATCTCTATTCTTGAAGGGTCTGCTGCATCTTACTATGTTTGCATAGGTCACTGAGAATCTACTCTTGGTCACAGCCTGGCACAAGGTCTTTTTCACCAGGTATGTGCCCAAAGCTGCTCTGGACATACCAAAAAACATCTCTTAGTGACTTCCTGTGTATACTTACTGTAGGTAGGGAAAACATGTTGAGAAATATGAAATATTTGGGTCACTTTCTCCATAACTGCTGAGAATTAGTGGTCGTTAATCCTAAGGGATRGTAATTTCAAAAAGCACCTGCTTTTATTTATTTTATTTGCATCTCAGAACAGCTTCCCGAAGGCATAGGTGACACATGAAGCCAAGGGCATTGGGTTGGCTGACGTWCCAGGTGCCCTCCCTAGTGGGTGGCAGTGGTTTGCCCTGTGGTGAGCAGCTCCTACAGCATTTTCTTCTTAACCTACAAGTTGGAACTGTATACAAAACATTTCTCGTTGTTTTTTATTAAGATTCCTGACCTTACTTCCAAGGGAATAATAAGATGTCATAAAACCGTAAAGAATTGCAAATAAGTGATGCATATTTTTCAGGACTGTTTCTAATCCTACAAAACTTTTAATTCTATAGTGCTATCATTGGCTTGAGTATGGTAGGCTAAAGCTGAGGGTTACTAATACATACCTTCAGTCACAGGTAAGTTTAGATGTATTTTTTARCCATTTATCTGCAGCAAAGTGGTATCTGAGCTCTTATTCATGTTGGCAAGCTTTAGACTCCTGGCACATATACTGAAATTAAGCGAGCATCCCAATACATCTAAATTTACTCCTCTGCTATGAGAAGCTCCTCCGTCATGCTATGGAGAAACCTGTCTTTCTCCTTTAACTACMGCAAGAAGACAAACTTCTGTGAGTACTAAAAAGTGGAATTAGTTTTGGTTTTGCTTGAATTATCTTAAATCTTCAGAACTTTGGGTTTCCTCTGTTGTGCTGTGTATTTAAATAGAAAGTTCTGTGTGCCTTGAGGAGAAGGCTATAATGACTCTGTAAGTTCACTGTGGTTTGGCATGTGCTCAGAAACTGGCCCGTTCTCTGGTGTCAGTGATAGAAAACTGAATATTAGTTTAATCTGTGATAATTGTCAGGAGCTCTTGTGGACTGTCCCAGTAAGTTGCTAGCACTAGTACTCCTTCTTTAAAAAAAATATATATAATGCTTCAGAATAACAAGACTTGACTGGGTAGAGGGACTATGTGATCTGGGCAAATGGGACTTGAAAAGGAAACGCCAGAAATTCCCTTTTATATTTTCACGCCATTCACTACAAAAGATCCTAGCCTTAATGTGAAGTCTTTGGACTTCACTGTGATTGAAATATTTAGTGATAATAATGACAATAATAAAGCTTGTAGTAATTGATGTCGGCAATATATTACGAGATCAAGAGGAAGCATCGAATATTAAAATAGTACTCTGATTAGTGTTMTAATGAAAAATAGAAAGATAATTGCATAAACTACGGAGATATGTAGTGCAATTAGCAGGAATGAACTGAAATTTCCATTTTGCTGCTAAGTGCTTGGGATGGCAAAGACCTTGAAGATGAAAAAGGCCATTAAAATGAGAATTAAGGGCAAACTTGCCAAGTTTGTGCAGTTGGGAGGCTAGTGAGAGGGTGCTGAGGGCACAACAGGTTATAGTGGCTTTGGGTGTCCTCTTGCACCCCTGCCCAGCACCCTATTCCAGCCTGCCCAGGGCCATCTGTCCCTGGCCCAGCARTGCTGTAGCTGTGTTGGTCTCGACCTGTGGCTGTGCCAATATCTTAAGAACAGAGATGGACATACACATTGATGTCCAACTAAGCAACTATGAGAAAGCTGAACCCAAACCAGTAGGATGACTGTTTTAGTATGTAACCAGGAATATCCAATGAGTTTGACATCAAAGACCGTCACTATTCCACATATTGCTCTGATCATCCCCTTCCCAAACACTCTGGTAGTTCCTTGTATCTCTTGGTAATCCAAGCATCATGTTTTGAGCACTTGGGCAAATTCCCTTGCTAAAGACATAACTGTGATATAGCAGCAGGACTCTATACTGCAGTTTAACTCCAGTGTGTCAGCAYGTCTAGAACTTCATGTCAGGCAGTTATCCCAAACAGGGAACGATTGGGGCAGCAGGGGGATTGGGAGGAAAAAAAAAAACACTTGATCCCCTTCCCACAGAAGCCTTCGGAAGGAATCATTGCAGAGGAATCCCTCTAGGATTCATCCTGCAACAGAAACCTATGAAAGTCTCTCTTTTTTTTTTTTTTAAAAAAAAAAGGAGTAAGAAAAATCAAACTTCATTTTAGACATGATTAACTGGAAACCTTTTTCTCTGGTGTTTAAATTTAGTCCAGAGGGAGAGATGGGAGATTGGTATTTGCGCTTATCTTAATGTGTTATCTCCTACRTTTTCCAGGTTCCTAGCTTATTGATCTGCCTGTACCTAAGTATAAGGGAGTGTTCATTGCACTAGAAGATGAGAACACAACCCTGAACATTTAGTGTTCAAATTCAGTGTGTTATTTGCCTTTGCATTAAAACATCTGACAGTAAAGACGAATGCCTCACCTGGAAACATTTGAAAGTAATAGGCATTAATGACCCMTTAAAAGAAGTGTGAGTTATACAGGTATAAGTGGTGTTAGTTTACAACAGGCTTAAGAACAGTGCCGATTTGCATGAAAAARTCATCTTTCTTATAAAGTTTGTGCTGTTTCCTTTTTCCTGATATATAAACCATTTCAAGAAACATCAGAGGRCTATTGCTAATATAGACACTTGTCCTACTTCTTTACTGATATCCTTTACAGGCTTATATGAATTCAGATCAAAGTTCCTTAGACAAGGAGAACAGCTTGGTAAACCAGTGTAATTTATTAAACCTCTCTTTCTGAGATGRGAATAAAATGAGAAGTTTCAGCAGAGTATCAAAAAACTTTAATTTGGGAGAAACGAAACTACAAACAAGGAAAGAATTAAACCATCAAAAGCTCCTACTACTCCACTTTCCCTTTGTAAATTAAAAAAAAAAAGCAAGGGAGTGATTGCTACAGCACTATTGGCACCTCCTCCTCTTTTCCGCATTGTATCACAGCAGCAAGTGCAGGAGCAAAGGCAGTGATCCTGGCRATGCTCCTGTGAGAAGTGAACATAYGGCAGGGGCAATATGYGCCATACATTGGTTTCGTTCTGCCTCCTTTTGTATTTAAAACAAGAGAAGGAGGTAAACAGTTTTTTCGCAGCTACATTACACCAACATATTGCCATCCTCCCACAGCCCTGAATTATCGGCAGTCTAAGGGGTTTCAGCTGCTGCAGTACACAAGGATGGCGGGAAAAGCAAAGAGAGGATCAATACCAAACCTGCTCAGCTCTTCCAATTTGTATGCCCTTGTGGATGGGTTGAGACTAAGAGGCCCTGAGCAAAGGGAAGGTCGTACCTGTGCTGATTGGTGGCAGCAAGCAGGTGTCCAAGGTCCCTTTCAGCTTTATGTTGTGTGTGTGTGGACCCTATGAGACTCCTCAGCCTCTCTGTAGCCTTGGGGAGCTGACAGGAGGCTCACTTGGATGCTACTTTTAAATCTTTAATATCTTAATATCATACGACTAGGTTTTGGCTGCTCTGCAGGGCTTATGTGATTAAAACCTACAGAAAGTTTAATTCTCTTGCCCGGAATATCTGATTTAGCAAGATCAAAGCAGACATTGTCATCAGTGACATTAGGAGTATGCTTAAAGTTAGGTAAGTGTGATTGCTTTGCTCTCTTGAGCCCAAAGATGCAGTGCTGACACGGATAAAGAAAATCCAAGGCAAGTGTCTTGCGGAAACAGTCCTTAGGATCCCATGTATCTATGTGAACATTGTGTTCCAAAAGGTCCTCTTCAGATCCGTTTTACAGAATTATTTGCTGGGTTTTTTTGCAAAAGTACATGGKAGTAAATCCAATGTGATCATTGTAATTGACTGAAATGAGATGAACATGCAATTACAAGGAAAGGTCATGCTTTAATGAAGGAAACAATAAAAGATTAAATTAAATGAAGGAATTTAATAGAATTCAGCATATCTGARATGATGCATATGAAAATGTTTGACTATTTGGGTAAATGTTTGAAAAATAATGTGCAATAGTAGATTGTTACACAAAGGGCCATTTKTTTGGCCATATCTGTGTTCATGATATTAGACTCTCATGCTGTCAAATAAGATGCTTTTCTGTTAACTCAATGTTGGGAATGATCCTCTGTGCTATCGCCCAAGCAGTGTTTGGGACATCTTTAGTCACAGTGATCATCAATGATCACTGCTTAATTTTTTGGTATAAAAGCAACCGATATATCTCTGGAAGATGAGCGTGTGCCTTTATGAAAGGCAAATGATGATATTAAGGGTGTTCACATGCAACTATACAATCTTAAAGCATCTAAGCCCTATTTAGCTTCACACATTTAGAAAGCTCCTCAAGTAACATAATTGTGGCCTATCAGTAAATTTTTCTGGTACTAGTTGTTGAAGATGGATAAGYATCAGTGTGCAGGCCCTGCTGATGTAAGATCTGTAGCCTGGATCTGGTGACTCATTTCWGGGGTAGATCTTTTCAGCGCAAGCATCCAGGAGAGCGTTTTCTAGTTTCTGAATAATTTTGTATTTGCCTTGACTTCATTTTTGGTATCTCTTCTTCTTAATTAAAATTAATTTCAGTGTTTCATTGCTGTGATCTTTGCTTTTTTAGTGCTCTCTAGGACTTTGGTTTTCTCTTGCCTTGGCACTAATCCTTCTCTCCTCATTTTTTTCAAATGAAGCAAGTTCAACAAAATTTGAGAGCTGTCCGCTGCCTGGATGACGACTTCTCTGCCTGCTCCTTTCTGAAAAGAAAYATTTCTGTATTCCACTGGCTCTTATAAGTTATAAAGCAGTTTGAAGCAATAGATTTTATTTTGTTGTTCCRTTTGAGAGAGGAATAGAGCTGAATCTGCCCAAGCTTTAAAARGAATTTTAAAAGTTTTATAAAGTGCCCTAGTACACATAGTAGGCAAGTTTGTTTTGCAGTTGTTGCCATTTGTCTGACATCCATGATCTTGTGGTTTTTGTTTTTCATGGGTAGGAGAAAACTTTTAAAATAGCGTTCACTGAAGAATGTCAGAATATTCTTGGATGCACAGAAGTGATAGTATAGGATGGACTGGGGCTGTGGATAAACCCTTTGAGGAGCACCCATGACATTTTCCAAAATATAGCTTTTTATAAATTTTTCACTTCTTATTTCAGCTAACATTCTTTGTGTTTTGTTTCTATGAAGGTTCAACTCTGCCCCTTTACATTGTAGGCATGAAGTATGTAAGTTAGTTAAGGGGCTAAAAAGTTTATTGATAAGAAACATGACTAGGAAGATAATAAATCAATTAATAACCAACTTAAATATACTGCTACGACCAATTTAGAATTATTAATTAGGATTTTTAGACATTGTTGCACCCAATTATTAAGCTATTAATTATCTCTCAGAGCAGATAAATTCTGCTGCATCGTACTCACATTTTGCTTTTCCAACATTGTTAGTTGGGCAGTTTCAGCCCTGTGAGATAATGCAGTTAGAATTTGCTTGGGTACAGATGACCTTGCAAGATTTTGCGCCTGCAGACTCCCTTAGGATGATGCAGTTCATCCTGGTGACTTGCTGGGTTTATCTGTCAACTTASCAGGGCAAATCACACAACCTTAGTTTTGCTTCCTCTCCTTTGCTTTGATTAGGCACCCACAATTTCCCAAGTTGTGCAGAGACGGCCTGCACACCAGAACAGCGAGTGGTTTATTTTTAATACACTCTCCCCATGCTCACTYGGCATCTTTGCCATCCTTGGACAATTTTAATCGTTTTCTTGGTGCAGCAGAGACCCTAACTAGTTACTTGCATTTCTCAAAGTAAAGGTTTACAGTGTCTAAGTTGCCTTTCAAGCATTTCTTGGAATTAAGCTCGTGTAAAACCTTAGATTTCTGTGTTGGTTTCAATGGCTTTGTTTTGCACGGAAGGTGACAGGGTCTTGGTGGAAATACTTTRTGACTGTATTTTCAGCATAATTTTCTGGATGTGAAGAATCAGCCTGTTCATATATGTGCATAAGTAAAGCTTGTATGTGGCTATGTTTTGCTTTTGGAGTCTAACCAATTGAAAAATTTGATATTTTAATGTATAGAAAAAGTAGAATTAGTGCTTTCAGAACTCCCTAGGAAAACTACATGCTCTTTCTTTCATAATTTCAGTATAATTCCATTAAGTAAGCACAACCTCCTCTTTAAGAAACCTAATTTATTTTCTTACAAATTTTCAAATCTGGCATGTGGGCTATGGAAAAAAGAAAGGTTCATTGGAAATAAGACAGTGTTAGATATAAGTTGGGTCAGAATACAAGTTGCAAGCAGTTGAGATCAAATACTTGTGTCTCTTCCCAGTTTATCCAATCTGTAAGTAATCCAAATTATGAATGAGATACCAAATAAGTACTGGCTCCACCAAATGCTTTCAAAATAATATTTCTAATTCTGAACACCATTTTTAAGTTAGCTGGCTGTATTTCTGGATGCCTGGTTAATCAATTGATTTCATGCTTTCCTACTAATCAGATGATAAGTTCTTCCAGCCTACATCCTATCCTTTACCAACAGTATAGTTATTTGGGGTTTTTTTGGTAGATGGAACTACACTTCTGCTGTTTTTATTCACTGTTTACTGTTTCACAGCCATCAGCAGTGAAGGTCAGGGACATGAGTCTTTTCCCTCCTGATCAGGATAGCTCCCTCCCATAGTGAAGACCTGGCTTTAATAACATTTAAAAATAATAATAATAAAAAAATCTCTGCCTTAAATTATTAAGGTGTCTGTCTAATATGGCCATTTGCTTTTTCTGTATTCCCATTAATTCCATCCTGCATAATAGATCCTGCATGAATAACTGTAATGGAAAACACTTCCTTGGAAAGTCAATTTCAATTTTTTTTAATGATTTGCTAAAATAACTATTTGGTGAATTTTTGCTTTAAATTTGAAAGGAAACTCGCACAAAGCCAAGGTCACGACTCTSTGTGTTTCAAATCAAAGGAAATTATTACTGAAGAAGTCCTCCTAAGGATAATCAATCACTTTTTGAATCGGGAACAAAGGCTAAGCGTGAACTAGAATACTGAACTATAGAAAGAGGGAACTAGTTTGAGTATCCTGGCAAGCTTAGAAAATATTACAAGACTTAAGCTTCTGATCTGCTCAAAGAGAATTCAATCAATTTGCTTGGCGAGCCGTGCCCGAGGTAGCATACCTATGAATGGGAGGCAAAGCCCACCAGGCAGAGGACAGTGGTAGTTTGGAGAGGCATGAAGTGGCTGATACAGAGGATTACAAGGAGAGATTAAAACACAGAGGAAAACAAGGAGAGATCGTGGGAATAGGTTGGGTGCGAATGAGGGTGATGAYGATGGGATGATGTATTTTTACCCCAGCAAAGCCTGATGGAAAGGAAAAGGAAAAAATKATTTCCTTTCTTAAGGAAAGGAAATTTCAGATTACAAATTGTTGTTCCGGTCTTACAGATGGAGAACTGAGGCATGAAGTGTCTGGCTCATTTGATTCAAGGTGATTATGGTTACGAATATGACTTTGGCAGCCGTGGGAACTGAACTTAAATTCATGAGTATTCCTGTTTTATTTTCAGTGCTCTTGTTGGAGGAAAATCTTCCTCACCCTATCGTTTTATATATATATGTTTATATACATTTATGTACATTTTTTTTTCTTGTTWCTTTTTTTATTTTAAACTGTAAGGATTATGTGCTATGGACCATTTTCTGTTACACTTGTACAGTGTCTTGCACAACACAGCTCTAGTCTAGTAACTGCTGCTTTTAGATGCACGTTTCTGCATGCTGTAGAATGAAGTATAAATACCACAAATCCGATAAAAACACAATAGAAAACCTAAATAAAACAATAAATTGCTGCCCTAAATCTTTTCTAAAGCCACAAACTATTCCAGTGATACAAATGTCCAGATCTTAAAAGCAAACAAACAAAAAACCAGTGTTGTTTCTCACTGACTTGAGGAATCCTTTTGCTGATGATGTATACTCAGCAGCCAAACTGCACCATAGTATGTAAGCCAAACCATGCCATCAATTTGTCCAGGAGACAATGAAATGTGGAATTTATGATCATTGACTCGTGCTGAAGGCTGATCCTCTGGATCTGCGTTTGTCACTTCAATTGCACAGAGTCATTTTTCAGGTTTTCCTGGCTGGCAGAGGGGGGTTAGAGTGCAACGGGAAACAACACATTGAAATAACATATGTCAGGGTACATTGCATGAGAGGCTGAGATCATCTCTAACAAGCCTTGAAAAATATTGCTCCTTGTACTAAGCAGAGGGGAAAGGGGTTCTCTTATTTGCCTTTTCAGTCAATTGGAGCCTTGTCTGAATGAGAGCCATCAGATTAAGTTRAGAAACTCTCATAAAAGTTTCCATTTGCACCGTCACGTGTGAAGAGTTTGTTTAAAGGCAATGACCTGCAGATGATAACGTTTACTAGGCAACCCTTTGGTTATTTTAAAGATCCTCAGCTAGTATGAAAACAGTCAGTGACTCCTTTAGCTTTTCCACTAAAAAATAWTAAATTGTTGTTCTCTGGTGAATTTAACTCAGGAAGGATTATTAACCTTCTTTTCAATTAGTTGTGGAAAATCCTCCTGTGCCTTTCTGGCTTGAGTTGTGCTTAAAAGTTTTGCYAGCATCCCTGTCAAATAAGAGCTTGAAGAATCGTTCCTCTGCCAAGTGTGTCTCTGCTACAAAATATGACCATGGGTAAAGACTGTGACTGGAARAAAGAGTGTTTCGTTGCTGGTTGACCAACTGTGTGGGGGGAAGTGGTATGAACCACGGCTGAGAAGAGCATCCACGTGCTCWTTGGGTTTGTTGGTGTGGTGATCAACAGTGGCTTCCCAGCAAAGGCAAGTTTTCCATATTCTTTATACATTTCTCAAGTCTCCAGCCAGTTGCTGGTGCATTACTTTGGCATCTTTGACTTTGTTTCAGGAAATTTACCTTAATGTTTACTTTTTGCTTGGAAAAAGGAGCGAGCGGACTAAGGTAGCAAGAGACAGCAGGCATTTGTGAAGAAGGGCTGATTGCCTCCAGTTTTGCAGTTAATTAAGCACTTTTTCAAGTTAGCTAAATAGATTAATAAATATTGCAGAGAGCTTAGTTTAGTGATACGGATCTTCTTAACACATGCACGTCTTCTCTCAAATTTACAACAAAACTGGAAAATAAATTCATTGGGATGAGATGAAAGCTTGCTGAAATATCTTCCCCCAGAATGAGACTACCAGGGTTAGGTGGCTGTGAACAAGTCATGGTTTAAAGCAAGGTGTTTTCWTAGTATTCTCTAATTTTGTGACTTTTTACATTATGTGATAAAATAGTAATGATGCATGCTATGAGTATGCCATAGTTAATGACATGCTCGGATTTAATGACTCAAAATATATTTTTATCCCCCTCCAAAAAAGCTGCTGCTGTGCTGACAGGAGCATCTTTCTAGATTTGGAGTTGATTTGAAATAAAATAATGTATTAAATGTACCACAGACTAACTCATTCATTTCAATAGTGTCGTAGTGTTATTGTATGTCATTTTTAGTATCTTGCTACTTACTGGGCAATCATGAAAGACCATATCATGTATATTCTTGTTTATAATATTTTATAAGCATAAAATTCAGTGCTTAAAAGAGTTGAAAATGAAATACCAGTGGTTGAAGCAACAATTTGCCTCAATGACAAGTGCCAGAAATCTTGCAAAAGACAGAAATTAMATTTTTTCCTTGCTCTTCTGTGAGAAAGTCTGTGAGACTCTTACTGTATTTTAAATCTGAATCGTTAATAAACCCATACCTTTTATTCCTATATTTCKTAGAAGAGGAAGAAGATTTTTAGAAAATATGTTCTCTGGTAAGACTMATAGTYTTTAATATGCACATTTGAAATTTATTTTTTAATTTRTTTTTTTAACATAGATACATCCAAAATGAMAGTCCTTGTTTAGCGAGCAGCCTCCCCTCACCGAGGCAGTGATTTCGACCCGCTAGTAACCAGCATTCCAGGGAAGCTACGAGCTAGTTTGATTTGACGTTCGCTGTGATGGAGTTAGACAGTGTGTCTTAGGAGGAAATAATCCAAGGGAACATTTGCACCGTCAAACACAGGTACTGGCTCTTGGCTCTGTTGCAATGCCTCCTTCTTCGCTAGCTAAATTGTTTTTAGTAATATAGTATCAAGGACTTATACTGTATATTTCAATCTAGATTGTTAATAAACCACCTACTTGCATATATATAGATAGGTTACTTGCAGAAAAATGTTACTGATGTTCTTATGTTAAATATTTTTGATAGTATTGAATAAAAGAAGATTCTAGAGAAAGGAAATAAATATTAATTTTGGAGAAAAAAATGTCTTAGCTAAACGAGCTAGGAAGCTTACTTTCATGCTGCTAATGCTCTTGTAAAGCAGTATCGATTTTCCATGGTTTTCTCTARATGATATGAGTAATAAACCTAAATTGTGATTTACTCAGTCAGGACATTGCTCATGAGTATCTAAATTATGACCGTTCCTCCTCTCTTCAGACATAAGAAACAGATTCACCAGCCTATAGTCTCTCCCCAAGGGAGACAAAATGGATTTAATGTAAAAGATGAGGTTTCTGATGTGAATAGTTGCAATCTTCCTCTCCAAAAGATGTGGACAATAAACCAAAAGAATGATTTATACAAGAGATGGAAGCCCCTGCTGCCTGTGATTTCCATTGACTCTATGTACAGAGACTACCACTCCTGATGGGTTCCTGCTGAGTGCTGGCTGTGTTGCTCGGGAATAAAATCACAGCCCTTTTTTAATGCCTTTTGGAGACTTCTTTCAGGAGAAACCRCATTGCAAAGTTATATCAGGGAGCTTCAGCTTAGAAAACAGACATGAGATATCTGACACTAGTTTATTTTTGTGTTGATTTTTCACTGCTTTCCAGCAGTAGGTATATAACATTAGTGTTAATAGCCTGAAAGATGTYTGTCTTGGAAATGCAGGAAGACTCTTAACTCCCTTTGGAATGAGAAATTCTGAGCYGTTCTTTAAAACAACAGGTTTTCTGCTCTGCACTTCAGACACCTTTTGCAGTCCATTTTAGAGGGAGTAATTGTATGGCTAAACAAAAAAAAAAGTCTTTCATCTCTATTTTTACTTTTTTTCTCCTGTGAATGTAAAGATAGAAAAGTCAACAGTATAATTCATACCATTTCCAGTGCCATACTGCTCTTATTTTGTTCAATAATTATATAAATACAAATATAAAAGGCTCTTATAAGAAATCTTTGTACTACATATATGTCTTCTGACCTCATCTCTGKTTTTTTAGGTCTTCTTAGCGTTGGTCTAACCTTATTTTGGGACACAAACGCAGAGGATGCAGGCACGTTTTATCACCAGGCGTGTCAGGCTTCCCTTGTGTTAGGAAACCTTTCTCAAGAACAGGTTTTAATTAGAGAAAGTTCAATAATTAATTTAGTAAGAGCTACCTAGGTAATTCTTAAGTCCTGAGAGAAATTATGAGTTCACCGATGCTCTCTGACTTTCTTTTGGATATTTACTTGGAAAAGAAAACAAAGGTCTTCATCACCTGGCAAAAAAAAAGGAGCTATGTCAAAGAACAAGGGAAATTATTTACTTTTTATGTTCACTGTGAAGAGAGTAAAATGGGATGGCTTAAATCTTAATCTTCCTTGCTAGCATTTGATACTAAATACTARTGCGTTTTGTTAGTTAATGTGCAAGTTGTGAAGTGCTGGAATAAATTGAACGGGAGAGTCATGGAGGTTCATGACCTGTGCAGGAACAGATAGGGAACCGTCTGCCAGCACCTGCATTTGGATGGTCGATGGCACTTTGGTTTGGATTTAACGTAGTAGGAAGAAGAGTGTGTTAAGAACTGCCAAGGAATCATGAAGGAATCTTTAGTGGAAAAAAAATGGATTGTGTTTAGAGCTGTGTAGTTAATTCAAGTATTAAAAGAAAAATGTTTGGGTTGAAATTGACAGCCTGAGCATACCCTTAAAAATCCTAGCTTTATAGTTGCTTTGGTTACTGTAAAAATTGATTATCTTCCCCTCAACCAAGGCTGATAACATTAGTTTTTTTGTGAGAGTTAAAATTTATAAGCTGTTCTGGAGGAGGCATTTATTGCCTTATAAGCTAGAAACTATAGCAGAGTTATTTCTTATCTGGGTTTTCTATGAGTGCTTATGGCTAGGTTCTGATTCCAGTGACAATACTGTAAATGCAAAGAAATGCTGCTGGTCTCAGCAGACATACAGTTGTCTTTGAATGAGGAATGCAAACTATTTTCTCCCACCTTGGTGCTGAAGCTAAAAAAAAAATACAACTTTCAGACACCAAATGATCATTTCCCTCTGCAAATCTCCCTTGTGCTACAGGTGCTTTTAAATTAAGTATTTATTAAATGGGTGCATCAGTTTTATAATTTGTATAAAAGCAGAAGATCTGAAATCCGTGCCCTGTCAAGACACAAAGCGATAACTACTCAGTTGTCCTCAGTTACCTCCTGGTGATATGTTTGTGGACATATGTAAAGCTAAAATAAGTAATACCTTTCATTGCATTTTCTACTGATGCATTAGTGATTTTTTAGTTTTAAGGTTGTTTCCTGCATTGGTTATTGGGAATAGCAATGGGAAACTCTCTTCCAGATGTGCTAACATTGCCAGTCTTTTTCTATTTATATATAACTTGCTGCATTTAGGTAAGATAAAATAAGAAAAATAAACATGACCATCTCTCAATTGCATGTAATGCTTGGTTTGCACTGCAAGTAGTGAGTTTGGGGATTTTTTTTCTGATATTTTTAATATTGTGTTTTATCAGCAGATAACTGGACCTTACTGTTCAGATTCCTTTTAGAGAGAGGCTGATTTAGGATTATTTGTTTATTGAAAGTTCATAAATGTCTCCCTCTTGAGCAGCGGTTGTCAATAATTGCACCTAGCCTCACGAAACCTCTGCTGAAGTTCCACAGATCTTTTAATCTAAAAGAAAACAACATCAAARGCAAAACTTTCCTGAACTGTTGTTCTGTTTTGATCATCACTCTACAGGAATGTTGCCAGGTAAAATAGTGACTCACTTATGGCAGAGACCTGAGGTTTTCGGTAAGAAATCTCACAGGGCAAAGTTGTTTTTTGGGGAGCATATGGTTTGAAAAACAGCTTGAGTGCAGATTTGGTCCTTTTGTGTGTGCATAGAAATGCTATACTGCAAATAATCCCCATACCAAATGTCAGTATGTGTCTGCAAATGTCCACCTCAGTCGTTAGGGTATCAGCCTGGCATCTTTTCCATAATGCCCTATAAGTTTGATGGTATAAAGCCAGGGAAAGAAGGGAAATTATTTTATGCATTAATATTCTGCCATTCTAAGTATGCAGGTTCAAATGGTGWGTTTCTTAGTTCATTCTGGAGGCCTTTCTCGTCTGATATCAAACAATTTCTTTGTGAATATGTCTGTATTTCAGCAATTGGGAAAGGAATCAGTTTATGCAAAGAAACATTGAGTTTCCATGTCCACGATGAGAAAAAAATTATGGAGCTCCTGATGAGATCTTATGGCAGGAGCAAGGAACTTAAGAGGAGGGATGCTCCTCTTTTCCATCTGGTTGCAAAGAGAGACTAAAAAGGGGGCTGCCTTGTTCTCTGCTTGTCCTTGGCATCAGACTATGGGGATATTCCTCCTACTTCCTTCCTCTTGCAAATGTATAACCCAAATATAAGTAAATTTCCCTCTTGGCTGCYTAAGAGCCCAGAAGAGGTCCATCGTGTAGGTTCCTGGAAGTGAACGCGTCGTTAATGCAAAGCAGTTAATTGAAACTTTATTCCTGCTATAGGTATTTCAGCTCTTTATTGATCCGAGTTTGGCATTGACAGCCAGCTTTCCTTAACGGGTGTTGATGGAAAAGCCTGGTGAGAGCRTGAAGGCTCGTGTTAGGACAAGGATGAGGAGAGCGTGACATGAACCTTCTCGTAAATCTTCCCACTTGAGAGAGCTGTCAGAGCTGTTATCGTTTGCTGAGGCTGCTCGGAAAGTTTCTTCGGGAGAAAATTCCAGCTAAATATCAYACTGAGCTGTGTCTGTTTTGACAACCTTTTTCCTTGAAAAGTTTGATGAGGTCCTGGTAAACTCACTGGCTGAGAAGGAGGTGAAGTCAGAACCTGACCTTTCTGAGCAAAAAAAAAAAAAAAGAGGCATTTTTGTAAAACTGTATCTTTTTAAAATTTTAACATTTCTTCCAACGTGGAAAAAATACCCCAGCACTTCACAAAGTGCTATCGTTGAGCTCCAGCCATCTGTATTATTCATGTAGCAGTTGAGTAGGATATTCCTGTAGTCATTTCCTACCTGCTCGTTTTCGGACTCAAGTAAAGGTGAGTTTATCAGAAACAATAAATAAATAAATAAGTAAATAAATAAATAAATAGGTCRTTTTATGTAAGGAAAAAGCTATGTCAGAGTGAGGTGAATAGTGCACCTGAACTGCAGCCTAACACAGGCTAATTCAAGATTTTAAAGTGTAGCTAGGGGAGTGTGAAAGCTCCAGAGGTGTTTGGGAGTTAATGATGCAGCCCTGCAGTAAAGCCTGAATTAAACTCTCAAGTTCCCGCTTCTAGCTCACAACATTAATGCTTTTCTACCAAATTTCAGAAGCGTTGTTAAATGTTTAAAATTCTTTCTCCCTCTGTGCAAGAACTGCTCATTGAAAAAAAAAAAGAAATTTCCAAAAATGGATTAAAATACAGGCTTATCGTATCTGAGCTGGTTTGAGCAACAAGATTATATTGATAGCCCCAGCCTCTCAAGATACCTGAAGATACAGTGAATTTATTCATCTCTCGGGTGTTCCCTCACTGATTCTTCAGTAACATTATGCCTCAAGATGGTAAAAGCAACTCAAACCAATCAAAGAGACAGAGCAGTAAATCCAGACTTACTCCAGGACAAAAAAACTCCTCATGAGAATCAGAATTCAATATTCTAAGTTTAAAAAAAAAAAAAAAAAAGAGAAAGCACTTGAAGAAATTATCTCAGATAAAGGCTCTTTCCGTAAGTGGAATATAAAGCTAATTTTGTATAACGAAGCAGTCATTAAAATTTAGTGTGGAATTACCCGTGATATACCATCCCCGGACACCTTTTGCAGGTTTCCCAAACTATTAATGTGTACAGTAGTGTAGAAAAGACCGTCTCACCGACAGGGATGGCACAGTTCTTCTGGTATCATTTTCMCTGCAGTCGTAAGCAGAAAAAGCTCAGCTGAAATGATTGCACCCGTGCCAGCGCTGAGTATGCCCTGTATATCAAAGCTGACATAAAAATCATTTAAGTTACTTCCCTGTGAGTGGTGTGCCGCCACGCAGCTGAGTAAACTGAGTGTTTCTTTCTCCCTCTGGCCCTGAACAACAAGATAATTGTGACTACGTTGTCCCTGCAAGAGACTTGGTGCATCTCTGATGCTCACACCACCCCCCAGGATTTGCCCTCCAAGCCTCAACCTGGGGTTCTTCCCACCAAGAAAGAAGTCTTTATAAAAGCCTCGGTACCACATAGAGTTTATGCTTTTCATACATTCATTAACATGAAGAAAACATTCATTAGCATGAAGAAAAAAAAAAAAGCTATATTCCTACCAGCAGAAAATAATTGGAGATCACTAATATTGTATCACTAATAACACTATACTGCCTAGGGTATTAACCAGGGCTGGCACTTATTATTTTTACTTCTTGATTATTTATGGCATGAAGTCTTTCTTATGGCATGAYGAATAATGATCTTAAATGGATTCACTGGATTTTGTTTCCTTGGGGTTCTTTTACACTCACAGTTGAAATGCATTTCAGCTTTGGGGTTTGCTTTTCACTTTCCCCCTATATCAGTGCAGTATGTACAGATGAGAACAAAAGTGAAAAGTGTATGGAATGAAGAGTTTAGCTTCCTCCCCAAAGAACCAAGAACATCACTGCATATAATTTTTTTTTCTTTTTAATAAGAAAAATTAAAGCTCAACTGAGTGTAGAAATAATACACAGTTGATTAATAGTGAGCTTCTTGGGGGAAAAAAAAACCTAATCAGAGAGATGCATTAGCATAAATTACATATGCTTAACATAATAACAAAAACACCCAGTGCTGAAACTCAGACTCAAGTTTAAAAAGCATGAGATTACATTATAAATATGGGGATTTAGCCTTTTCTTTAGCGTTTTGGGACCGAGGGCGTGCTTCCCYGCATCCGTGTTTTGCATGGGAATCCTTCCAGCCTGCCTGCCCACCCGGTGGGGCACAACGTGTGTTTGCTGCAGGGGAGCACAGAGGTGAAAAGGGAACAGCAGCTAATGGAAACGGTCGCTCTCGGGAAYGGGCTTTAACGTCGGAGTGCCTTTCACCCCGCGTGCAAAGTGCGGCTCCTTCCTCCCCGCTTAATGCGCTTAATAAAACCTAATGAAACGTTTGTAAACCTAATGGAGCACTCTGCAAATGAAAAACAAGGGCGATCCGTCGCCGTCCGCGGCGGGCCTCAGCGGTCGAAGTGGCGGCGCTGAGAGGGTGGAGATGGGGCTGAGCTTTCAGTGTGCCCTTCGGGGTTAATCGGTGTGTTTGCAAAGAGCTGAGCCCCCAGGAAAATCCCGTTAGAGTAAACACAAGTGGCTGCATGATGAAGAAACACGCCGAGTTGATGCAGGCCTGTGCTCCGTCTAGTCCATTACCTTGCCACTGACAACGTCCAGTGTCAGATGTCTTCAAGGACGGTGCAGAAACCACATACTCGACAGATGAAGCATGATGTGTCTGTCAGAAAATTGACATCCCTTTGATCCTTTCAAATGGATCCTTTTATYGTTAACGTGTCCTTTCCTTGGAAGCTTTGGTCTGATGCAGGTTTGTCCGTTGTACTCATTATGTATTGAGAGCAGTTTCCTGGGCGTGCACGAAGTGCAGCCCAGTAAGAAAGCACTGCTGTTGTAACACCCTGCAATAGAGTCACAGGCCTTGTGTTGAGTTTGCAAGGGCTCAGGGGCAGAGTTTGTGAAGCTTGTAGTCTCACTGAGCTGTCTCTCTCAGACAGTTTGTCTGTCTGATCTTTGTTTTTACTTGTTTTAACAGTAGCATCATTTCCTTAATAATAACAGACATAGTCATAGCTGTAGCTAATTTCTTATCTTTGTAGGGTACAGCCATAGCTTTTTATATAGGTTGTAGTAACAAGGAGTTATTCTGGGTAGGAAAATGGGACTATAACAATGTCGGGTGCAGGAAAGGCATTGCAAGACAGTAGAGGCCTGGAGAATGGAGATGCACCATGTAGGAACTGCTGAGGRATGAGACTACAGTTTTTTAATGCGAAGGAAAGGTCAAGCAGTACAATCTCCTTGGTTTTTCTCTTGGTTTTGTCTGATGTCTGGGGTCTTTGGTCCTTAGGATGGTTGAAGATGGTCACACTGAATGGAGATCATGTGTAGGATTCAGCTGAGCCTTTTGGCCTGCAGTGCAGCTGCTGCAGAGGCTTTGAAAACCCCAACATGTTTCAATTTTATGCCCATCAGTCTTTGACTCTGTCAGCCCTTGAGTTTGCATTTTACTCTCTTCAGCTTTGCCCAAGCTTTAGGGAGGGTGGTCTGTTAAATGGAGAGCCAAGGCATTATCTGAGGATTGRTACATTGCTTGCCATGTGAGTAATAGTGATTTGACAGTTCTTCAACATCTTGTTCAGCTAATAGATCAGTAGAGTTTCATTSAGTTTCAAAATTTCTTGGAAATTCRTTATCTCCACAGACAGCACCCTTGGTCTTGCTTATTGACCAGGAGGTGAAAGGTCTTCACATATAGCACTAATGGAGCCATGGGTGGAGATGCCCACCCGAGGTGAAGAGAGTCCTGATTTTGGACTATTCATCCTCRTATCTTCTCTGTAACTGCCTATTAGGTAGTGGAAGAATAGGATTAGACTTCTTCCTTGTCCCCAAGTCTTCTGTAGACTGAACAAATCCAATGCATTCCATCTTTCCAGGTTCTCCAACCCTGCAATCRTATCGGTGACTCTCCCACTGGACTCTCTCCAGTTTTCAGTATCTCCAATGAACTGGGAGGCCCAAACTAGACACCATGTTGCATGTGTGGCATAACGYACAAATACCCATATACCCATTCCTTTTTCTCCTTGCTGGTTTTGACCTGCCGAGCAGGAGCTATTGGCCCACTTGTCTCTTCCAGTGGAACTGGAATTAATTCATTTCTCCTTGTTTTTTCATTCATAGCATTTTTGCCTGTTCTCTRGCTGTTTGTTTCCTAGCTGCTAGAAAARCTTTGGAGAAGCAGATCTCAAGGAYGTGATTTTYATTTGRGCATTTTCAGACTCAAACTTTGGAGYAATCCCTGCAGATATTTGAGCAGGAACAACACTTGGTCTTCCRTGAAYGTGCAGTAAGATCTTGAGGAAGATCAAGCGGTATGCGGCAGTGTAGCCTGCACMTAGGGACACTTCATCCCATGCTTTACAAAACCAGCCTTCATTTACATTCATCTAAGCAAGGTACAAAAAAGTGACTATTCAGTTTTACTAAGGGTCAACAGGCTTATTTCTTGTCATCACGTTCAACCTTACACTTCATGACGAAGACTTGGATCACTTGAAGATGACCTATTTCAGATGAGTGATTTATAAGGCACAGACAGAGCTCTCAGAGGTTAATTTGATTCAGGGAAATTTCCTAGATCTTACCAGGGGCTACTATAAATCCAAACATYGAATCACATAATGGGTTTTACATTACATTAAATTACCTGATTCTGCAGTAGTCTTCACAATAATCATACTTTTGCTTGCTTATGCAGTGTCTAAATGTGTCCCTTCAAGACTTCTTACATAGGTGGTATGTTTTAAGGTTATACTTATACTTTTTCTTTGTTTGTTTGTTTTCTAATTTCTAATTTCTTACTTATATTATGGATTTTCCTAGAGATTGCCCCCAGAGTTGTCATAAATAGCAGCCTGGAGGACTTCTGCCCCTTTCTGTGCATGGCTTGAGTATTCACTGTTCAACATTATACATCTAATCAAGGCATTCACTTTAGGAGCCTAGGATCTCTGTGTAGTTGATGGACGGATGCAATTGAGATGTCTGAATTCCTCTCCAGAGCTTTATTGCAAGTAGAAGCCGAGGTTCCTCTCTTAAAAACCTCATTTGGATGCCCTAAATCTAACCAGGTGAATACCTCCATATAGGTATGGATGGCTTCAGCAATCTGAAATGTGTTGCCTTGTATCAGCGTGACAAAGAGCTTGCTTACTAAGCAACCTCAGCTTCTCATGAATTGCTTGTTCCTAGAGTGCTTAGGTGGAAATGACATCTATTAACCTTAAAGTCAAATATCTTTGCTAGCAGGGGGATTACCGCTTAGTGGATCTTGGCTCTTTATGTAATGGCTTTTACTGACTTTATCAAAGCTTCTGGAGGTTGCTTCTTAAAGAAAAAAGTAACTAGGAAGGTACGATGGATTGTCCACTATTTTAATAAAAATTAATGGAATAAAGTAAACAAGCAAAAACCAATTTTTTTTTCAAATAAATCTAGGCTGGGATTTCAATTTATTCCAGAGAATATGACCAAGATTTAATTGCTGTTACCATTATCTGATGATGGAAAAGGATCTGTYTGCAGGATATCCCATTTACTTCAACACATATTACAAAAAAAAACACTCACATGATTTTATTTCATTAGATTTTGTTCGTTTTGCTCTCTTAAGCTGGTAAAGCCTGAGAAATGATAAATCAAAAGAAATATATAGTGATTTTCCATGTTCACACCTAAACTCTTTTTTAGCTCTGAGGCTTTCTGTAGTGTAAGTAAAGCATATAACCAGGAATTTCCAGTTTTTATTTTGATTTGACAAGTCCRTATTTGAAAACACCAAGAAACTTGATTGTCCTCTTAATTTTATAGGTTCAAAGGTAAAAAATAACTGCAACCTGTCTGTTTTGCAACTAGCATGGCCCTTCATAGCTAATGCTGTCAATCTAGCCCCCTGAAGACATACTGATTTTTAGTACTGAAATCTTAAGCACCCAATAGCATTCATTGAACTTCAGTGGAACAAATCGTGTTCAAGAAAAAGCTTCATTTTCAGGTTATTGGTGCACTTTACATTTGGCATCTTATGTATTGCAAATCTTTTAAAGACACACGCTTGTATACAGCAAAGGTACTTGCATCACTATGAAAGACACGGTAAATCTGTTGTGCTGTTAAAGCATGGACTGCTTTAAAGCGCTGGGAACAGGACTAATTGAATTGCTTTTAGTCACTGAGCGAGKTTTAATAAGCATACATCCCCTGTTATCTCACTTTGGGAGTGCTTAGTACTGTATTTTACCCCATATCTTGGTTAATGGTGAGGAAGGCCTGGAAAACCTACAGGCTCGGCCTGGAAAACCTACAGGCTGAGCACAATTGCTAAAAATTACTTGGAATTCTAACTCACGTGCCAACAATTTTCTCTCATGGTAGGATGCCTTGATTTTATAGTTATGCCCTAATAAATAACTGGTGTGTTGTATGAGTGAAGGCCAGTAGAAAGGACCTTAATTAAACAGGACAGCTAAAATCTGAACAGCTAAAATATTAATTTTCTTTCTTCCTTTTTTTTTTTCTATGCACATTTTAATGTTCTTTTCCATGCTGAGAGAGAGAAGATGGATACAGTGTGCCTGAAACACATAATGTTCAATTTTCTTGTGCCAAATCCATGCCAAGCAATTGCATCTAATCTTTTTATTCCTGGATTCCTGTTGCACTTATCCCCGTTGTGTCCAAGTGCTTGCAGAGTGTGTTATCTAAAGTATGATGAGACCCTAGATGGATTTCAAAGATTCTTCCATCCTTGATAGAAAAATCTGATTTGGTGTGCACAAGACTTAATTTGGGTTCTATCAATTTTCATTTTTCCCCAAGCATTTATTGTTACCAAAGCCCAACCAAGCCCAAACATTTACAAGCTATAGAAAGCTGGAAGTGATAGAGGACAGAGCATGGGACAGGACCTATTTTTTAGATTTGCTCTAGTCTACTATATGAATTTTGACAGATACGATTCCTTTCTTTTTCCTTGGCTTCCGTATCTGTAAAACAGGTATAATTTGGGATCTGCCATCAAATGGTATCAACAGGAAGAGCAGCTGGGTAGTCAAAGGCTGGTGAGCCACCATGTCACATCTGCCTGGCTCCTGTGGTGCCTCTATTGCCTTACCCATCTCCACGTCTAGGTGTAGCTTAGCAGAGCTGGTCTCGTCGGCAGCTGCAATGCTCTGCTTTATGTCTCTGTCCTSTCTCCTGCTCTGCTCTGAATTTTGTAAGGGCAAAACTGCACTGTGGCAAAGGAGGTAGAGCCGTGGCACACAGCTAGACCTCTCCCTGCCTCCAGCAGTGCGGTTCAGACACGTTTCTGTCCKGGCCCGTGCCTTCCAGGAAGGCCCGAGAGAGCTGAAAGAACCATTATTCACGCCCTTAATACTTTTAATGCAATGTGATCCTCACTCTGCTTTCTGAATTACATCAGCCCAGAGGTTTGGATCACTTTGGCRAATGTAACTGCTGTTACAGGCCTAGAGAGATAATTTAACCCATCCTTATTATGCTTTTTTTTCTTGCAGTAGAACTTCCGGACATGAGTTTGGCTCCCGTTCTTTGGACATGGTCTGGATTGCGTTTCCTGGGAAAAGATTGTTGCAAGAAGTTGGTGTCAGACAGTGGCTGCCTTCTGCCACTGTAGCGGAAGGGCTGCCATGTTATAATTAAAATCTACCTGATTGTTACAGACACTAATAAGTTTCTTTTGGATGTGTTGCCATGATGCCTTTGCTTACTCTACCCTATAAACTCTTGTGTTTTTCCTTTGTTACAGCAGGTAGAGGTAACAGCGGTGACTGAAACGGGACCTGGAGGACAGGAATGCCATGAGGAAGGAGCTGAAGTATCAGCGGACACCAAGCAGGGCAAGATCATCTGCAGTGGAAATGAAGCTGTAGCCACAGTTCACATTTCTTCTTCCATGGTACGTCCATCTCTTAGCGCAACATTTTCTTGTGGATTAGCTCCTTGACTGTTTTGACTTAGCCAGACACTTAATTTTTTCACTAACAATGTGGTAGAAAGGGATTTTTCTGCTGGTGCAGAGAGCTACACTTAATGTGATGTGTAATATTAAATGCACAGGGCTTTTAGGCTGYGAACCCGAAGCCTCTTCTGCCTTGCTTATGTTTTTATCTCTGTTATGTGCATATTTGGGCATAAAGAAGAACTTTATATTTCAGGAAAAAAAAAAGAAAATGTATTTTTAATGAAAGGTGAAGTAYTCAATGAGGAGTTGTTTTAGGAAGGAACATGAAAGGAGAAAAAAATCTCACATCAGTTACTGTGATGTATCAGTGTTTTTACTTTGTGAAGGGATAATATAAAAGAGTGTTTTATTGAAAAGCATCACATATTTCTACTCTGGCATTTCCTTTTTATGAATGCAACAGGATTTTCTGCTCGTTTTGTTGCATTACAGTCTTTTGCTTATTTAAAAGGTCTGCAAGAGGCACGCACTGGGAGAATCACATTGGTTAAGTTCTACACTTTGATTGAATGGAGACCAAAGGCAAGACTTGGAGATGTGAACAAGAATAGTTGGAATCTTAATTGAGAAGTTCCTCAATTTGACATATGGGAGAGATGCTGTGATACATTATTTATCAAAGAAAACTGGAAAAGGAAAACCAAAAAGGAACTTGTCTAAAGACTAATGGAAAAAAATTGCTAATTTTAGTCGTTTTGGCCTTCCTAGTATAGAAAGGGGAAGTAATATGAATGTGTGGTGGAGCAGAAATAACCCTTACAAATATTGGTGAGATGAAGGAGGGAGAAGAGTCATTAAAGAAAACAAAAGTCTCCTTGACAGTGGATTTTTTTTACAATTTTTTCTGACCTTGGATTTTATTCRGCTTACATTTAATTAAGAAGCATAATGGTTTTTGTGCTGTTATTGTGTAGCTAAAAAGGAAGTGAGGACTGCAGCCTACTGATTCAGCCCTGAATTGCAATACAATTAATGTAAATAGAGTATTAATTAGAATTTTTTTTTCTTTCTATGCTTGCACTTAAAACAGTATTCTTGCATGCAGTTATTTCCCACTTAAAGCAACAGCCTGGTGTTTACATAGTGGCACAGATTCAGATTCAGCACCCAGAGAAATGACATCCATTTTGCTCACATTTTCATGTGTTTTCCAATAAGGCCTTTTTGTCTTCTTGCAAGATGTAGCACAAGTTTCATTTTCAGTACTATCTACCCAGTCGTGAAGCTTCTTCCCTTCTTAATTCTTGATTGCTTTGATTTGCATTGCGACTAGGGCCGTGAGATTGCCTGTTCTTTTAAGTGCAATTTTTCAGCTGCAGTGTGTAAAACATCGAAGAATCTGACTCTGGTCTTTGTTTTCCAGACATGCACATTTAATTCATTTCATGACTAGATAATGGCAAGTTTTCTGGAATTGCTACTTTCTAAAATCGATTTCAGTGCTGTCCCATATATGTAAAAGGGTATATTCATTAAAACTGCAATATTGTGTCACAAGATTATTACTTGTACGTATGCAAAAATAGACACAGGCTAAAACTAGAATATTTTCAGGGGAGTTTTTAAACTGCACTTGAAGTTTAGCAGTATGGATGATACTTAGGTAAACAGTCCAAATAGGTAATTTTAGATGCCTGTGTGTAGGGGTGATATGCAGAGATGTATATGGAAGCTTAGAGAAGATGTTATGTCTGGAAAGGTTGTCTTATATAAGGACAGYTTTGCCAGTTGCATAGACACCCTCTCCCCTGTTCTGTTACTGAGTTTTAATGCAGCCTTTTCCTAGTGTGCATCACACAAGATCTATCTCCTGTCCATCCTAAACCACCCAGTATTACCACTCGGGGAGTCTGTACGTCGTATTAAGCACGTCTTCGGGAAGGCTCCGAGGTGTGGGGAGCAAAACACCACTGCACTTGTCRCTTCAGCTCAGCATGAACATCCAGATCCACCTTACAAGGCTTCTGTTAAAATCGCAGGTGACTCTTCTCTTCTCCTCCTCCTCCTCCATGCAACCCACACAAAAGCATATTGAGACTACTACTTTTGTGCAAGAAAAAAGAATCCCACAGCATTTCTTTTTAATAACTGTTCAGCTACAAAATTTTATTGGTATCCTTTTATGTTCCCTCTAGAGGATGTAATGCACAAAAGCATTGCCACGGAACATAGAAAATTACAAATGAAATTTATTGTAAAAAGTAGAATGTCTTCTAGACTGGTGTCAGTATTTATTTCATTCATAAACCAAAACTGCAGGTATAATATATTCATTGTCAGCAAGTTCATGGGTGTAAATTGCCATCCAACAGTATTGACTGATATAAGACAGATATTGAAAAGACAATTTAAATGTACTCTTCCAAACATAAACTGCTCCACAAAAGCACTGTAAAAACTCCTTCAAGGTTTTGTATTGTGCTTCACATTTATGGTTAACTACATAATTTGGTTGTGTCATAATCCACTGTGTTTGGCAATTTGGCATTATAGGCCTGCAAAGCAGATTGGATCCTCACCACCTCACTGGTAGACAGCTTGAGTCTATGACGGAGCAAGCAGGAGAAGAGGTCTAGGCGACGTTGGCCGGGCGGAGAGAGTTTATTTACACGATCCCGTATCTCCAACAGCTGCAAAAGTGCCGAGTCCTGTGATCCCTGAGTGTAGGGGTAGTCCAGCTGCAAGATCAAATCTCGAATTGCTTCAGGGTCGAAGTGCATGCTGTAGCCAAACACTTGGATGTTGTTGATTTTCATGTAGCCCAGATTTCGCGAGGGATCGATAAATTCCAGGGGCTCGTAGTAGATGCTCTCGTTGCCGTTCGGACCACTCGACTTGATCCGACTCCTCAAGTAGATGTGAACCGTTTCAAAAAACGTCTTCCACTTGTTGCCCAGAGTCAGCGTCCAGTTATAGCACTGAAGGGGCAAGTCCAGCTTAGTCCGCTCCCAGTCTGGGAAACTGTTTTCGTTCACAGGCATAAACCAGCTCTCAGAGTGGCTGCCTCCGAAAGGGTTGACATAAACAGCGAGAACGGGCTCTAAGGTGCTGTTTTTAGTCAGGCAAATCTGCAGGGAGAGGCCCAGGATCATATGGACCAGGCTGGACTTGTACTTGTTGCTCTTCAGAGTGAGGAGCATCCGCTTGCGCCAGGACGGGTCGAACCAGCTGTTGAGGCGCATGTCGTTGCTGATGAAGATGGCGTGCACCTCGATCCGGCGGTCCGTCTTCTGCAGCAGGTACTTCATCTCCAGGTCCTGCAGGTCCGTCTCGAAGCCGATGTAGTGCTCGGTGGACTCGGCCACCTCGGGCTTGCAGAGCCCTTGGCTCAGCATGTAGCCGGCGTTGCAGCCGCCGCAGCGCGTGCGGTTGTCGGCGGCGCAGCTCAGGCACGCGGCGCCCTCGCCCAGCGTGCAGGGCAGGGCGCCCTGGCACGGCACCTGGTCGTTGGGGCAGCTGCACGTGTGGGTCTCTTCGGAGAAGCTGCCCAGCAGCCCGTTCTCGTTGCAGTACAGGAAGGACTGGATGCGGGTCAGCCAGTAGTTGGGAGACCTGCGGGAAAGGCAAAGGGAAAAAAAAAGAGCCGTTTCAGCGCTGAGGGAGAATGTGCATTACTTTGTGGGGGAAAAGGAAATGAAAAAAAGACGCCGTTTTAGTAGCAAATTAAGACACTACAAACACAGCTAAAAAGTTAGATGACAGCATCTGCAGTCGGATAAATACCTGTATAAATTGCCTTTTAACRATGCAAAACCGCCACAGAGACGGTTCTCTCACAGCGCGCAGGCACACCAGGAGCGTTTGGTTCCCGTACGTGCTCTCTCCGTGCCTTTGCCCGGGAAGCCTGCCAAAGAGGTGTCTTTTCTGTAGCTGCCTTCAGATCAACACCTTGCAGTTCTCTGCTGCTGCTGTTGAGATTTTTCTTTCCTGATYCTACTCGAGCAGTGAGGCGATCCCTTTGTACATAAGCGTGCCTAACTGTGCACCCTGCTTTTGTTAGGATTTTGCATGCTTGCAAACTTCCTCGCTCCAGGCTTTGGTGAGCCACAGAGCGGCCRAAACGTTTGCCTGGAAGAGCAGCTCGGACCCTGCCCCGAAAAAGAAGCAGATCCRTGCTTAATTCCTTGAATGCCTTCCAGCACAACGCTGCCCCTGTAGGAAGCCATGGATGGGCATGCTGTGTTTACTTTTCATCCTCTGCACTGAAATTAAAAGATCACTTCAATATTCTTCTTGTCGTCTCGTTCCGGCTTTCCTAGGAGCAAGAGTGAACGTCCTAATTTGTGCTGGGGGAGCAGGCACTGAAGCCAGCAGCTGGGGCTGATAAGGCACAGTGGCTAGCAGAAAGGCAATGCAAACAGCAGGGYTATGCGGGAGAAGAGAAAAAACAGAAATCTTTGTCCATATTTTTTAATTCTTCCTATTAAGCCCAGCAGTACCAGCTTAAGGATCTTTGTTTGGCTGCTCAGTCACCTCCACTGCTGTCACCCACAGCCTGGGGGTTGTACAGTTTCTCCCTTTTCACTGCATTGTTTCAAAGAGAAAATGCCAGMGCCTCACTCACTGCTGACGTGCTTTAGGTTGCCTCTGGATTTGGCTCAGTATATCAGAAATCCTCTTTTCCTTTTATCTGAGCAGACGATAAGCACTAATGCTGAAAATCTTTGGTATCTCAGTCTGGCTTTTTAAAAATAGAAAAAAAATCAGTAAAGTCCAGTTATTGTATACTTTATATGCCTATTTTTTCTTTTATATATTGTCTATTAGCAATTTACATATGCATAGGTATGTACAGTAAAATCCATGACATGGATGTCTCARTAAGTACCTTCTTGTTTGTGCTTAATTTAAAGTCCATGTTAAGCAAAAATGCAATTTTTTCTCTTGGACTTGGCAAGTTTACTCTTGGATTTCCTGGTTAAAAATCAGAACATCRACTCTATAAGCAAGTGCAATATCAAAATGTAAATATTACCCCCAAACTGGGGAAATTATTAAGGCTGTTGCTTTCAGAGGTGGAATGGAAAGATCCTGTGTGCTGTGTCTGGCTTGGTTTGCCAGTAATCTGTATCTAGTGAGCTTGGCCCAGCACCTCACATGAACTGTAGGTCAGTTGTGTTCTGACCCCATTTCCATTACTGGATGACTTTTGGAGCAAGGCTACTTCTTACCTGGTATATTTTATTACTAGCCTGCCTGCAATGCACCACAACAGTGAAGGCAGAGAAGAGCTGTGCCTGAAGGAGTGAAAATCTCCTCTTGTTAGGGCTTTCTCCTGTTGCTTTATGGCTTTCTGCGCTTGTCCAAGACTTGTTTTGAAAGCTGCAAGATGGAAAAATCCAGCTTTTCACCTTCCTTTAGATCTGTGGGTCTAATACCCATTTGCTTTTTAGCTTCCAGAGGTGGATTTGAATTCAGCCCAGGAGAGGATCAACATTTGAAGACGTATAAGTAAAGATTTTCCTTGTATCACGGAGTGTCCGCTGTAGAGTCCAAATCTGCTTGGCTCGCCCACACAAAACATCAATCATGCCACATACTTTGGATATCTAAGCATGCATTTCTATGAGATATTCCAGCCAGATGAAAGACCACAGTGCCCAAACCCTCATGCCACCAAAGCCATGGTGTCTACACAAGTTTCTCAGCAGAGATTAGTAGCTTGGGTTCAGCGCTGCATTGGTGTGATCACGTCGTTTCGGATGGCTTGGAGGTGAAACAGGAGCGTTAACCCCTGGTTTGGAGCTCATGCTGGGTGATCCCTCAGCTGCCCTCCACCTGTGATTTCTCTAACCTAATTCTAAATAACATTCAGATGATAGATTATAGTTAGCATAATTTGAATATTACTTTATCGAGCAAAGGAAGATGATAATCTACCGCTTTAAGATCATCTCTGTTTTGTTTTGTCTACTCTTGCTTCCTCTTAGATCTAGCAAACAGAATTACACTTTATTACATTATTATTTATTATTTTACTTTTTATTTGGTGTGGCAGTACTTCAAAGAACGAGCCACACATTAATCTTCACAAATATCACTGCTAGGGTCCTGAAGAAATAGAAATGAAAATGAGGAACAACAGGAGCATTAAGCTTACAAACTTCTAATCAGATACTGTCTCCTCTTGCAAATATGAAACAGGAGAAAAAAAGAGGGGTCAGAAAGACAGAGATGTCTTGAGAAAGACACATTGTTGGAAGATAAGGCTTGTTAATTGTAGGAAAGAAGTTCTTCAAGCAAGTAAGATTACTTTTGCTGATTGCTTTGCATTGCTTTGAGTCACTTTCTTTTCTAACTACGGCCATTATTTTACTCCTCTTAATGATCATTAAATCATTGTTGTTTCTGTTCTGGTGACAAGCAAAACATACTTCAGTTATTTACTTATTTAAATGAGCCTACCTTCCATTCTTGTCATTAGGAGAAGAAGCAGTGTGAAAATCTTCTGCATAATATTACAAAACCATTTGTTGAAATAAGTCTCCTGTCTAATACTTTATAACTTAATACTTAGTGCATCCAAACAGTTACATATTTGATCATTAGCAGTTGCAAGGAAAGTAGGAACTGCAGAAGGAAGGATATTTTCTTTTTATTCCAGACAAAGTTCAAAACTTTGGTAAGGTGCTTTCAAAGCACGTACCTTACACTTTTTATCTTAATTTGCTACATTGTTTTAATTAGACAGATTTCGCAACGTTTTAATTATACTTCCATCTCTTTGATCAGCTTAGAAGCATAACTTACGTTATGTGAAAGGGAGAAAAAAAGGCAGCTATTTTAATCGCTTTTTAAAAAAAGTTGTCATTAAGGATAACTGTTATTCATTCTAAACTTATTGCTTTTACCAAAGTATATTAATAAACTTAAGTGAAAAATACACAAAATGTAGGCAAATAGCTGCTTTATTTAAGCTACTCATCCTTAATTAGTTAAATTCACATTGGAATGTGATTCTGAAAGCTTTCTTGTTTTCCTCAAAATAAAAGATGATTATTTTAATAATGGGAATCCGACTTCTGGACCTTCAATTAAGAGTAGCAGCAGATGCATCCTGCAGGTCCCCTGCTAGGGAGGCCAGGGAAAGGTTGCTGTCCATGCCAAGGACTGCTTTCAGCTAAAACTGCTATGGAGCAGGGAATGAACTGGTCAAGAGATGAAGCGTCAGGAGCAGAGGAGGGGCCAGCAATAGGGATTGGATAGCACGCCACTGCCATGGACCAGAAGATCAACAGGAGGTAGATGAACCCTTCTTTAAGCTGCAAGAAGCCTTACGGTCACAGACCCTGATCCTCATGGGGTACCTCAACCATCCCAAGATGTGTTTGTATGGAAGCATGGCAGAAAAGAGTGCTGGAGCATATCAAGAACAAGTTTTGGCAAGGGACCTGGCTGAGCTGCCCAGGGGACATGCTCAGCTGGAGACTGGGAAGAAATGGTTAAGGATATTGATGCTGTTGGCAGCCTTTGGTTGGAGGGACTAAAGAATGATGGAGTTGAAAATTCTGAGGGAAGTGAGCAAGCCAATTAGCAGGATACTCATCCTGGTATTTGGGAGAGCAGCTTTTGCTTGTTGAGGGAATTAGTTGGCTGGGTCCCAGGTGAGGCTGACCTGAAAGTTAAAATGACCCCAGAGAGCTCATTGGTCTTCAGCTCAGCTTGACTTGGAATTGATGAGACRTGTGAAGGGCAAGAAGATGGACTGTTACAGGTGCTTTTGTAGCAGAAGTCAAGACAGAGAGGGAGGAATATGCCTGCTGCTGAATGACACATGGAAGTATTAGAAAACTTGATGGGGAAAAAACTCTGACYTGGCTTTGAAGGTGACCCAGCTCCGAACAGGGGATTGGACCAGATTATCTGCACAGGTACATTACAAATTACATTTTCATCATCTGTCATCCTTCTAAGTAGGATAAGTCTCTAACACCTAAGGAGAAGACCCTTTCTTCCTTGGTAATGTATTGGCTCTTTCCACCTCATTAGAAATGTAAGATTTTGACACTTTTCCTGACTCATTATATGAGACCAGTTTATGCTAATACTGGGATATGAGAACCACTGAGCTGTTTAATATCCTCTGCAAGGACCTCTGTCACAAGTTGACTGAAAACTTCCCACAGATGACTGACCTTCCAGGTCAGTAATTACCATCTGCATGATGGCAGGTCCTTCTGAAAACATTATGAAAGGCAAAAGCCATGTTCAAGGAAAATCTAGACACATCCAATATATATCTATGTTGATTTAAAAGATATCCAGTTTTCTTTTGCATCTTAAATAATTCTGCCACTGCCTCCATCCACAGTAAGGTAGGAGAACACTTTTTTGAGCTTAGTGCACCTAACATGAGACAATCAAAATCTCACTTTTCACCTGGATTGTTTATATTCCTCACCATTCATTTAGCCAGTATCAGTTCTTAGTGCAATCCACTGAGTTTCTCTTTTTCCTCTTTGCACCGTGCTTGATTACGCTTTGATTTTTTTTTTTTTTTTTAATGTGGCTAAACTAGGGCATGGTTGTCTGACTACTCTGTGCAAAGTTGAGTTAACTGTTCATAATTTTCTGCCTCACAAATTTTCTCTAATAACTTAATTTTTAGAAATGCTTTATCTTCTGTCATATTCAAGTTTGATTCCTTGGCCCTGTGCTAGAAAGTTTGTATGTGGGGAAATAATTACTAACCTCACTGTAAGTCTATGTTAGACTTTTCTATTTTGTTTTGCTTTTAAAGTTTGGGTTGATATCTTAGGTCTAGAGAAGTCATTAGATGAGAGGCCTGTACCTGAGTCCTTGAATTTAAGCTCCTTGGGTCCAGTTTAAAATGAGTAAGAGGCTTTGCTGAAACTTCAGGATACTCCRGTACTTCTCTTTGTTCTTTCCATTTCTCACCACATTGTTCTATGCATATTCCAGCTATTCTTTTACTTTTAATTAGTTCTCTTTAATCGGCTACATTCCCATTGTTCTAATGGAGCGCTACTGACAATGTAAGAGACTACATATCTTCAAATGTTGCTACTTATAAAAATAAATGAAGACAATCACCATCTGGGGGATGGTTGAAAGAACTCTTCAATTATCCTTTTAATTAGACTGTAAYGTTATTATTTCATTTAGAAATTTATATTTACTGGCCTAATGTATTAGTTTTCCAAGCATTAAGCTATAGAACTTTTCATGTTCACAGAATGTCTGACTTCCAAACCTGATGAAATCAAGCTATAAGCAATTTGATGCCATGTTTTCAGCTAGAAAGTTGTTGGGGTAAATAGTCTATTGTGTGTCTTACACTAGCCTAATAGAAATAGGATAATSCTGTAAAAGTTAATGTATCAATTCACTTTGGGAGATTTCTGATCAAAATGGTTTTAGTCAGTCCCTTAAGAGAGAATTATTTACTTGTCACCTACCAAAACATTCAAAATTTATTTATGTGAAGTTTCACTGCATTTATATCTTTATGAAATACTCTTTAACTTTATCCTAATGTGTTTCTCACAGACCCATGGAATGGTTGGGGTTGGAAGGGACCTTTTGAGATTGTTTGGTCCATCCATGTCTCCTACTCAAGTCAGGCAGTTGTACCCAAATGCTCATCCTTGCCATTCTTAAAGATACAAGTGATATTTGCTATCTTTCAATCCTCAGGAACCTCCGTTCCTGAGGAAGGGTTTTTTCAAAAACAAGAGTAAAAACAAGAGTGGCTTTGCAATTATATTGGCCCCATTGAGGTGCATGGACTTGTGGATTTCCAGTTCTTATAAGCAATGTTCAGGTTTGGTAATTCCTTAAAATGTCTTCCTGCTCCAGGCTTCCTCTGTGGACTTAGGGACTGGGTTTCCTGAAGGATGCTCTTGCCAGTAAAGACTGAGGTGCAGAAGCCTTTCAGTACCTCAAGCCTTTTCAGTGTCCTTTGTCACCAGGGCCTCTGCCCCATGTAGCCATGCACTCCCATTTCCCCATGTCTTCCTGCTGCTGCTGTTTCACATTACCCTTCATGCCCTGCACCAGTTGCAACCCTAGATGGRTTTYMGCTCTCCTAACCCCATCCCTGCATGCTCAAGCCATGTCTCTGTCCTTTCTGGGTCACCTGTCCCTCTCTTCACCTCTTCTACACTTCCATTTTAAGTTTTAAACAGGAGTGCATACATGTGCCTCCATGTGGGCCTCTGTCCCCTTTCCTTGATTTACTTCTTACTTGGATGAATGACTATTCTTGAGCTTAGAGGAGATGAACAGGCAGAGTCCAGGGCTCCACCATCTCATCACTGCTTCTGTTAAGGCCACCTTTGATTTTCATATCCCCAGCCAGCTCTTCCTTGTTTGAGGATTATAGGACCCAGGAGAATCTTCCTCCTCATCAGCTCCTCCATCACCAGTGTTAGGAAGTTGTCATCAGTGTCCTCCAGAAACTTCCTGGGTTGCTTGTGCCCTCCCTTGTTGGTCTGCCAGAAGGTATCAGAGTGGTTAAAGCACCCATAGGAACATCTCTGAACATGAAGCCTCCRTTTGTCTGAAGAAGATCTTGTCTGCTTCCAACTCCGGACCAGGCAATATAGAGTAGACACATGCTACAGTGGGCTGCCCAACTTTAAAATATTTTCAGCTTTTTTTTTTTCCTATGTAGTAACTTTACTTTGAAAGRAAGTAAATTATTTGAACAGTAGCATTGCAAATGTAAATCCAAAACACATGCCTGCTCACATTCAATACGCTGTAACATTAAATATAAGAACAAAGCAGTATGGTCACCTATGCAATAGCTGTAGCAAGTATTTAATCATGATATGACACTTTTACCTCCCTCTCTGCCTCACTAAGTGCTTAACATCTGCTGTACATCAGATGGYTCACTCGCAGATGATGAGCACTCAGTGAGACAGATGCTAAGTGAAAAAAGGGAGACAATTTAACAAGAAGAGTATGGGCAGTAAAATACCCATTACCTMTTTTTCCCTCCTTTGGAGGTTTGAGTCCAGTATAAATCTGAGAGAGAAGAACAGCAACTGCAGTTACAGGCATCTCTTAAAACGTCCTGCTGTTGATTTTGTGGGATCGCCCCTTGGGAAGGACAGGCAGGACTTGGGGATTTTTTTCTACCCTGCAATTCATACCCAGAACATTAATTGCTACTAAATTGGGTGATGGTTTTTATGGGAATGCACTTGTCTTCTAGGAGTCAGGATATAACCAGTGGCTGCACTGTCACCAGAAGGCCAGTGGGTGATTGATGGGAAGTTGGGAAGATTTATTAAACCTATCGGAAGTCCAAAGTCCTACTTGAACCACAGCTCAAATAACGCTTGATGTTACGTGACTTTGGCTAATGTCACAAGTACATCAGGGAGAGCCTCAATGACAGTTGCAAATCCCACTCAAGAAGGTGATTAAACAGAAGTAATTAAACGGTTTTGAGTTCACACCTTGCAGTTTCACAGCTGCCTCTTCCACTGCCACTTATTTTAAGTTATTCCAAAGGTGTGAACGAGCTACATGACCCAGAGTGAAAACATGAGCTAGAGTACGAATGCCATGAGCTAGAGTACGAATGTGACACTTTTTTATATGTACAGGAGAGAAAAAGAGTGTCTGACTAAAGTGTGGCCTTAGTTGAAATGCCCCTATGAAAATTTTAAGTAAATATTGTCTCTTTGGGGAAAAATGTTCCCAGCATAGATGTGGATGATGCAAGGACCAGCTTGGTTTGAGGCTGCTGCATGCAGGTGGTTGAACAGAACAGGGACTAGAAGCACCAGGACAACATTCTGTGAAGATATTCCTGGTATTAAAGGCAACCTTACTGAACCTGCAGTAATGTATAGAAGTAAAATAAAAAGTTCTCCCTGTTAATCACATCTAAGGTCTTCTGGGGTTCTACAAGCTTTATATCATCTTCCTGCAGCTACTAGCCCTTGTATTAAGTCTGGTTCTCTATGTGTTAAAGGCAGTAATGCATGTCACTTTTAAATTCCTTAGGTCTTTGTGTTGGGAGACAGACAGGAATTAAGCCCATATTTTAAATGGCATAGGCCTCATACCTCATAGAGYAACACTGCCAAGAGTTACTTGACATTCCAGACTAAATGACATTTTAACATTAAAAAGATGTTTTCTTCATTATTTAAATTAAGTTCATCAAACCAGCTAAGCCTGATAAGGGGCAGCTGCTAGCAAAGCTATCATGACATGTTCTTATCATCTTAAGAACAGACTCCTGCCATTGCTCTTATTGATTAAACAAAGCCCCATCTAATTTGGAGATCTTAACGTTCTCCAAAGTGTCCCCTTGGCAAGCACAGCATTTAATGATGACCTTTATAATGCCTTATTTATTTATTTTAATAAAAGGACAAGACTAAAATACTTTAGAATTCTATCCCTGGGTAAATCCATACATATGGATGTTTTAACTCATTCAAAATGCACAGGGCTTGTTGATCTTGTTTGATTTTGTTGTGTTTAACCTTTCAGAAGATCTCTACCGTTATATACTGCTAGGAATTCCAATTACCCATTACTTCCATGAGCTTTTCCAGACCTGTATCAAATAGTAATTATCAAGTCAAAAAACATAGTCAAGATTTGGAACAGGCTGCCCTGGGAAGTAGTAGAGTCCCTGGCACTGTTMAAGAAATGTGTAGAGGAGGCACTTAGGGACATGGTGTAATAGCCATAGTGGTGATGGGTTTACAGTTGGACTTGAGGAGCTTGGAGGTGTTTTCCAACAGTAATGATTCTGCGAACTTTTTTAGATGCCTTGGTAGCCATTATTTTGATCTGTCTCCTTAAGACATTAGAAAAATAGTGAACAAGCTGCCAGTAGGATTTTTCATCGATTGGAAAAACCATAAAACTTGCCAAGCTGATAGTGGAAGCAAGTCCCTCTCTTCGCAGCTGGATTCATTCACTTGGGAGCAGGTTGGTGTTGATGCGGTTTGAGCAGCAGCGACTGGGGGCTCTTGGCTCCATGTTCATCCATCCCCAGCAAAGAGGCAGAGATGGACAAAGGAGCGGGAAACAGTTGGCTTAGGGGTCTAGGGTCTTGCAGAAAGCTAACTGGAATTACTGGACCTACACAAAGAAGCGAGCCTGGTGTTCCTGGGCACATTCACTGTCCACTTACATGATCATAACCACAGACAAGTCACTTCTTTTTAGATTATTACCCTCTTTTTCTTCACTGTTCTATTTGCGTTATAACTATTGGGACCTCTGTATGTTACTGCAATATTAATGGCAGTAACATGTCATTTGTTTCCTTTGTGTGACATCAAAAATACTGCATTGAGGCCAGGGTCACCTAGTGAAGAGTAATGATTTTAATGAAAGAATGAAGAACTCGGGTTTGTATTCACTGCTCACTTCTTACTAAAAAAAATAGAGAAAATCAGACTCCAATCTCAGTATACTCTTTCCCTTCATTCTAAATTAATATTAAAAATAACTGAGAATAATTATACTTTTATCAAAATCTCAAAGTTTTAATATAGCCACAGTATCTTTATAGGCAGGCAGGTTTTTCTTCAAGAGAATATAACCTTTATATAATACATAATAAATGCATATACTTGGACTATAATCAAAAAAATCCTCATAAATTGCCTCTAGTGAAACTAGCATGTTACTCCTAAAAAGAATTAAGATTCTTGCTTTGCATAGAGACTTGCTAGAAGTTAACATTAATAACCGAAACCAGATTGGAGCCAAGTATATTTCTTTGTAGGGGGCAAAAATCTACTAATCAATATATTCTCCTGAAAAGCAAAAATATGCATGTAACATTGCCTGGCTGACAACAGCATGTGCCTTAAGACATTTTTAGCCTTCTTAGCACGCTTATTTTTAATAGCACCATAATATCATTGATTGCGTGGGATACCAAAGCCTTTATTATTAATAAAGCCTCCAGGAGACCTAGGATTTATATATATTAAAAGCATGYGCTCTCCCTTAATACCATAGTAATAATTTTGAATTTTTGGTGGGGAAAGAGAGGTAAGAGATCCCCAATAAGCTGCAGTGGATGGACTTAAAAATAAATAAATAAATATTCTGGAAAAGCTCTGCTATGCCCTCACTTTGTAGTAAATTAAGTGTTCCCCCTGTTCTTTGTGATACTCGGCAAACATGGTTTTCCTTTCTCTTGCATTTATGGTTAAAAAGTGACGTGTGGCTTCATGCAGAAGGAGCCCGAAGGCACCTGGCATTGACATTATCCGAAAGGAGAAGAGAGTTCAACGCCACAACTCCCAGGTTTGTTTGATTSCAGCCCTGTTAGAAAGCCCATGTTAAGCTAAAGGTTGCTAAAATATTGAAAAAGAATGCCAGCATCTACTTGCAAAGTGCAGCACGTTGCATATGTTCTGTATTTATTCAACTATAACTTGATTTAATTCTTCTAAAGCTCTCCAGCAGCTTCCACTGGCTCCTTCAGTTTCTATGGAAACCTTTCCAATGATTATTATATATAATTTTTTTTCATAGGACTGAATTTTTGCTTGGACCACCTGCCCATGTTTAGCTGCTTAAACCCTTGCAAGAAATACCTCTRCTCCAGAAATAAGGGTGGTATTAAGGGCTAGAAGACCACTTAATTTTCCAGGCGGTCGTGTAAGATGGGTCAGAAAACTGGGAGAGTTACAGCATTATCTCCAGTGCATCCTACTTCTTCCAGCAYGTTTTGGGTGGCAAATGATTTTTGAATTGGTTTTGGGGCATTTACAAAGCGCACGGTTTGAAAAAAGAAATAATAAACAGGCTCTGTTAGCCACCTTGCATCCAGACAAAGTGAAATGTTTGGATGGTTCAATTAAGGAAAAAAAAAAATTACATTGGGGAGGGGTGGAGGATAATTATTTGAGGGGAAAAAAATTACTCCCCATTTCCTTCCACTCTACACACTTACAGTCTATTCCGTCTAAAATGCAGTCAATTGTAGAGCTTGCTTTTTATTCGGCTTAAAAGTGCTCTATTTGTGTGAGCTGGCTTTGCTTCTGTTTTCCATGGACCACTCCATTAAATATCAAAAATATCTGCAGAGAGACAAAAGTGCCGCTTTGATTTTCCGCAGCATTGCCAGACAGTGACTTATGTTCCCTTGTGGGGCTGAGTTTATCCCTTATGTTTTCTTTCATTCCCTAATTCCCACGTAAATGTTTGGGCAACTTAAAACTTCTGCTCCGCGCTTTGCCTGTTGCAAAAGATAACAGGAAAAAATCAAAAATCTCCGYGAGGCTGATGCTGATAATGAACGGCGTGCTCAAAGGAAGAAACATTGAATGGATTCTCTGCTTCATAAATGGTTTTTAAAAGGGGAGAGTTTTAATTGGAGGGGAAAGGGGAAGGAATTAAAATAAAAGCATCATGATGTTGGAGCACGTCGGGGCTCTCCAGTAGGCACAAATCTAACCAGGAGGCGGCGATCCTCGGCAAGGGGCAATGGGTGCAGGAGCGCTCGTGGCTCCAGGACCTGCCCTAAAGGTCTCGTTGGTCTCGTTTGCCGTGCGGAGCCGGCGCCGTGGTCCCGCTCGCTGGGTCGAGCGCGGCCCGCCGGGCTGAGCGCGGGAGGAGGGCGCGTTCGTGGCGGGTCGTCGCGTTTTCACGGTCGGTTAAGGATGGTTCTGCCGAGTGCCGCGCCAGGGATTGAGCAACTGGAATGGAAACTTATCMTTTAGACGGGTCTTTTCAAGCATAAGAGCCCAGAGAGCTTTTTTAGCTGGAGAACGCAAAATGGTTTAATACGGGTTTCGTTGGTGCATCGTGCACGGAGTTGTTGCTGCTGARGAATAATAACTCCACGTTACTCTTGCTTATTGCCAGGTAAAGTGGTAACATGAGCCCTTCTTCATGGTTTCTTTGTGACCTGCCAATATATTTCTTGCTAAGCTTAAGCCTTTCCTAGCAGGACCCGTCCTTGGAAGCTGTTGYAGAAGTGACCCAGCAGTAATATATTAACATTATTAACAATGATGGGCAGTATTTTGCAGCACACAGTGTTTGCCTGTAACCAGGCAAAGAATGCAGCAACCCAAGATGTGGGATTTCCAAATGAATAGCTGAAAAGAGCTGATTTACTGCAAAAAAATGCAATTTTAAGATTATGTTTAATGTTCTTTATCGGATTCAATTACTGACAGCTTTTTGTCTATAAGAAATTAAAAATGATTTTAAGTAGTATCTGAGCCCATGTCAACAGCAGGTTCAACCTTTAGCAACATACTGAGGAACTGACAGTCCTGAAATGTGTATTTAACTCGCATTATTATTCTGTTAACTTTCTTTTTTCTTTTTTTTTTTCCCTTCATTTAATTAATCTGGGGGAGGTTTATTTGTGTAGATGAACTTCAGGAAATTTTGATTTCTTCTATTAATTTCCTCTGTGTCTGTATCTGTTTGAAAGCTGCCAATCTGTTCAGCTGCAGATTGCTGCAATTGCTGCTGCAGAAATCAGCCCACATCCGTTTCATCACGGACAGATGAAGTTAATGAAAAGAAAGAGCTAATATTTCATTAATGATAAAATTATGCTGTATCTCCTTCCCCATAACAGGAAGAGGAATGAGAGAGAATCTGAGTAATAAGAGATATCTTTCCCTGTCAATCRGATGATCAAATATAATAAACGCTTTGATGGGAAAAGCTTTTAATCAAGGAAAATACCACATTATAAAAAAAAGCTTCATTTGGACCGTCAATAAAATGAAGGAGTTTATCAGTTGCTGTCTTCTGCATGGCAGTAAGTTGACACAAATTAGATGTGTTTTATGTGTTGCTATTGTCGCCCATTGCCTTATTGAGGAGCATCTTATGCAGCCTCCTCCAGAGTCCCTCCCTCACCCCCCTTGAAGGGTGAGTTAGACTAAGGTCCTATGCAGAAGACTTCTTTCCATCAGACCATGGGAGCTGTTAAGACTCCAGTTGTGTTTTAACTATTGAGAAGGGCTATGCTACAATAATCCACTTTTATGGGAGTTTGGAAGATGAATATGAAATAACGTAATCCCCAGCTGGGCTATTATGGGTAGAGTCATCCCATTAATCAGCCCCGGTTTTACTTTGGCGCTTAYGAGCGTGCAGGTACCTCGCTGCTAGTAGTCGTGGACCTGAACTGCCTTTTAAAAGCTATCTCCCCTAGAAATTAGGCACTCAATCTCTTCCTCTCCTCCCATGGAARTGCTCATTCAGCAGCTTTCTGATATCACCGGGGTAGATCCACCTGGAAATCTAGGCACTTGCCTGCTTTCAAAGTGTTAGTCACATTAAGTGTGAAGTTGAGTGGTTGTTTTTGTTTGTAGATTACCTGAAATAACCTTACTTTTCCTTCAGGATTCTGAGGTACAAATAGCAATAATATATYGTTGCCGGGGAAGGTGTTATTAGGTTATTTAAAGATGTAAAGATGGAATACATATACAATATATAACTTTTTATATTGAAAACATGTAGAAGGAATATAGAGAATGCAGAATGACCTAGGACCTGACTGCAGTTGCCACTAAAAGAAAGGAAAACCTTATTCCTGTCTGTGGGGGATTGCAGACAGAAGAGTTCAAACACCTGCAGATACTCAGAACTGCTCGCTCCCTTCCTACCGTGGGCAGCACTGAGGAATTGTGATCAAGCAGCTGAGTCCCGATCAAGCAAGGAATATGTATAGAGGTCAAAAAGAGAGGAAACTGTAGGAACTGGTTGTTTTTCATCTCTTGGTTACTATAAGCTCTAGTTTGATACTCACTGGTCAAGGCAATAGTTAAGATCAGAAGTGGTTTAAAACTGTGAATGCTGAATGTCTGTGACACCCTCTTGGGGCTGTTCCCAAGATCACACAAAACCACTCGATGTGCAAAAGCAACATCTGCAAGTCAGGATAGCTTTATTAAGTTCCTGGAGGAAGTGGATGTAAACACCTGATTTATATGTTTYGACTTGTGTATGCAACTAATTTTCATGTGACAACTGGGAACGAGAGTTTCACTGTTTCTGCAAAGATTGACAGGTTTTGCAAAGGTTCCTCTTCGTTTGACTTATCACATTTCTGCCAATGTCTCTGTACGACTATCAATTTCCGTGTGCCGAGGTCTGTATTTGGTTTCACTGGGTRTCCTCTGCCCTGTGGTTAGGGACTATTGCATGCAAGCACTGCAAGATGTAAATGCATTGCTGCTGCTCTTTGCCATCAGGGYTAGGCCTTGGAACTGAAAATGATGTAGAAATTGCAGGAATTTCACATATGCAAAAATTAATTTCTGTTTTACCTCCACTCTGAAGCGGAAAACATGTAGTGAATGCTCTTGCAAACTTTGACGATGGAATAGGCTAAGAGTGGGGGGTTTCTTTTGGTAAAATATAGTTGAATGGTTGGGTCAGTATACAGTCCCACAGGCTGTTAAGGCCTGTGGTGTCATCTACTTCGGAGCTGCATGGCTCCATTCATCTGCACTTCTCTATGGAGCTCTATAACCAGATGACTGTCTGCTATTCAGCAAARGGAATAAAAAGGAGCAAAAAAGGGGGTGAAACTGGCTCTGGGATCATTATTTGCCAAGATTCGCAGGTGCCTCTTGTAGAAATATTCTTTATAGTGGTTCAGTCCTCTCCAGCAGGACACTAGTCTCTATTCAGCATGGAGAAATCTTGCCTTTCACAGACAGAGGGTCTATTTTTATCTTTGAAGTTAATCCAGTCCCAAGTTGCCGGCGCACTTAGAAGCACAGATGCCGATATTTTGWATAGACTTCCTTTTAAATATTCATGCCTGCAAACCTGTTCGCCTAATTCCACTATTCAGAGCTGAAGACCCTGGCTYTTCCGAACCTTCCCTTATCTCTTAATCCACAAGGACAAGGTGGCCCATCCAGCACATCCGCATGCAGATGCATGTAGAGGAGTATTCTGCATATGCAGCAGATGGTTGGCTCCAGGATGAAAAAATCACCTAATGTTGAACAACTTCAGACTGGTGGCAAGACCCGTTGAGCTGTGGACTGGGCTCAATGACACAAGAAATACCACGCAAGTGTTCTGCAGGGCTTGGAGGGCTAAGGTGATCACGCTGAAGGTCTGCGTGCTSCTCTGGAGTTTGCTCCACAGGTTTCCCCTTTGGGCTTGTTTTCTCAGGAAACGTTAGGCCCGGCTCCATCAGCAGCTCACCTATCCCTATCGCAGCACCTTGTCAACCACCTGGTTTATGTTTGTACCCATTCTGAGCCAACACTCCGGGAATACCTTCAAGCAGTGCTCTTTTCTGCAGATAATACACTGGGGAAGCAATCTACACAGATGGTAAGCTTTCAGCTTACATTAAAAAAAATCATCCGTTATTGTCCCTGTGTATATTTTTTGCCAAATTAAGGCAATATCATCTAAAAAGGTATGAAATATTTCCTGCAGTGTTCCAAGGGCATGATGGCTGTGGGGGTTCTTTTAAGACTGGAGACTCTTCTGGGATTGCTGCCTAATTCTATGAAATGTTTTCTAAATTTGATGAGAGATATAATGATAATAGTAATAATAATAATAAATGAARATGATGACTGATTTCAGATTCTTTTGCAACTCTCACAGTTTTAAATAAGGGAGCAAGGATTTAGAGGATCCTTACTATTAGAATAATGAGCACAGCCTAAGAAGAATTGAGTGAGATTTTTAAGGTCAGTTATTCAGGAGAGAATCTATTTTTTAAAAAAAAATATAGCTTTTTCTAAATACAAAGAGAGACATACACTGGACTTCTAAACAGGGCAACAAATCCTGACTTTTGCTCTACTTTTGTGAACTGAGCAGAGATTGGTTTGAACATGTGCTGGTATCATTCCTGTCACATGGGTAGAATTTATCTAAGAATCTGTATAAGCAAGAATTCAAAGAAAATAAGGGCTGAAAAAGTACTTACTTTTTTCATTCAAACCTGCAGAAGATCACTTTGATGGCAGACATGCTAGTGATTTTAACATTGGGGCACGATTTTAGACTTGCTGTAGAGAGTTTCTTTATTATTACTTGAGTTTTGAACACACAAACTCATAAATCCATTCATTCTTGAAATACTTTTCAAGAAAAGGTGCTTGTGGCTAAAATGTAGGTTAAATCAATACCATGCTCCTCGAGCTACACGAGGTCTCTACTCAATACTCACCAACTGTGGTTCCATCCATGGGTTTCTAGAAAACTAGTGATACTATGACTGGGGTAATTTCCTGTCAAATGATCTGGAATCAGGGCCTTCTGCAGCTATTTTATCTCATCTGCTACTTGAGTGGGGTTTTTTGGTTTTTTTTTTTGTTTTTTAATCTCTGAGGTYGATTTTAGACTATGCAGCTGGCTCTACGTCTCCGATATGCCTCAGGCTTCAACAGGCATGCATAGAAGGGGGCAAAGATGTCCCTTTYTGCTATCTCCTTCAAGGGGGGAAGGACTGATGGTCGAAATGACASAGACATCAGATATTTGGCTTTTTTATGTGTATCTTCAGTTTGAGGACATGGGGACTGCTGTATAGCTTTGAGGCACTTGGTCAAACTGTAAACAGGGAGGAAGAAATTACCTGCTAGAAAGGGAACCTTGCTTTCGTTTTCCCAGTTGTTTTAAGGCCCTGTTCTGCTTCACTTGCTGATGAACTACARCTTTACATTTCTTTTATCCYAGCCTGAATCTTTTCTGTTCCCTAACAAAAGACTATAAAATAGATTTTTTTTTTYYTKGAAAAAAAAGGAGTTCCATYGATAGCACTGTGCTTTGTGATCATTTTCACTGGTATTTTATGGTGCCTTTCCAGAACAGTACAGATATCTGGAAATGTCTGGAAAAAAAAATCCACAAATTGCTACTATCTTCCAAAAAGAGTAAGCACAAAAGTTTTGATGATAAAGAATGTTTTGCTTTGCTTTGTTTTCCAGAATTATACAAAACAGATCAGTTCTGAGACGCAATTTTTAATTCTCCTGGTGCTTGCGTGGCACCCAACTTGGCATGTGAACAGGATAATGAGTTCTTTGGACTGTCAATGTGCACGGTACCATCTGTCACTGGATCGTCTACGTTTTGTCTAGTAAGTGGTCGCAGAAGCAAATGTTGCTATTCCAGGTGAAACAACTTGGTGAGCCTYCGTAAGGATGGTCAAGTGCACTTCTACATCACCCCAAGCATGTGCAGTTTTATAGCTCTAATATTCCCCAGAGTAAGAGATGGGAGTCTGATGCCTATTTAGTACCTGGAGTATCTTTTTGAGATACTAAAAGATCCAAGTTATAAATAGTCAGAATAGGACCTTTTTTTTTTTTTTGTCCAGATGTTATCCCATACCAGGCGTGGTATGAGATAATCCTTCCTCCTTTTCTTTTTGTTTTCATGATTCCAAAAAATAAATCAATGACACTTATTTTTCCCTACTCTTCCCTGCCATAAGTGGATCTACTCTTGACAATATCCATAGCAGTTGTGCACAAACTATATTCTTACAGAGCAGTTCAATTTTGGAGAACTTAGATGTCTCCTATCTCTTMCTGCTCTTTCAATATTCACCTTATTCCATCTTTTTTTTTATTAATCTACTCTCATTAAGAGTGTATAAAAAAATATGGAGAAAATATTATGCCAAAAAGATCAAGGTTTTTTGGCTTATAAAAGACATTGCAGGCAGTAAGGAGGAAATAGTGACAAACCCTAAAAGACATGCAAGAATACCCCTTTGCAGCCTGTAAATTTGAATGGTTTTCTTGCTTTTCCACATTCGTGGAAGGAGATAATAACAAATGGCTGTTTTTGATCAATTTTATCCATAGTTATATCTGTCCACGTGGGCCAGATAGGAAATTTGTTCTTGTAAGTATGTCATTTGAAGGAATATAAGAGGAGATAGAATTGGTGTAGTCTGAATGTTGACATCCAAGAATCTTTAAGAAACAATAACAAAAGAGTAGAAACAGGGGACTATGAAATATCCAAAATCAGGCTTGCAGAACATTTTCAATAATTTTCAAAATGAAAAAATTGGGAATTCCACCATCCATGGGATTAAAGCTATCCAATCTCCAAATTAATCCAAAGACAAGGATGTAATATGTCTTTAGCTAAGATGACCTGAGGCATAATCCACAAGACTACATTCTAGCGTTCGATGTCCCCTTGAAGCTCTAATGCTTCTCTTTGTGTGTGAGCTATTAGAGCATATGGCTTGACACAGGTGGGACATAAAAGACACTCATTTGCAAGTCTGTATCTATGTCAACGCATATATCACAGGGCTTTGACTTGCTTAATTGAGAAGATATTCTGATTCACAAAAAGAAAAGGAAAACGGGGTAGAAAAGCCTGCTTTCAGGGCTTTGACAGACATGACCTGACAAGCAGAGACCGCTTTGTCAATGCGAGGCATCAGAGCAATGAGAGGTTTTGCCTGAAACATGGGTATGCATGGCAATATTCCTCCCCCCGCCCTCAGCAGCGACCTTCATCTTCCCTTCCCTCCTCTAGGCACGTCAAAGCTTTCCTTGTGCTGTGCATTAATCCTACCCTTCCCACGGGGGAGGCACATTTCAGCTTCAAGTAGCACACATCAGAAAGCCGTGTGCGTTAGAGCTACTCAGCCCCAGCTGGGGTCCCAAATGCACAAATGCCTGGTAAGACACATCCCAAGCATCCCCTCTAAGATGATATAGGCAAAGGAGAGCAGGAGAGAYGGGGTATTAGCAGCCTGGTTGTACCATGAGGAGCACAAGGCAGGGGAACTTTGGTGACTCTGCAGAGGACACCTATTCCACCGCTGGAGAATGRACGTCAAGGAGCCTCTTATTTTAGGTCTCCTTCTTGCTTAATAGCTRATGGATGATAAAAGACATGCCTGCCTGGTACATTTTATGCTATTCTGAATCGGATAATGCATTGTTCAAATGTTCTCTCATTCTATAGGTGAAACCTGGACTTGGGAACGGCCTGGAGCACAGGATACTCCAGGATCTATCATTGAATGATTGTGCCCTCACCTAGCCTCACGCTTAACTTGTGGGGTTGTTATTGTTAAGACTATCAGAGATGTGTGTGTGGTTACCATCTAGAAAGGATCTAGGCCATCATGTACACACAAAGACAGACAGATATCAGCCCAAAAGCAAACAGATGCTGCCAAGCCCAGAGACATGTGCCAAGATCTGTCCACACGTCAAGTAGTTAAGTTTTCAAGTGCAGGCTTGCAAACCTTGTGAGTCCCTACAGCGTTGGCTCTGGTGCTGTTCCTGCAAGTAATTCATGTAGCTTGGCAATGAATATAGCTAAAATTTGGCCTAAGGGAAGCTCCTTTACAGCAGTGTGTTCATAGTCAAAACCAGAAAGCCGAGAGCAAATCCCTCAGTACCCTGGATCTCCACTGAGGAGTAAATGGGCTGAAAAATGTTCCTCTTTAGAGCTCTTCTCTGCATGTGTGTGYGTATATATGTGCATATATATGTAAAATTTTATTTCAGCTTGTCTCTGTTTTATTGTCCTCATATTTCCAGGCTCCAGYACTAGCTGCACCAACTGCATTACAAAATGTGGCTGGAAGAAAAATGGAAACTTGGACATTAGGATTGAAGACATCAAGGAATTTGGAAGAGATACTAGTAGAGTTGCAAAAAGAAGGTAAGGTGGATACTATTTCGAGAAGGTAAAGAGAAACTGGAGCCTGGCTCTCATCCTCTTCAAACTAACACTGTAGCGAGGAAATTTGTCTTCCAAAAGAAATGRGGGTCTCTGTTCATGGGGCCCTGCTGCCCATAGAGAAGAACTTGCAAGAAAGATGGACACTGAAACTGTCATTGTGTCCATGAGTCTTCCCTGAACCATCTGCTGCTGTTGCACTTTTGGATGCTGCTATCTTGGGGCAGCTGGCCAAGCTACTGAGGTCTGAAAGCACATCAAGAGTACTTTGATGTGACTCCTTTGAGGTGCCCTGTCAGATGCTGACACATCAGGTGACACATTTTGTCACCTGAAGTTGTATTACACCTTGCTCGGAGAGTAGCTATGTTCAAACCTGATAACTAAAGCATTAACTAGCATTAGAGTATTCTTGCACGGGCAAATGACCGTATTTTAAAAGGGCAAAGCCTTAGCAGAAGAGTGATGGCTCCAGGGCACTAGTTGCCTGCAAAGCAGGCATGGAAACAGGCATCAAGAAGGCATCATGCTAAAATTACTCTAATCTAATATTGCTGTTCATCAAAAACCTCCAAAGTGGAGCTATGAGGTGGCTGGRTTTTTTCCTCTATATAACAAATGATGTGTAACAGCCTCTCTGAGGGTGTAATGAAATGTCGCAACATGAGAAGACCAAAATTCCTGGAGAGAGAATTTTTAATGATCACAGACACTGAAGCTGCTCTTAAGTACATATGGTTACTGACATATGTGTGAAAACACACCTATACCCAGGAGTTTATTTTAGTTTTACGATCAGAACTGTTATTTGCAAGCGAGCCTAACATATTTTGATGTCTGTCACGTTAGCTTTAAATAACTCTAATCTCCAGTCCAATTAAAGGTATCACCTCCAAGTGGATTATTCAATTTCCTTTGAGAAAAGCCAGGGACTTATTATTCAGTTTAGTAACRCAACTGCTGCAAACTGACCTTCATTTTATCTCCCACCCTTTCATCTGATCGCCTGCCTTTGAGGTAGCACGCCGTGTTCAACTGTGCACCTGGAGCCCCAAAACAAATCCAAGTTTCTACTGGAGGTGGGGGGTCCTTTACACTCCCATTTGCCACCTTCATCTTAAGTCTCACATACAGCGATTCAGGGCATACTTTTACCATTTGCAGTTCAAAATGATGTGCAATCTTGGGGTGTTTTCCTTTGTTCTTTGTTCTTTCTGGAAGCAATACTTAYTTAGAAGCACGCTATGATATGTTGTATATTAAAATGGAAAGAGTTTCCTAAAAAAAAAAGAGCAGATACAGTAGCTTGTTAAGGAGCACCATATACTTCAGTCCYAGTCCATGCAAGGGAACTCTTGCTTTTTTAGGCTTTCTTACTGCAATTTGGTTTTCATCTAGGCTCGCTGTTTACCATTGTTCCTGCAGTCTGCAAGGTGAGGTRCAGTTAGATGCTCTTTTCCTTCCATCCAGGGCCACAGATGTGGCCTGGAGAAGATCACAYTAGAAAATGAATCAGATTTTTTTAAAATCTCTTTTTCTGCTCGTGGATCTCAGGAGTCTACGGTGCAAGAGCCTTCCCTGATATGATTTTATAGTATTTAAGCCCTGTTGCCTGCTTTGTCCAACCTGAGCTTTTTGCTCAGTAATATTCATGAAAAAAGRAAGAGCAACAGCTGAAAAATGCAAATGTGCAGCTCTTCCTCCTTTTACAGCTGTCCACAGGAAGCTCCATAGTTATTTCTGCCCCTCTAAAAAACTAGAATTATTTCTACAACTCTTAGGTCTGATGCAGCCGGCCCAGTGTTTTCCCTAGGGAAATCTCTTAGGAAGAGGTTGGCATGGTTGAAACATCCGGCTGGTGGGAAAGGCTTTTTCTTTCCTGAAAAATTTATTGACTACAATCTTTTTAAATTATCTCTTTAAATATTAGAGGTTGTATTTGCTTTCTGCTCACAATCAGATGCTTGAAGAAGTCCGTTTCTGTCTGTGGCCTGGCTTGACTGTTGGTATAACCCACACTAGCTCTTGTATCCACTTCTTTTTCCTGCTTTGTCATCTGGCCTGAAGCGCCTTAGCCGCTTGCCGTAAACTGTAGGGTAATATTAGACATTCAGTCCTTTGAAAAGTTCAAACCCTGACACTTTTCRTTGAGATGGCATGCTTTTGTGTGCAAATGCGCTACATGACTTTTAAAATTAAAATTCTTATTTACTTGAATGGTTTGTAATTCCTCAGTTGCGCTTCGTTGCAGCCGGTTTCCATTTTGTTAACGTGCCAAGGAAGACGTAATTTCTTCCACCACTTTATCGCTGTGTTCACATTATGTTTCTCTTTCTTAATATTTTGTTTAGCCCTTTATTCAGTCGCCAACTGTGCTGCTTAAATTTGGCCTCGAGTGACGCCTCTTCATTACCAAGTGCTTTAAATTGCATGCAGATGCAGGCTGTGCATACAGCAGGGGATGTACCAAGTGCACGCGGTCGAACGGATAACGTCARCCAAGGAACCAACTTGCACGGCACAGAGAAAGAAGGAAACTAAGTGCCTAAGCCAGCATTTCTTAAGGAATGGACTAAAGATGCTCTCCACATTCAAGGTAATTCAGCGTTTGGGTATTAAATCCATATATGGGAAATCATAGCTCTACTTGCAGGAGAATATACAGGAAGGGGCAGGCTCTTTCTCCTCCAGCACAATTTAGATATAATTTTTTTTACACTCTTTAGCAATGGTTTTGCAGTTTTCTCATTTTTGTTAATCAGATCTTAATAGTCCTCAGTAGTTTTGACCAGAGGAACAGGATTTTTCTCGTTTGATGGGCAAAACCCCAACTACATCCAGCTTTTCCTTTCTTGCACATCCCTTGCCCACCCTGTGTGGCCAGCAGTACTAAAGAGAAGTATAGGTCTGAATCAACTGCATCTTCAGTTGATTTGTTAATACCAAGGTCATCGCCTGTTGGAAAGAGACCTTGAGCCGAAACACGGGATATCAGCCAATACACTGTGCAGATCCCAAAGAGTCAGAGAACTTAAATCTTAGGAATGTAAGGAATATATGATCTTAATAAATGCTTTCTGCTGTTCATTTAACCTTCAAATTAGCCAGCTCATTTGCTGGCTGATTTGGTTTGCTCCCCTCAAACAGCTCACTAAAAAGATGAGGAAAAATGAGGATTGCAAGCTCTTTTTTTCTTTATTTCTAGCAGTGGGAAGCTGTATCATCTTGCTGCTGCTACATGCAACATAGCAACAGATCATCTACATAGGGATTTCTGTGTTTCTTGCTGCTTTTACATTTTTGGTCCATAATTTCCTTGGAATGTAGACAGCCAGTAGRTATTTCATTGCTTACAGAAAGTCTATTGACAAATTCCGGTGACTTTTTAAAGTTGTGCCGAACACTGCTGTAACACTTTGTTATTGAAATCTACAGACCTTTGATGTATCTTGGCACGGTTTGACTTTTGGAGAAGGAAAGAATAGGCCATTCATGGCATTTCACGTCAGTGAAAGAAAGCTGAAAATCTGGGAAGAACATCTGGAATTTGAAAAGATTTGCAGCGAACCGATTAAAATAAAAATAGGGATCCTGTTCCCAKCCCCAGTGTGTACTGAAGTGCTGCAGTAAATAAGACATTGTTCTGAGCACTASGGTGGACTGAAAGAACACTATCTGTTCATTCTTCTGGTTGAACAACATAAACTGTGTTTAGGAAGGAGACSCAGGGATGTAGTTTCTTTAACTTGCAAGCTAATACAGATTTTTCTACTAAGGACAAGGATGCTGGATGAGCATTCAGTGCCATTTTGGTTCAAGGATTAGGAAAGTATCAAATGTAATTTAKTCCTATGACTATTGAGTGACATCAATGTCCTCTCTGGGAAATGTGGAGGAAGTCTCAGGCAATTCTGCCTGGCTGTTTAGTTAAGTCCCCGTGCTAAAAAGGCAACAATTATTTGTTTTGTGTTCAGTGACCACAGGCCACATTAACGCCCTGTCTGCATGCAGGRGCTCTTTGAGGGGTGACAGCACGACTCCTGACAGACCACACAGACAAAGCCCTATAAAATCCCATCTCTCTAATAACATKGTAAGAATCTCTTCCCATAATAAAATGCCCCCCTGGTTCTCAAAGCAGGGCCCAAGCAGGGACCCAAAAGAGTTTAGAAATCTAGAGTTTAGAAACTAACCGATCACAAAACAGAGTGGGATGTGTAAAAAGCAAAGCAGGGAAGACTATATCCTTCTTTGTAGTGCCTGAGCTTGTAACAGCAAACTAGAAGAAAAGGAGATTAAAGTACTCCTGGCAATTCTGGAATGCTCAACCTAAAGGAGGTTTCCTTAAAGCCTACAGAAATACATACTAAATTCAGGAGTGCCTGGATTRAACCCGCAAGATCAGAAGAGTAATCTTCAAAAATGTAGGCATTTCTGGACAAAATTTTTGAACCACAATCACCAGCAACCACCTTATGTTAATATAGACCTGACAAGCTGCTTTGCAGGATCTCTCTGTTTCTAGGCAGGACAAAAACTCTTCTCTTTCCTAAGGCATCTTTTCAAATTTAATTCAGATCTGACAAGTGTGACAAGAAATCAATAGTCTGTTGTATACACTGTATAATGACCTGGAAAGTTCTTAAAATAGCCATGCTTGTGTCCGAATAGGTACTCAGTATGCTGTATGGAGTTAATTGGCACACGGCCATTGGCCAAGCTCTGCAGAAAATACYCTTGTGCAAAAGAAGGGCAGACCAAGCAAGGGTTGAGTGTAAATGCTCRTGCTGCTTCTGAGTTGCTGCTCATAATCTACCATGATATATAAATCAAGTCATGTTTTAATCTTTCCCAACCCATTTAAGAAACTGTGAGCAGAACCACCTTGAAGACTGCGATGATTTAACTACACCAAGTGTAGAGTGCTCTGCACAATGTCTATATTCTGCACATGACCACATCTATGCCCTGAAGGTTTCCGTRGCCTTTCTTACCTCTGCCTTGGCATGCGGATGAGGGGTTGTTTATGGCATCTCTTGCTGAGGCCGAAGAGCTTGTGGACAATCTTCTGTGCCTTGAGGAAGAGCTGCTTCATGCTGTTTTCTAGCTGCTCGTAGCGGCGCTGGAAGTTGGAATCCATAGTCCACAAGTGCATTACAGCAGATGTGTTGAGGAAATAGTTCATGGGCAGCCTCTTCATAAACAATTTGAATTCATCTGAAGAAAAAAAAAAAAGTCAAAATTTAGGAAGCTTGAAGTATGGAGCAGTTGTTATTGACACAGAAAACAACCTAAACCTTTTAAYTGTCAATGGTAACATCAGTGTACAAACAGCAAAAAGAAATAATTATGTTATCAAATTTAGAGTAAATATAAACAGTGCCATTATATTTCACCTTGAGAACAGACAGACTAAATGAGAATCAGTGTAACTGAGCAGTGCCTCGCCTGCCTGCCCTCCTTCCCCACTGCCATCCTCCCACCCGTCACGTTCCCGTCTTTTCCTTCCAGCGTGAGCCCAAAGAGCCTTAGTTGTCAGTTCTGCTTTCACCCTGCCAGATGCTCCCTTTGGGAAGCCTGMACTGCAGCGAACGCAATGAACTCACTGGCTTCAAAGCACAGCCCGTTGTAATATTTACCCCTGCTCCAATTTTGGGTGTTTGTGGGCGGTGGTGACTTGGGAAAAGCATCTACTGCCGTAGACAAGTATTGCATTTTCAGCAAATCAAGTAGCATGACCGTTGTATTCATCACATGTTGACTTTTTTTAAAGGGGACATTTTATAGGAAAAATAAAGGAGGAGGGGGAATGGGGAATTGGGGATGGGGAGGTGTTGAGAGTAAAGATTTTTTTTTTTAAAGGAGCCTCATCCCAGCCTGGTGGACGTGGGGCCATGAGGACGTAGAGCAGTGCAATTTCAGAGTGACGCTGTGGAAAGCTCTTYAGGAAGGCACCGAGCAAAAGGTAAGGGACAAAGATTATTTATTTACTAAAGTGGTTTTAGTAATTCGCGTGGGAGATCCTGGGTGATGTGTTACTGTTTCCTCTTTGAGAATTCACTCTCTGTGGTGCCTCCTCTAAGGCAGAGCCTAGGTGCAAATGAGATGTTGAAGGGGAGGCTCTGTCTGCTTATTTTGGAAAGTTTTGGGAAACCAACGTCTCGCCCTTTGCTCTCTTCCCTTCTCTTAGTGTTCTCCAAGCTGTGTTACCCTCCGTCCTAAAGGAGTAAGCATCTGTCCCTCCTCTTGCACCTTCGTTGTTTGACTTTCTAAGAGCGTTTCACAAATTCTGGGTTCCCAGATGACCAACTCCGAGAGTCTTTGTGGTGTTTTGGGGGAAATAGCTTCCTCTTCTCCCCTTATGGAGTGTCAAAATKATGATGTCTTCTTGGTCCCTCACCTGAGACCTTGGGGAAGGCACAGGCTCCCCGGCATGGCCTTCCCAGCCAAAGAGCGCGCTTTAAAATTTAACAAACCAACCATTAAAAGAAGGGAAGGGAAAGCAAATGAAAGGCAAAACGGGGTTAACTGAACTGTCAAAACATGCCCTTTGGCAAAGCTCAGCACTATGGTTTGTTTAAATCGGTCACGCTGTGCTGCCTTCCGAGGAGCCCATAATACACCATGGGAGGACTGTACCCAGAAGCCACGTTCCTGGCCACCTTTTCAAACCATTGACTTCTCATTTACCTTCTGTTCTTCTGAGACACATATTATTTGCTTAAATTCTGTTTCACGATGGGGGAAAAAAATATATATGCTCATAATGTGCCTTTTCAGTTTACATATTGTTATAATAACTTATTTAAGGAACATTTGCTGTTTGCTGTCCTTTGCACACTGGCAATGAGCTCCACAGCTGACAACTAATCAGATACAGTRTTTAGACTGCAGTGAAATGGGGGTTTACACATTTTTACTTGCAGTGCAAAAAGACATTTCCAAGAACAAAATGCTGCTTTTTTGTTTTCCCCTGTAATAGGCATCGACTTTGCCTGTCCCTGGGTCTGCATGAACGTGCTAATGAGCACCACGGTGCAGGTAAAACAGAGGCAGAGATAAAATGAGCACAGTTACATAGTGCCTTCTTATTAAAAAAAAAATATAAAAGGAAAAGATAATGCCCTCGTATCTTAAGCAGACACATTTCATGATCTGTGAAGCTACAACATGAACTCCTACCATTTGGAGGTGATTAAACTATTACCTTCTAATCAACATATTATCGCAGCCCTTCCCAAGGATCAACAGCCTCTGGTACTTAAGCGCTGGGAGTCAGAGAAACCGGTGTTCCCAAAACATTGTATTTGATCCCAGGTATGCTAGATGATGTCAGCACTTCTTAGTTTATTTTCAGATTGGCAGTTCTCAGGTGCACATGCAGAGCAATTTTTCATATCGCTTGCTAACTTCAAAYGAAGGAAAAGTGCAAAATAAACTCTGTGCATCGCCCGATTAAGCAAATTTATTTAACTGTCTTTTTCTGGATGGTCATGCCCTATTTTCTCTTCAGTGTTAGTGGTGTCTAGTGAATGACATGGCAAACCATGAATCAGTGGTAATGAGTAACCATAAAATATGACACCAGCATCAAGCGTCATTGCYGAAACCAGATGAATATTAGACATACTTATGCTGTAACAAATACCTAGGGCTTCCTAACTTGTAACTTGGATTCTGTATGTATGTTGTTTGCCATCAGAGCAGAACATATTGCGGGCCAAGCTAGCAATGACCAGTCTAATGCAAGARGCTTCATGAGAAGGTCTAAAACCACCCTGTTGCAAGGGAAAGAAGGTGCYCTGCAGGCTGCAGGAGAAGAGGACCCCTGGGTTCTCCGTTCCAAGTGCTGTATAATCTTCTCCTTTAGATTTGCCATTACCAGACCTGCATATTTGTCATTCATTCCAGTTATCATGTTGGCAGTGATGGAGTGCTTTCTGGAGCTTTTCCAAACTRTTCCTAATGTTAATCAATAGTTTGTGTCCCAAAATCCATTTTAGAGTGCCTTAGGAAGTGTTTTGGAAATCAACAGGCTTTTCACCAACTTACAAATGCAAGGCACTGGGCTGATAATKGCACCATAGCTAAAATCTGGCTGTTGGAATATAATACTGGCAATACTGTAACACATCTCCCAAAACTAGTATCACAGTCCTAGACACGCTATATGTGAATATACTRTATATTGTATTATGTTGCATATTTTTTGTGTTGCTTTGGTATTATGGCTGAACAGAGTGTCAGCGCATGTGTATGTAGGAAGAAGGTTTAAGAAAAAAATTAACTAACTAAATCTTACAACAGCAATCCTGTTTTCTAGGGAGTTTGTTAGAGCATAATGTTTTAGTAATACTTGTTCTTGTCTTGGCTGATTGTGGATTCCATCACCTAACTTAATGTAAATCCGATTTTTGTTTTTAAACCCATCTTGAAATGTGACAAAAAAAAGGAAAGAAACTTAGAAAAAACAGTCTGACGCTAAGTGAAAAAGTATTTTCCCCSAACAGCTTAAGAATCCCTTATAAATTGAAACATGAATCCATATTGACAAGAGGTGTATACATAAGATATGTATTTTGTAAAATGAATAACTATATAGACTATAGCTGTTTCTTTTTTCTTTTACATTTAGAAACACTCAGTGGTTTTTTATGTCGCATTATCGTGTCAAAATCTACCGTTAGAAAGCAGTTGAAATGGTCTGTTTTGTCATTTCTCAAAATGAGTCTTTAATGACACATTTYCCCCCTTTATTTATCCAAGAATGATAATAATGAAAAGTCTTTGACAAACGTTGTTGTGAMTAAAATGTTGGATGTTCATTAGTTTGATTGGCAGCTTTTGTGAGTCTTTAAGGATTGTCTGTAAAATCTGTGCACCTGCCTTTTATCTTTGCTTTCTCTTAAGCTCCTCAACTTGTTTTAAATGTATTAGGATTCTGCCTCCATGGAAAAAGCACGTAAACGCAATTCTAGAAGAGGATGTGTGGAAAAAATGCTCGGCATTGGCACTAGAAAATATTATGTCAGACTGAAGGTAAATATTTTGGTCCTTAACAAGCAAGGCTATGGTGGTAGAAATATGAAAAAATAATTCAATCTCAACCCATTCCCCCAGCCTGTCCAGGTCTCTCTTGGATGGCAGCTATTGAATGGGGCCTCATTCCTGCCCCCRTTTTGACATTGCCTCCATTCCCAACCAAGATGGGTGACTCTGTGGTGCCCTCCACTAAAGAGAACAAGTCCCTTTAGTTGGACTTAGAGTTCARTTGGTCCAGATTATTTGGGCCTTCTTGTCTAATTTTGCTAGTCATTCCTCTAGACCCGAGTTCAATAGACCTCCCTTTGATGCCAAGGACACCTTGTTGAAATCACAAGTCCAAATAAACAGATAGCAAGCATTGGATAGGGATCAGTGGTCATGGCCAAAAAGAAATGCTCAAACCAAGAGCCTTGATTGGCCCTGAAAAACAAGGAGGAAATAGAGAAAATGACATACAGCAGCAGAACAAGCCAGCCCACCCTCCTCTGCCAACTTGCTAGACCTCTGAGCCCRTTTCAGAGACAATATTATCTGACAGTGCTGAAAATAAGGCTGCTRTTTAATACAAATATTGGTTTATTTTTGTTGCAGACCAGAAACTGGAGTGAAGACTATCAATTAATCCCATACAAGAGCTAAGAAAAGCTGCTCATTTTGGAATAAAACAAAAGGTCTTAAGCTGAACCAGGCAGAGCAGAGGAAATCCACGTTGCTGAAGGTATTTTTAGCCTTCCGAAGTCAGAAGGTAAAGGAAATCTTACAAATTTCTCTGAAATTTTCTAAATGTCTCCTCTTCCTCRAAAACCTGAAAGGAAGGCGGCAAGACTTTCTAGCTTTTTGCTCTGAGTTGATCAATATGCTTTACTTTGTGGAGAGGAGTCGAGTTCASGTTTTAATGCCAACCTTTAGTTTTTGTATGATAATCTAATGCATTGCAAAATGATGAGTTTTGACAGAATACAGCAAAGCGCATTGACCTTCATTTTGGAATGATTTTTCATGTTGTTACTTTATAGCACTTTAGATTGATGCGTCAAAATTATTGAAAGCTTATTCCTGTTTTTTTTTTCCTTTTTCCTCCATATTTTGTAATATTTTGTATATCAATGATTATCTCTTTCACCCTTTGGCTCTCTTTTCTGCTTAGACTGCAAGGTCTTCAGGGAAGTTACTGCTTCCTCCTGTATCTTTATATAGTAGTTTATACAGTAGTTAACACTGTATTATGCAGCAGGCACAAGARCCTCCCCATCCCCAAATATAATTGTTGCTGTGCAATACAAATAATAAATTCAAATGTGGCTCCAGGCGATGGCATCCTCCATGGGGTTCACACTGGTGCCATTAGTGCAAAGAGCAAGAGTTTGCATAGGAGCTTTATCACCCTTCTGCATGGTCCTGTGGTACGTGAAAAAAACCCTTTTGCTCCAATAAGACAGCCACGATAACATTGCTCCTTCCCCATCGTGCTGCTTTTAATTGTAATCAGGGCAATAAATACTACAGCAAGTCAAATACCRGGGTGGGTTGCAAATTGAAACCTCAAACCACGGAGACAGCAGCGCTGTAGTCTGGGGGAATAAAAAGCAATAGGACCTACATTTTACAGGGCTGGATAAGGCTGCTGTTCAATAAAGTGCTGCCGCAATATTGTGCAGATATTATTAAAGAGATTTATAAAAGATATATGAGTTTTAAAATAGCCCACCATGATTCACAAGCTGGGAGAAAACAAAGCACTAAAATGAACATATATTTGTTTTTATGTTGCAATGAATTTTAGTTGCTTGTGATACATTACTTAATTTGTCAAGAGAAGAAGCTGCTGCATTCCAAGGAATACATATCGGAAAACAATCCGGTCGAAGGAAGCCGTCAGACTGCCGTGCAGAGCCACCTTATCTCGTCACTGAGAAGGCAGCAAAGCTGAACTTTGTGTTTTCCTCCCGGCTAGTGTAAATCCTTGGGCTCGCTCTGTATTTAAACCATTTGCTCTTCCCAAGTAAATGAACTCTCTTTTGAACTCTCCGAAGGACAAACTGCAGCGAGGAAGTGATTGCACTGGGAAAGGTGCAGTTTGCATACAAAGGAGGAGAGAAGCTCAACATTTAATCCTAGACAGGCTGCTTGAACTGCTACCCTCTAATGTCTCTGCAGAACCAGAGGAATCAAGTTATCCTGATTCTTGCAATGGACAAGGTTTTTATTGTGGTGTTGCTGCTGTTTTTTGCAGTGAGGAATGCTGCAGACCGGGATATCTCCTATAAATCCTAGGCTGTGCAAGGAGGAGAGCCCAGGACTAAGTACCTCAGTACATGAAGGTAGGATTGGTGTGGAATGGAGGACCTAGGGTCCTGCCATTAGTGTGTCCCATTAGGGACTTCATGCTACACTACAATGAATTTTATATATAGATATATATATGTGTATGTTTATAAGTACATATTATATATACACATATTGTATGCACAAGTTASTTATATCTATAATTAACACAATGAATGTCAAGCTCTTAAAAGAACAAGGGACCAGGAATGCGCCTCTCAAAAGCCTTTGGCTTTGCTGGAGAATTGCAGTTCTAGTAAAGACAGAGTATCTCCCTGCAGAAGGAGGATGAGTTGTGAAAGGTTGCTGGCCAGGAGATAATCTCATTCCTTTGACTCTGCACAGAGTCAGCTTTTCTAAGATAAAAAAATAAAATTGTTTCTCAGTCTAAACATGAGCTTGCCGGTGAGTTTGCTTTCCCYTAAACCCTGACATCTGAAGGGCCTTTCCTTCATCCCAGCAGGTATTCTTTCAGATGTGACTTTGGGTCACCACTCTCTAAAAACATTTGCCTTCCTAGGCATCAGCTGCATGTTCCTTGAAATTAGTGGCCAACTTTCCACTCTTGGAATTTATTTTTACTAAATTTGCAGTTATTTCTTTGTTGTTGTTCTGCAAAGCATTTGATCATTCCAGATTTTACTGTGATATACTCACATGTGCCTGCAGCACGATCATTCTAATTTCTACTCAGTGYAGAAGTCTATTATTATTCCAGAGCAACATAAATGTACATAACACACAGGACAGAAACTTACTTATGCACAGATTTAGCTGTAACCTCTGCCATGCAGAAAGCTACCCTCTCTTTTCTTGGCTGTGGAAGTGTACAGACCAGATACAGCAAAGAAATAAGCAACAAGTGGTAGGGGCATAGTTCAGGGAAGAGRAGGAGTGAAGGCAAAAAGCCTTCTTGGAAAACAGGTTGAAGTAAATAATCAGCATTAAGCTGTAAGAAGATTTAAGCAGCTATGAATCAGAACAGACAACATTGCCCTAGAAGAAAAGAGCAGCCGCAGAATGACACTGCTCTTAATAAAGAAAGTCCAGAGCTGCCAGAGCAGATTGGAATCCCACCAAGAATGAGGTTTTGTCACCGGCTTTGAAGGGARTTACATTATGTCCTGCACACGTTGGACATAAGTAGAATTACATTAGATCAAGCCTTCTGCTCCTCCTCCTCTATTACAATGTCATCAGGAGCTTAAAGGGTCGGGGATGCGGCACCTTGCGAACCTCCAATAAGTTGATTTGCCAGGTGCTGCTTTCAGCAGGAGGCACATAATGCTTTTAGGGCCGTGATGACACCGGGCAGGGTTGGACGGACAATTTGGATGCTGGCCCTCACAAGAGCTTCTGCACGYCCCGCCTGCTCGCTCCACTAGGACAGCAGCACCTCGGCAGGGGTGAGGGCTTGGTGCATCCGCACGTGCCGTCCATTAAACCTCCTGACAGCCACATGGGGAAGTTAATTACTGGGAGGCAAATTAACASCCTTGCAAGATAATAGAGAAAACAATAATTATATTAAGAACTCGGGAGGCYGAGTTTTTTGGCTTTGAGCCTGAAGCTGTAGGAACATTTTCAAGAGAGCCACTGCTCTACTGCTCAGGGGCAAATGATTTTGARCCATATTGATTGAAGTCTTTATTCTCAGTGATTAAAAAGCACCTTCAACTGCCACTGAATCCATTCACACCCTTCACAAAGAGTCTTTCAATTAAGATTTCAAGGGAGCCTCCCTTGCATAGCAATTGGTCTGCTCTGGTAACCCATGCTAASGGCCTCACCTCCACCCTCTGCATCAAAGAGAGTAAAGCTTGCTCAAGAACAAGCTTTTGTAGAACAAGGTTTTGCAAACCAAGGAAATCCTTCAGTACCCAGGCTGGATCCCAGGTTTCCTTTTCAGGGAATTCTGAATTAAAACCTGGCAACTGCAAAATCAGTACTGTGGTGTTGGACCCCATCGAAGGAGAACTTCTGTTGGAAAACATTTCTACAAATGGCAGTACAGGGCTCCAGATTTACTGGCTGCYTGTAATGCCAAGTCARATCTACTCACGTCACAATGTTATTTAGGACTTGGAGCCCCAGCACAGGTTTGGAGAAGTCAGTCTGGGCACGTTTCTTCTGAACCAAACAGCAAAAGGTTTCTTCTGAGCAGATATAGCAACATCTATGTGTCATATGACATTTCCAAATTAAACGTGCATCTTAGATTCTGTCCCTGTGCTCATCTTTAGTCATCTGAAACATGTGCAAATTAGACATTTTCTGCATTTCTACACTGTACTTTAAAATCTCTTAGGGTGTAGATTCTGATTTTTTATCCCCCTCTATACGGAAAGGATCACAGGGAACCCTACAAAAAACAAAGTCATTTTACCCAGTAGTGAACCCAAGGAAATCTGAATAATAATAATATAAATATAATAAATAAATAAATAATAATAATAATAATAATAATAATAATAATAATATAATAAAGATCAGCTGCACGGGATTTATGAAGGACATTATTTCAGTTTAGGGCAGTTATTACTAATGATGATAAGGGAGAAGGCCAGCATCCATGCTGATGTCTACACTGTGTAGCGAATCTGTAAATCTGGCAGTTAGGGAAAAAAAAACCCCAAAACTACCTGTTTTCGTGTCAGCTAGGTGACTGTGATTTGAAGATAGTGAGAGGCAATGAACAGAACTCCCCTGGCACCCGTGTTTGCTAAAGCAGCTCCCAGGAAGAGCTCGCAACAGAGGAGCAGCAAAAAACAGTGGCTTACTGGGAAGACAAGCAAAAATATACTCAATTTTTCTAACTAGAGAGGTAGCTAGAGCTGAGCATCCCTGACTTAATTCAGTCCGACTATAGCATTGCCCAGAAAGAATACAAAACACTTAGCAATATTGTCAAGTGTTTGCCTGGTGAATAGGAAGAAAAAGAATGAAGCACATGCAAGAAATGCTAGTTTAGCTCCGTGCATCACTTAATCCCATAATTCGGAATTATGGTAATTTCRAATTTTGCAAAAATGACATCTTTGCATGGAGCAATTAAAAAAAAAAAAMSAAAAGCTGCTGTTTAGCTGMCGATGGGAATGTCACAGAGGCTCCCGTGGGGATTCACGTTTCCTCCAGAGCGTCCTCGTTTGTCCCTGGCCGTTACCGTAACGCGTTCTGTTGAGCCAGATGTCTGCGATGTCTATCTGCAGCACAGGCCTAAAGATTTAACTTTACATTTGGGTTCACTGGCTGTGTTTGTGCCACTTCTATTTCTATTTCCATATAAATATGTATATGCATATATATATATATATATATAGATTTTGGTGAGTGAATTAAATCATTCTGACTACACTGGCTACTTCCACTCTTTTTAAAATCATTATTCAGACTGACKCAAGAAGAAGTAACAAAAGAAAAGCCCCAGCAACAGCCTCTAAACTCCTCAACTGGTGTATAACTGCGTGATTGGCATCCAACCATCTCTAGAAGCAAAAATAATGAGGCAGTGAAATCCTCTTCCCCGAGAAATAATAGGAGGTTCGTGTCGGTTTTGAGAGCAAATACCATCACTTACTGCGGATGTACTTAGGTAACTGTGTAACTCTCGTGGACATTTCCTGGCTCTGGAAGCAAACAGATTTCCTTCTTTTCAGCTTTCTAAGGCTTCGATAAACACAAAGGCAATGCTGCCCATCTACAGCAAATTCTGAAGAGCAGCAGAGGGTAAGAAGTCTTCCCCAAGCAGCTTTGTGCTTCCATATTGGTGCCAATTGCAATTGCCCTCCTTTAGTTTGCTAAAAGATGGTGGTTTATCATTCCTACTGATTAAGACCTAGATTAACTTCCAGAGTGGGAGAAGGCCAATTCCTTACCTTTTTACTGATAGTTAATGAACTATAAGCTTATCAGCCACTTGATTAGAAGCTGCTTTCCTCAACCCTCCACACCCAGTTCTTCTTTTTGGAAGAGATTTTGGGGACCATTAATATACCAGTCCGTATAAAGAAAAGGAAAAATATAATTGACCTGAGGAAGCAATACAGTAAATCTCAGAACAAATCCCATGCTGATGCAAACTCTGCTCACTTTGCATGTAATGCTGCTGCACATTAACTGAGGATTCAGACCTAATTTTCAAGTGAACCCTTCAAACCTTTGCATCCTTTCAGACRATTGCAAGGCAGCACATGTAAACTGCACTTATGCATAGTAGGAAGATACTCTGGAGTTATTATGAAGTGCTTTAGCCATGAAGTCCGAATCCACTGAATCCAGGAATAAAAAAGAAATAGCTGGTGCGAGCAAATCAGATCAGCTAGTGCTTTGCCATCACAGCAGTGATGGAGAAGCAAAGTGCAATGAAAAGCAGTTTCAGCAAATATTTATTAGGAAGTTAATATCCATTGACTTTGGATGCACTTCTTAACTTCTGTCACTTTCTGTGATCCTGAATTCCACTGTTCGCAATATCTCTGTAAGACAGATGTAGAAGTCAGAAGAATCTAACTCCGTATTTGAGAACAGAAGTCTGACTTACTTCTAAGATGGAGCAGGATATATTTTTAAATATTTACAGAAGGATTTTACTTACATCTGTGGTGCCACACATTTGGTAATATCTTAAAGGTACTAGATGCTCTGGCTCTGCTCCCTCTAAGCTGATGCTGAACATTTAAGCACATACATCAAATCCATGAACTTAATGCTCTGCAAGTGATTAAAATAAGCACATCAGTGGAGCATAACCTAAAAGCACAACTGTGACTATAAGTTTTCTGCCCAAATTGTTGGAGATGTATTTATTTCCTTCTGCAGTATTTTATAAATAAACTGAATGTTAGCAAGTAAGTTTTCCATATTTTTGAAAACACACTGCATAGTATCTTTGTTGCACGTTTCCTTATTCCATGACCTTCAAAGAAATACTCCAAGAGATGTTTTGCTGCCTTCAACAGGAAAAAAAAAAAAAAAATGAACAGCTCAGCACTTGGGAAAATTGCAGTGGCAAGGCAGCAAGCTGCTGCTGCACATGAGCTATTTATGAAAATACATGCTTGGTTGGAAGAAGGATTTACCCTTTTCACATAAATTGTTCAAATGAAGAGGTCAGGTTTCCAAAGGTACGCAGCAGCCAACCACAGGAGAATTATGGTGCCTTACAGGACCATATTCTTACCCTTGCTGCCAGATTCCTCCATCAACTTCTCTATTTTTTTTCTTTATTTTCTGCAGGCAACGCAGAGTATTTGGCTGGACTTGTCTCCTCAATAAATCTCATTATGTTGGTTCATAGTTACTAAGAAAAGAAAAGTTATCCTCTGTGTCCCTCTTGTTTTCACTATACCAAGGAAAAACTACAAACCAAATGTAGCAAGCAACTTGGAAGGAAGCACGGAGGACATTGTCCTTTGAGGAAGGACAAGCTGGTCTAGCAATAACTGTGGTGAAAGGTTATGCCACTTGTGGTGGTATTAATTCTTACCCTGCCATCCCCTCCCATCCACTAGGATTAGGATAAGCTGGCCTAATGAGCAGGCTGTTAAAAAACCAGCCTTTCTGTAAACTTTTGCTGTCAGAAAATGATCTATGGCATTTTTGCAGCTCTTTGTGCCTTGCAGGTGTTTCAAAGTGGTTGGTCATAAACTCTCCAGTGTGCCGTAGCCAGCCAGGGCTTGGCAGAGGTGCATGCTGGAATTTGCTTTTTTGCTTATTAAGTCTTCTTAGGAGTCCCAAAAAGATTCCCAAATCAGCCGTGTACAAGAAGAGAAGATGTTCACCAATTCCAGCTTCAACACTGGTGTGACAGTAAACTGTAAAATGTCTTACCATACCTTACACACTACTAAATTCTAGAGTTTTTTAGGGAATTATTTGAGGCTGGTTCAGTGTGTGAAAGTCGGTAGCATTTGGGTGCTTAGGTCTTTCCTGAACAGGAAAGAAGAGGTTTATGATAGAGAGAATGGAGTAGCAGGTGGAGCCAAGGATCACACGTGGTCCTGATATTGTGGGGAAGGAAAGGCAGGAATTGCTGCTGCTCTGGCACGAGTAGCAGCCAAGTCCAAGGGCCACAAGATATGGCAAGGAATAAGCAAATGGCTCAGGGAAAGCAACCCGAAGAAGCTCTTTTGTCTTCTCTTTGAGCGAGGACACACTGCGCACCCTGATAGTAAGTGGCTATAGGAAACCCCCTGAGCTAATGGTGATGGAGTAGGCGTTTGGGAGGGCAACCAGAAAGATGAGAAAGCCAGCTGGGTCTGCTGTGAGATAACAGCACACTGGTCCGTGTCCTCTAAAATAGGTTTGGAGTTCTTGAACGAGCCTGAGAGAAGGGAAGGCTGCACGTAAGGAGGAAGGACACGTTGCAAATTGCAATTTCACTTGGTCCTCCAGCCTCTATTAATCCCAGCCACACCAAGCCGACCTGGTGCGACCAGCAAACCCCAACTGCAAATCAAAGTTATCCTCTATAGGAGCCAGGTAAAATTCTTGAGTGAGGCACATCCACCCTTAATACCTGATTTGTCCTTCATTTCACACGATTACTCATCACGGTTCCATATGCACCCAGAGAGAAGCCATAATAAAAAGTTAGCTCTGTGCAGCAGCAGTTGTCTCACGCAAGAGATTTGACTTTTAACTAGGGGCAGATGTTTTCTTTCTGCATCTCATGATTTAGAAAGCAAAACAATATTGCAATCTGCCTAATTTGGAAGAGAGCTGTAGGTCTTAGAGAAAATAATGGTCTTTTCTTTTTCCCTTTTATTTATTGCTGGAGGTTCAGTCAGAGATTTTCAAAGAGACAAACAGCAGTTAGCTACCAATAGATTTTAAATGGAAGTTAGGAACCGAAGAACTGCCACTTTTGCCTTTGAAAAATCTATTGCTCATTTGTTTTATCTAGAAGAGGAAGAAGGAGAGATAAGACCGACAGCAAACAAGCCATCTTAAACAGAATATTTGCGTCTTCCTCTTTAGGCTAAATTCCCTCCACGGATAATTTGCACAACCTCAAGTGAACCCAGTAGGTTTCATCTAGGGACGAAATTTGTCTCTCTACTGAGAAAACTGTTTTGTTATATGTAAGATAAGGAAGGGGTTGGAAAGCAGGAAATTTAGAAAACGAATACGCTTGTATCTGGGGATCATACCTGTGAAAGGAATTGATTCATTCATTTATTCCTATAAGTTAGCAGTAGCTATATGGGTGTATTAGCCCTGGGTTAGCCTCTCCCTTATCCACTCAAACTGGAAATCACCACGTACTCTTGCCCTCTTTCACACTTACTTGTCCGGTTAATTTATTTTTATTATAAATCCACTGAAACAAAAATTAGGTGTTCCTATCCCAAAAGCTGACTCATGCGGATTTGGACACAGCCTGAGTATAGCTGCCATAAAGAAGTCAGACAAAATCTATTTAACATATTACCTTTGTTTAACAGTAGGCACTTCTAGTCCCAAAACCTACTTTTAACATGAATCAGATAATGCTGATCTGTGCTAAGGGTGTGTTCCATAGTTTAAATATTTCATAATCGCTATGTTTTTCAGACTATTTCTCAATAGTCAACGTGGCTAGAAATCTGTTTACGGGCTGCGTATGACAGCACTTCTGGAAGAGCTTTCCAGATAGCAAGCTCTGATTTATACCCGTTTATGGGAGGCTGAATGGGCAATAACAAAGTTATCCATCAAAAGTTCCCTTGCTCTCTTTTTTCCCTACAAATTGCAGACCCAAGCGCGGCGAGGTCACCTGCACCATCTCGCAGTGCACCCCTTTGTGCAAAACAGTCTAGCATGAAAGCAGGACATTCCTAAGCTGCCAGTGAGGTCTAAACACACGTGTTTTGTATATTTATTAAATTAAGAATAATTTAAATAATTCAAGGCCGAAAGAGCGTAGCACGGGCTTACTGACGTTAAGAAAGTCTATGTTCCTCTCTTGAATAAATGTCCCTTCTAGCAGTGACCCAGCTGAGACACACACACATGCACAGAGTTGTCCTTGATATGTTAATGCCACATACCATTCAAACAGGGCAAAACACAGTAAACAAAGCCATGTCCTTCCTTAGATTCAATCTACCTGGCTTACAGCTCAGTCAATGAAAGCATGAGTCCAGAGAGGACTAATGGTGTCAAAATACCCATTGCAAAAGTGATGGGTTTTTCGTGAACAGAAATGAAACATTTTTATAATCATTGCTGGCTATCATCCTCCAGGGTAAATATATAATAATTTCTGTATCCTCATCTGAAGAGACAGGGGCTGCAAAAATTGCCTGAGGTCTTTAAAGGGGAGACTCGTATATTTTACCCCTCAAGTCACCTGAAAACAGTTGATTTAGGGACTTTTGAAAAGCTCAACCSTTAGTCAAGGAAAAAGTATTTAACGAGACAACAACTATGGTAAAAGATACTACCTAGTCATGCATGTTCACAGTTAAGTATCATACTAATTTTTCTCCATTCTTCCACACTCTCCTCATCCCCATTGCATTGGATTTCCCCCTTGCATTGCTTTTCCTTTTACTATTTCCTAAGTTTTTTCTCTTYAAATTAATTGTTTTTTTTCTATCTCTCTTCTGCTTCTTTCTGCCTTTTCTTTTCCTCCTTCCTCCCTCTCTCCATCATTTCTCTTGTTTTCGCGTGATTTTTCCCAGCTCTGCTGAGCTCCCCTTAACTTCCCCACCATCTGGCTGGGCAGCTGTTACTGATATTACTGAGCAAGTGAGTTGTGAAAACAGTTGTTCCAAAGCCGATTTTACCTGCCATTCCCATTCTCTATGGGACTGGAAGTTCTGATGATAAGGACAGGTGAAGTGATGTATGAAACCAACCCTTGATGTTTTAAAGAAAACCACCATGGCCAAAACGTGACATAGAGACCAATTGGCTAAGTCCATTTAAACAGAAATCACTGGAAGAAGCAAGATACCATCTACATGGATAAATTGCTAAGGGCTTGGTAAACTGAGGGCAGGCTGCACTCTTGGGGTCAATCTAGGTGTCTCTGGAGGGATGGAATAGAAAAGAAGCCCAGGAGAAACTTGGACCCAACGTATGTGCCTAGTTTGGGACATACAGCTTCATATGGACATAGGGCTCTGGCGACTGCAAGCGGAGGCTGCCATATAGATACGTTTTGCAATATGCAAGTCAATAAACAGAAGTCATTTAAAGCCTCTTACCAGATTCTTCAAATTCGCTGTTGTATGCGTTCCAGGTCTCGCTTATGCGAAGCAGACTTTCTTCCATGGCTTGGATGTCCATGTAGGGACAGTTGCACTCGGGGAACCTGGGCCCACACTGACACCAGCAGTCATTGTCCTTGCAGATGAACTCCCCTTCCGAGTTGCAGGCAATGTAACTCAGAGCCGCCTGTACAAAGTGCTCCTGCAGGTACTCGGGCAGGATGACCTGAAGCCCTGAAGGAAATAAAATAGGTGTTATGCAGAGGAACGCTTCCCCAGTGCATCTAAAGTGGTATTAATAGTGAAAAAAAAAATCAGGAAGGGAAAGGGTAGGAACTATGGCTTATTTAGTTCAATTTACAGTCTGCCTTTGCATTTTCACCATGTCCTATTGTCATATCTTTATCATGATATACATTTAGGTACATTCTTTACATATCCATCTCAGTAGGGACTAAAGGTTCCCCTAACCAGTAAGCAGTGCTCCTCAAATAGGGCATTTCCTGGGGCAGTTTATTTCTAGGAGGGGTAGGGAATGTCAAAAGCAGAAAGAACGGATGACATCAACTTCTCCTTGTGAGGAATTGCTGAGTGAACACTCAGGAGCTTGGCAGCCAGCAGCGGAATTGCAACCACAGTGCCAGCATTTAATGCAAATGCCAGCAAAGGGAGAGCAATCTGAAAGGCAGCAAGAAAAAGAGCGAAAAGACAGGAAAATTGGTAAAAGGGAGCGGAGAAAGTAAATTTTTCTCTGCTGTAGTGGGATCTTTCTTTGTGTTGCCTTGGATGCAACAAGGCACATCCGGTGTCYCAATGTGTCTAAATTACTCCAGTTATCAGTGTGCCATTCTGCAGAGACTAACCAAGGAGGATGGGAAAAGCTGAGCTGGAGGAGATGTTAGAAAAATAAAATTAGCTTGATATTTCGTGTCTTACAGGACTGGTATTTAGTGGCCTTTTCTCCCTAAGTGTAGTGCAAAAATATGCATATGATGAGTCATTAGGAGGCATAATTATACAGTTTTGGACAAAACCAACCAAGTTTTGCTATGGAATTCTTTCAGTGCATGCTTGTATGGGTATGGCTTGCTGGGTAGTCCTTCTTCCTCCAGTGATGCCCTTTGGCTGCAGTATGCACTGGAACAGGCTCAGGAAAGATGCTGTCAAATAGATGCTACTATATTTTGGAAGGGATTTCAAACTTCTTTGCCCAACTTTTTTGTCCTGCCTTGCCAAGCAGAAGTCTTGCTAAAGCCAGGGACCATGTAGGAACCATGGAGCAGACAAGAGTGAAAACTGGGAACACTGGAAATCAGAAATTTAAACCTTCTCGACTGGAAATATGGAGTGTTGTTTGTGTGTGCCTGTGATAGGGTTGAGTATTTTAGGTAGAAATAGTCCAATTGATCCATGTATGTATATATATCCAGTATACACATAAATCAGGTGTCATATACATGCATGTTCAACCCCATGGACATCTATAGGTAAAAATAATAGCTTGCAGCCATTCTTTTATGGACTCTTCAAGTAGAAGGCCACATCATAAAGAGCTAAATAGACCATGGATGGTGATGCTGAAAACAGCCCTTTGGGCCTCCTTCTGCCTCGTATCAGACCTTGTGAATCTCTTGCTGCCKGGCTCTATTTTCACACTCATGGAAAGCCCTGAAACGGGGAAACAGAAAGCAATCTGAGACACGCAGCCCCGTGCCTTGTTCAGCTCGTGCATGATAAATACGAGACAGGTTAAGCCATTCTAATAACACGCTGCGGTTAACGACAAGCCAGCGGCACGTGGCTGAGCTCTCTCCAACAGGGGCCAAGGCTAATTTCCAAACTGACAAACGTCATTCAAATGCTGGAGAGCCTTTCACCACAGCAAGTTGTTTCTGGAGACTTTTAACTGTATTCCAGTGAAAAAAAATGATGGAATCATCTTTAAGRAAATATATATTGCCTGTAAAAATCCTCATGGGAATGCATTGCATTTAACCTGTTGTCTCCTTGTGAAGGCAGGAGGGAAAGGGGAAAAAAAAAAGCACATGGATATATTAAACAATAATCTTTCCTTGAGAATYATTCCTAATAATCAGCAAGGCTTCATGCCATCTCTTTAGCTGATTCATGAACCAATAGCAAAACCACTTAAAACTGGAAATAATCGTATAATTAACCACCTGTAACTGCAAACTGAGAACCAAATTCTGCTCGTTTTGTTATCATACACAAGAATATCAGAGGTAAACACTGCTATTTAYGGCATTCCTCTGCATACTGCTCTGTTGCTATTATATTCTCTTTATTAGTGGTATATACAAGTAAATTAAAGTGAATTTAATCTTTCCTAGGAGTAATAATGAGATGCTCATGGGGTGCCTGACACACAGGGAGAGGTGTACAGCTACTGGAATCTACAAAAACTGGCTTAGGAATGAAGCTTCTCATTTTATTTGCTCTTCTATAATGGTTATTTTGCTCTGTTGAATGTGATGCCTTGATAGGTTTGCTTATAAGTCCCAGAGGAGCCTTTGGACTCTGCATCATTCACGGTCTCCCTAAGTTTATGTCTAAAGTCTTAATGCTCTGAAGATGCCACTATGTGGAGTCTGCAGAGGAGGCTGAGCCTGCTGAATGTCCCTGGAAATCAATGGGGATTCACAAGGTGTGAAAGTTGCAAAGCGACGGCTAAATAGGGCTGTAAAAATGGTAAAAGTATTATTCAAATTATTTTCTGACAGATGTCGTTTCCATTTCAAAGGCAACAGGAGTTGCTGGCATTTCTTTTGCTTTGTCTAGAAGGTACTTACTGGACAAAAAAAAAAGAAAAAAAAGGGGAAAAAATTAGGAAAATGACCTTTTATGAGGTGGGGGAAAAGAAAAATCAAAAGTACAACCAGCGTGATAAATGCCACTCGGTTCCAAGCACATCAGTGGAATTGCAGCGACCTTACCTTGCAACTGAATCTTGTTCTCGGGACTCTGCACCAGAACAGAGCTGACAGAATCCAGGTTGTCATAGTTACTGCAGCCGAGAGGACCCGTCCGCGTCTCCGTCACCTGGTGGCAAGGCAATGCAGAAGGGTTCGCCATGTTACCCGCAATAAAGCTGTCGAGAGCTATTTCTACTGCAAGGACTCCCTAAAAGAGAAGTATTCRCCGGATCCACGGATGATTTATTCCGCGTGAATCGCAGCGAGCTTCGTGGCAGTTCGTTAGGAGGACTGCGTTCTCCCTGGCGTGTGCACGTGGTGACGCCTTGCTGAAGTCACAGATAAACCTCTGACTTACTTTTCTCGGTTATTTTTCGCCTGGGAAAGGTCTAAATAAAGGTAGGCGTGAGGTTCCAGGCATTCTGTTTATTGCAACCGCAATATCTGGGAACACAGGGTCAAAAGGCAGCTGAATTTATCCCAAACTGCTGCAAATAGATCTCCGGGTTAACACATGAGCCTGGTGCTTGGCAATGGGCGTTCTCCTAGACAAGCAGGTAGTAAATGCATTAATGCAAAAACAACAAAAGAGAGCAATCTGATGAATTTTATCCTYGCTCTGAAAGATTGCACTTAGCATATATTCAGGCATTCCCTTAAAGTTCCAGTTACTATTATTTTGATTTTTTTTTTTTCCTGATCATTTGTCTATGGGGCACTGCAGCTTCCCCAAAGAATTTGAAATGTAGAAACTGTTTAGGCAGTTTCATGACTCCCATTCGTTTTCATTATTCTTCTACCTCCTGAGGTAGCAAAATGAGGAAGGGTAGCAAGTAGTAGCAAAATTGTGGTCCAAATCTGGACTATAAGTACAACAATAATAAGAACCTGGGCCATACCTGGGCCATTTTCCACTCAAATTTATGTATTTGTGTTATATATTATGCTTTTCTAAGAGCACAATCTTCCTCTGCCAGAGGAAGACAGACTTTGCCAGAGTAAAGCTCTGGTGGCCATAGCTTCTGCATGCAAAAACACATTGGAAAAGGCAATAGAGAAACAAATGTGTATTTGTTGTATACAACATACAACAAARAAAGGCCAAAACCAGTGCAAATCACCCCAATTCCACCCTTCTACAGATGGACCTTCCAGTCTGATATCAAAAGGAAGTCCTGCATGCTCTTCCCTAGCTGTACAAAAGCTACTTAGCAAAGGGGGGTTTTCAGAAATAAAATTGAGCAACTGATCAATTAAATTAGGGATTATGCAAGACAGCCTCAAGTTCCRGACACATTTTCAGATCAAGTGCCAGGATTTCAGTTCTGGGTAACTCATTTTAATGACAAAACGAACTATGGAGAAAACAAATGGTCCAAATGAATGAATTCTGGCTCAATACCCCTGTTACTGAAATCCCAATAATTTTGTGCTTTCCTGCTGTAACAGGAAGGAGACTGCAGTGACAGAAATGAAATTGGAAAAGGAATGTCACTTATTTAATTATCTCCTAGACATGGAAGTGTGATTAAATTCGGTCCCTAGATCATGGCRTGTCTGAAGGCAGGAAATAAGAGATAAACCAAAAACAGGATGGGGAAAGGTAAGCTGTAAATGCAAAGTAACTGCTGAAATGCCCAGAAGTGATAGCGGATGAGCAAAAAAAAACATCATAACCGCATGGGTTTTCCTGCAGGCTCTAGGCTTGCAGTCCATAAAACCCACCAATTCACAGAGCAAAACACTGCAGGGGAAAAAGAAAAGAAAAGAAAGAAAGAAAAAAGTTATTTAATAACCAAAACCCCCTAAGAACCAGTAACAAAATACGCGTAAAACCATCTGACACCAGCCAGGCAGGCGCGTCTCCAGTGCCTTGTTTTCAAAGATTATCCCAGAGCAGGTTCCCCCAGGCAGCAGGGGCTTTCAGTTCCCAGAAATAAACCATAACATTTGGCATTAATGAGACAAATGCCTACAGTTTGCAGTCAGTTAGAACTCATAACCGTGGCGATAACGACCCGATTAGAAGTGCACGGAGAACATACCTCCTAGCTCTTTAGCAGGGCTCARTTCCTGTGATATCAGTGGGTAGTATTTCCCTAGGAAACAGTGTGCTGTTTTTGGCTGTGATAATTAAGCCCAGAGAAGGCTTCCCTAATGAGAGGGAAATATATTTCCGTGGAGATTTGGGTCCTGGTGGGCCTTTTCAAATGCACGGAGCTGCTATCCCTGACTACCTGCCCATGTAGAGGTGGTGCGGGCTCTTGCATAAAGGACCAGCCTCTTTGGGAAGACTTTTTAAAATATACATTTGGCTTCCGAGAAGGATAACTGCTGCCACAAAGGAGAGGGAGACAATGCTTCCAAACRGGCATCCACGTGCAGATTTGTATAACCCAGCTTGATGTTCAAACATTCAAACAATACYTGAGCAGCAACCGCCTTGTCCACACGTGGTGCTGGCCATGGAGAAAAGACTGTTGGAGAATGAGCAAAAATATGGAAGGAGACAAAACCTGGAGCAAAACGTTTCTGACAAATAAAGTTAAGTGCTTTTGGATGAATATCTTGAGGAAGAGGGGAAAGGAGGGCGGCAAAGAAGCTAGTTATCAGGTAAAAACAGGTCCTTACATTATCATTTACACCTAATAAATCAGTTCCACCATCGGTTTGATGGAACTGGTAACTTAGTGAGGGTGGTTGGCAGGGACAAATGTCATCTGAGGTCCTTTCATGGAATTAGAAAATAATAGGGAGCTGGTGTAGGAGTCACCCATGTTCCACTCCATTATCTGTTACTGCTATGCTGGGGCACCGCTCATTTTGAGGTGGTAGGAGAAGCTCTATGAGAGCTGCAAGAAACCTAGAGATGGGCTGCAAAACCAAGCCTATGTGTGGCCTCTATATAAGCTTTGGAGCAAGGAGATGACCTTCAACTCCGTTTGAAGGCGACAGCAAAGCCTTCTGAAAGACCTGCATTGTCCCTCCCTCCCTCATACCTCCAGGAAGCCTTCGGTCTCAGAAATAAGACCTGCATGACTGCATCACATCGCCAGTGAAACTGGAAGCTTTTATCCCCACCTTAGGCATTGCCTGCCTGGGAAATGCAACTGGTTTTGGAGCCAGAGAGCTACTCAGACTGCCTTCATTCTACTGTTACACTGTTAAAATAAGATGTACCCCCATTGAAATCAATGGACTGTTGCCCAGAATAGAGATTATGGGGGGGRAAAAAAAAATCAAAATAAAGAAAAAGGAAGGCCCTTACTATACTTGCATGCCGAAATAAGGGCTTGAATCTGCTTCATAAAGGGAATGAGGGTAGGTTTTCTCCCTGAAGGAATCAGCTCTCTCTCTTAACTAGCCTTGAGCAATGTGCAAAAGCGAAGCCCTCTTATGGAGAAATAATGGACTTCTTAGCGAAGAGGTAATAAAAGCCGAGTATTTTGTTTCAGTTTATATTTAGATACTTCTGCTTGCCTGGTCTTAGTCACTTAAATGAATGCTAATATTACTTTTTCACAACTTTTATTGCCTGGAGAGACAGTGGAGCAGTGAACAATAAATGAAACCTATATATTTTCGTTAAAAGATAAAATTAGAAACAAAGAGGACGGTGTAGATACAAATTAAAATAATATTTCATGTGCATAAAAAACTCAGGGTATCTGCAGAAAGCAAAAGCAAAGCAGCCAACTAAAGCAAAGCCCCTTCAGCAGCCCTCTATCCTTTTCAATGTGCAATTCCTTTGCCATATCATGGACAAAAAGCTAGGACACTAAACTAAATATTAGGGCACATTCAGCCCAGCTGCAACATCCCAGCTCTTCGCAGCTCATGTAAGGACTTCCCAAGAGTATTCAATGTAAGAGTTCTATCTCCATGCCTTATTTTTAAATATACTGGCCTTTGCTGCTGGGATTTTTCACTGCTTCCCCCTCACTTGCGAGACGACAGCACAATTTGGCCATATATAAGAATCATGGTCAGTACTAGTCACAATAATAGTGTAGCTGAGTGGAAAATCATTTTCTGAGGTTAGGAATGGGTGAATAAGGGGGAAAAAAAAAAAAAAAAAAAAAGAGGAGGTCTGCATGAATATAAGCTCTGTCTTTGGTTAACTTGGAAGCATTTTGCCTTTACTGTGCTTATCTTAAAGAAAATTAAATATACTCTTAGGAGAAATAAAAAGGTGTTAAAAAACATTTTATATTCGATTACTTGATAAAAAGCTCCCCTGTACACACGCACAGGGAACAACAATGCCTGTTCCTGAAAATTTAAGTACTAAAGGTTAACATTAGGGCTTAAAAGAGAAATATCAAAAAAAGGATGGAAAGCATTAAAAAAAAAAAAAAAAAAAAAAAAAAAAAAAAAAAAGAAAAAAAAAGAAAAAAGGAATCAAAGTGCTAGGACCAGAAGTTAATTAAGATCTGGATTTTTCTAGAGAACCTATCTGTGATTGAACCTTTCTTGGCCTCTCTAAAACTTGGCCGTGATCTCTTCTGTATCGTCTCGTAAACTTTACCAATTGAAGATATCCCATTGAAGATATCCCCCCAATTGAAGGTACAGGAAGAACATTTGAGAGGCAAATAGGATTTTTAATCATGCTGTAGTACAGCCCTGCATTGTGCCTCGCTCCAGATTATACAATTATTATAGCAGATAAACCAATCGGATCGGGAAACTTGTCCCGAGAGACCCAGGATTCAGAAATGAAATCTGTGTCGTTTATCTACTAAACAAGACACGTGTGCTGCTTGTCAAATAATTTTGACAATGTTTTCTAAATTTTGTGTGTGAGCTAAAGGACCAAACCTCATAAGCAAACTTGACGTAAGAGTGAGAGCAAGCCCGAGAGGAAGGAAAGCACAACAAGCCACACTCCTCCCTGAGTCTAAATTTCATCCGGACACAAAGATCAATGCAGTTCAAGCTAGGAATCTCTACTATGCACACAACAATTTATTTTTTTAATCCTGTGTTACACATATAATTAAAAAAGAGCCAACCTGAAATACAGACTTCTGAGGTCAAACACTCTCCAGTTCGTAGCCTGTAGAAGCTGTCTTTAGTGACTGAGAACCAAGCAGGAGTTCGATACCCCTGAAAGTGCATTTTCCATTCAAAACTCAAACTCGTGATAAGCAAAACACACACACACACACACACACACACACACACACAAAAGTGCTGCAGAGGAAAAGGGAGCAAATCTGCTTGCCCAAAACTGCACATCGCATTAGGACTTAAGAAGGAAACTTAAAATCAGAGTTTTGCAGTTTACAGAATACAAGTAAAACTTGATTCACAAGTTAAGTTTGGCCAAATAGTCAGAATCCTTATAATCCAATAAATCCTATCAGATAGGTTTATAGGGCTTTGTTTACCAGTCCATACTGGAATCTGCCATATTATGGATCTTATGTTAAGGTGCTTTTCCTTTTTTTTTTTTCTTCCTCCTCTCCCAAAAAACAAACCAAATATTGAACAGAGCCTTGTCCAAATGCTTGCTTTAATCATTTCTTTCTGGACCTGATATAAGACAACATCTATGGCAAAGGATGACGTATCATAAAGACAAGTGCATTTCTTCAACCAAAGAAACTGAGAGCGAGCTAGAATACTGCTACTAGCCCAAGGTTCTGGGAAAGAAACTCCAAAAAAAAGGGATAAAACAATGAAGAGACACTAGTGCTTATTAGCAGTACTGCAAAGTCCCCGGGGAGTGGACGTTGGTTCATCCACAACTGATGGGCCATCTGCCACCTGCAGAGGCGACATAGGTGACCACACAAATGAAACTGGAACATTTCTGGGGATAACTAATTATCTAGCTCCATTCAAAATATGCTCAGTGAGAAGCACCTGAAATTAATCTTAACAGTTTTCRAAATCCAAGACATATTTTCACACCTGCACAAAGCCCATCCATTTACCACTGCAGATTTCTTCTGGTGAGTTTTTATCTATTAGACCTTGCCCGTGGAACGTAATTCTCCTTTCTAAGCTATTATTCCACCATAATAGCATATGACTTTTTTTTTATGTTGTAGAGTTTCTTAATTAACTTTCCTTATTGTCCTTATAGCATTGTGTGCCCCAGATGACGTGGAGGTTAACAGGAGAAAACCCTTGATCCTTCATCTCCTCATGCACCTCTTTCCATCATAACATAAATATATCAACTATTTTCCATAAGGTTATTTTTAATTGATTATTCTTTATGGCCAAATGGAGACCTATGGAGCTACCTTTACTGTCACAACGCAAATCTTACTGAGGGGATTTGCAAAAATGACGGGATGAGACCTCCCTATAGGCACGCTATAGGGATCACTCACCACTAGAGAACGTGTCCTGGATGAATACAGAGATCTTCCCTAACCCCCAGCTCCTGCRTATATTGCTCTTATAAGCATTGTCTTATTAGAGATTATGCTATCACTAGAAGTGTAAATCCTGCTGAATGAAGCAGTGCATGAGTCCTGTGGGTAGAAATAACCAAGGACAGCAGTCTTCCAACTCACTGGCCTTTAAAGGATTTAAGCATGAAGGCTATTTTCAGTGTTTTTTTTTTTTTTTTTTCTCTCTAATTTAATAGAAAGGGGATTAATGTGTAACAACAAAAATCTATGAAAATGCATGAAGGGTATGCCTTCTGTAGGGAAAACTAGTACAAATACTAAAATGGTTCAAGGGGCTATTAGTGTTCTCTCAGCTTATTGCTTCCGATGCCGATTCCCTGTCACCGTGGGATCTCCTTCCCACGCTGATCTTTGCACTCATGTATGTTCTTGGTACATGTTTCCCTGTTCTTCCTTATAGTTCAGAGCTAGGAAAACATTCTCCTAATTCTGTACTCCCAGGTTGGCATTTTCCGACCTGCTCACAGCCTCTGGCCGTCAGTTAGAGCAGCAGACACCTAGACCACTGAAATACCTGCCTCTCGGTCCCGGCACAAACAACAGCAAATTAAGACCAAATTAAAACAAGAATGGCCCAAGTCGGTGCTGAACTGCTCTGCTTTAGCACTCTTGAAGGCTTTCCCAATGTTAAAGCCTTCCTCCCTTTCCTGGGCTGCTTTACCTTGGCTCCRAGTCATAAGGGAAGAAAAATAAAAAGGCATCATGAAACATTTAAGGAAACTTTGTTATGAAATATTTCYAGGGTTGTGACAACTCTGATGGCAAAGGTTTTGTAAAGGATGCTAAAGACCCATGTTTACACATGCATATTTTTTGGCCTGAAGATGGTTTGGATTTTTTGTTTTCTTTTGATCCCTCCCGTCTCCTCCTCTTTTAACTCATCTACATAATCAATATTAAAACAAAACTTCAATTTGTTACGTCAAGTCTTACAGTCTATCCTGGGGGTTGCTTTTTCTTTCTTGAAGGGTGTGGAACATTGATACAACCCCTTGGCAAAGGGCGAACCCGAGCATCTCTATTATGCACTATTTTGCAGCTCTGAAAGCATCTCCTGCTGTGCTACCAACCAGCGAGGGCGGGTGTAACTTCTTGCYCTCATTACTGCACTCTGCACACTGCTGAAGATCTAATGAGACGGTGCAGCCCGTATCAGAGGCTGCTGCTAAAGCGCATCCTTTTGCAAGTGCCGTGATGTATTGTGTCAATTACGCCGCCGAGCTCGCGTTCAGCGCCTGGTTAGTAAACATGTTAGTGCATTAACTTGCTGGGACTTCCCCCCCACTCCCTCCCACTCTTCTGAATAGCGAGGAGCGGATCCTGCCAGGAATTGCGCTGTTTTACACCAGGTCTGGCCTCTGCATTCGCTTTTAGGGAAGCAGCGCTGGAGTTTCGGTTTAATTAGAGGCCTCCTGTCCAAGTGAATTAAGGCTGAGTTTAATTTACATCACTCACATTCTTGAATAAGATAGGATGATAAATCCCTAACCTTTACATTCGATGCATCCCTAGAATTAGCTAACAGCCTGCATCTATCAGGCACAATATTTTGTTGAAACTGTGATGAATTTGATCCTAGGATCTCCAGCAGCCTCCTGCCATAAGCAGCATAAAGCCTCATTTGGCAAGTCAAACACCATTTTCCTTCATCAGATGAAGGTGAATTCAGCTCTGTTGCTAAYGTGGCAGTGTTAGCACATTCTCTCTGTACTCTGCCTTCTGGCATGGTTCAACCAGGCTCAWAGGGCACGACAACCACAGCTTGACCTCAGCAAACCAAGTTTACCTTCCCAAAATGTGAGTATGTCTGAGATCACTGAAAGACTCAGGGCTAGGAAATGTTCCCGAATGTAGAAGTTAGATGCCTAACAGCAGGTCCCAGGTGCTTGGGTAAGATTAGCTAATAATCCAAAATTAAGCCTCAAAATCCCTACCTCGCCATATAAACAGCTGAGCTGATTTTRTGAAGCTTCTAATAACTACAGGGATTTTCAAGGTCACTTGCGAAAGTATCTAGTTCTTCAGTTATCCCCCAAACTTTCTGGGATTTCATTGYATAAAGATAAATGATCTGCTCCCCACCACATTTAACTTTGCTATCTAATCACTTGCTACCTCATTTCAAGGAGTCACAAATATCCGATATGCCAAGTGTCTTCTGAGATCACTGTTTCTAAACGTAACTTTTCACCTTAAAGCTCGTCTTGGCCACAGGCTTCTGAGGATCCCCATGTTTTGGTGATGTGCAAAGTGTGCAATCCCATCCACAGAGTGAAATAGGAAAATAGGGGTGAGAAACGTGCAAGGCCTGGGTTCCACAGCCTCAAAAATTTGCCTGTTTATGCAAAACTGTGGAAATTACCTAGATCTACAATCTGACAAAGCAAAAGCATTGCTAGTTTTCAGGCTTTTCGATTATTTGAATTCACAGGAAAACACATTCAAGCATAATGTATGGGGAAAAAAAAAAAGGGAAGGCAGTTTTCTCAGACAAAACACAACACTGGTCTGGGTTTCAGTCTGAATTCGGAGTGAGAAGCTGATTTCATCACGCACAGGCTTCCTTGCTATGAGTCATTCATGGGTTAATTGCAGCTAATCAGATGCATTTATCATAACAATAGATAATTCTTACAGACTATTTGCAATCTAGTGTTTTCAAAAGCTGTGAAAGTGCTTTAATCTCTCACAACAAAAAAAAGTTTTGGGAAGGAAAAAAACCCCCAAACGGCACAATAAAATTTAACTGAAATTAGAGGACAGATTCTCAAGGATGCTTATTCATTCCCACTCAGATGGAATAAATGGGTTGTAAACTGGCTGTGAATAGCTGGTGGAAAATTTGATTTATGCATCTGYTTTCCTGTTGCCTCCTGTTCTTTTGCTGCCGGGGAGTTGCCCTGTAGCTGTTGCACCTAAAATAATGCTGAGATTGCATTCACCTGCCCCAGGTTCCTGTGATGTTTTCYTTTGAAAGGAGATCTATTCCAGCATGGAGGGGAGAACATCCTCCAGAATATGACTGCTGAAATGTCTTCAYTTTAGTAAACACATAACAACGGTGTTCCAGAAGCCAAACATATCTGTGTTTATCTCTTTACGGGATATATTCAGCTGCAGTATTCACCAATACTTCATTTACGACGCCACCAATGCATTTCTTGTGCTCTGCACAATAATTTGGACTTCAGTCAACCAAAGACTAGCACATCCTTGTGATTTTTTTACCATCCTTCCCCAAAAGCTCTGTGTTGTTTCTCCATATAAAGTTTCCTAAGTGCAAACTATATCCTGCAAGAGCAACACCAAGCAAGACCATGGTATGAACTACCCTTCGCTGATGCCAGTGGTGAAATCATGGCTGGTGGAGACCCGGCCGTTGGAATGCCAGCTCATACCGCCTTGTCCTCCAGCTGGGTTTGCCTCCAAAAGCATGGCAAAGGCTTGACGTGTTGTGCATGGCTCTCTCCCACCTTCCCACCATTGGAAAGGGGCCGCTGGGAGGGTGTCTGCATGACCTGTGGGACGTGSCAAGGGCACCGTGCCAGCAGTCAATGGCAGGACGTGCTGCCAGAGTCATGGGGAGGGTCGCGGTACCTTGTGCCCTTCGTGTCGTGCCTACATCACCCTTCCATCCAGGGAGGAAAGGGAGCAGCAGTTTGGATTAGGGACAGTGCACAGACCTAGGTCTCTGGTCACTGCACCCTCCCCTGGGCCTCCAGCTGGGCCACATCTGCAGTAGCTGCAAACTAACACATCTGTCCTGATGGGGAAACATATCCGAGGCAAAAGACATGAAAACAGAGCTGGTAAGAGAGAAAGAAAACACTCGCTGACTTTACTCATCTCACACTTCCATGAATCCAGAGAATTTGAGGAGGAAGAGGAGCACGCAGCCCTCCCTCTCAACAGGGCAGGAGAGCTGCTGGCCCTGCAGCCTTCCAAAGAGAGGTTTTCACAGGAAAAAAGAAAAAAAAGAAAGAAAAGAAAAGAGAAAACCTTTCAAGGCGAGCATACAAAGGAAAGCCATGTTAGAGCTGCACTATTTCCAACGCAACAGSATGTATGTTCGCCTTAATGTATATGCAAAGGAGATGCAGCCCTCGGGCTCTTGGCAAGTTGCCAGGGAGGCTGCAAACTGTTGATTTAGCATATGAACCTAACTACTGACATGAAAATGCATGCATTAAAATAATATTGGAATAATGCATGGATGAGGGAGTAAATATTGATACAGGTTCTAGGTAGATCCTCTGATCGTTTGACTTCCAGTTGTTTTTTTCTCCCCCCTCCTCTCTTTTATGTGAAATATAGTGTCAMTATAATAAACGTGCAATTGTGAGGCCCCAGGCAGTGGTGCTCGCATTATTTTTAATGATAATTATGTCATAGTTGACAAACTTGATTTCACTCATCATATAAGTCTCTTCCACTGCTTYGCTCTTGTGGTACATGAGTATTACTGGGAAAGCAGAGGTTGGTCTCCCCAGATAATATCTTTTGAGGGTTTTCTTAGGTCTTACCCATTCAAGGCGGTTTTTTGTTTCATTCATATGTGTATTTTCTGAAGGATAGTTGGGTTTTGCCTAGTAAGAAACTAGCTTACCTAGTCAAGCTATATGAAGTGATGTTAAAATTTTCTTTCCAGAAGCATAAACAGCTCTGTTAGTGTGGTAAAGTAGACTGCATGACAAAAAGTCATCCAAAAYATACCTAAAATAGACTAACAAAAAGGGAAGGGAGGAGAAAAACCACCCACTAAAAAGATAGGAATCCTTTTACTATTTTGCTTCTCAATAAAATGAAGTTATAGGCACTGGCAAATGATATTTTAAGACACAGAATTGCTATCTGAGAGGGAATCTTAAAAAGAAGTACCAAATAATACACAGGTGCTGAACATGAGATATATATATTTTTTTCTCCTTAATGAGCAAGTGAAAAAAGAAATGTGCAGTGCTTGGTGCTTTTCTATGCAATGATGTCATCTCAAATAGGCAACATGGAATGAGAGAACTGATCAAAAGAGTTGTAGCTTTTGGCTTGACCATATAACTCTTGATCTTTACCAAGCATCTCCTCATGCCGTGAGTGACTGAGAGCAGCTCTGCCTGACAAGCGTGCTAGGATTGCTCCTACCAGGAGATGGGAGATGTCTCCATCGTCCATCGGAACCCAAAGCTCCAAAACTTCCCCCAAAGAGCAAGAAATTCATTCATTAACACTTCAATGAGAGGAGTGCATTAGACGAAAACTGCMAAATACCACCAAGAAGCGCAAGGGAAAACATGGGGTAGGACAGCTAGAAATGCCAGTGTTGGGTTCACTCTTAGAGGAAATTGCTTCACTGATGTAACACTTTGAGCAAGGCCATCTGCACCATTCGGATTAGCCATCACTCATCAAGAATAATATCATCAGCRCATCAGACTGTCCTCCAGGGCAACCAAGAACTCACTTATTAGCTGTGCTCATCATCAAATTAGCGCTTTTTATCCAGCCGGAACATTTTAGGACAAAAGCAAGTATTTTCCCAGATAAACCTCTTCCTTTAGCCTTCGCCAGGGATCCTGGGTGAGCCCGGCGGCGCGTTTTCCCGTCTCCCCCCGTGGCCTCTCCCTACCTTGATGGCGGTGGAGGCGATCTGGATGTGGTGGAGGCGGCGCAGCGTGCTGTCCCGRTCGATGAAGTAGGAGGCCGCCAGCTGGTGCAGGGTCTCCAGCGTCACCGCGGAGCCGTTGGTGCCGGGATCGCCGCCGTCCGAGCGCTTGCTCAGCTTCCGTTTGTCCACAAAAATCGTGAGCGACTCCTCTCCTGCAGCGGGGCGAGAAACAGGAGGTTTTGGGTAAATTGGCARGGAAAATTGTCGTCTAATGCTGGGGTTTATGCCAGAAATGCCCTGGTAAGTCTTCTCCGCTTGTCCTCTTTGCCAGCACCRTATAGTTGTTACATATGTATTAAATGTAAATTATGTATAAAAGTAGATTTGCGTCACCTTTTTTTGGCATTTAATATTAGCATTAAAAGAAATAAACCAATATAATACTTTGACTTTTCCTATTTCTTTTAAAACATGTATTTTTTAACTTCAGGCATAAATTTTCTGACCTCAGAAAATCATCATACCTTCTTACAACCTCTATAAACAAATTCTAATGGTGCTTTTTAATCAATCCAACAATGATAAGAGCACTTAAAACCTCATATAACTGATCACTTGCACCAAGTTTCTATAAAAAGTACATAACTGTCTTTGTCAGGATTCTTTAAAAAAAAAAAAAAGAAACACAAATAGTCCTTTCTCAACTTCCAAAATGGTGTTGCTTTTCCAAAAGCAAGGAGACGCTCCTGTGTCTTAGCTTGAGTCTTCAGAAAATTAAATTCTCATCAATACATTCAATGAATAAATTCAATAAATTCAAATCAATAAATTCCAACACTGCAAAACAAAATAGCCTTTTCTTTGTGTGGTTTGTTCTTGAGAACCATTGCAGTGTAGTCCTATCCCACTCACACTGTTAAATTTATAGGTATTTTTTCACATGTTAATTTTTACAGCACTGATAAATTTGGGGAAGGGGAGGTCCCTAAGGGTTCATTCATTTAAYGACGAGCTTAGACAAGATTCTTCACTTCGGAAAGTGCGACAGGAAAGTTACCACAGTATTTCAGAGCATTTTGGGTCCAGAATAGCTAGACTCACGCTAGTTATTTGCTGTATTTGATGGTTTTGAAGTTCACCTGCTCGGGAATCGTAGAGCAATAGCATTAAACCTTCATTCTAGCAGCYGAATGTCCACGCCGTAGGACACTCCCGCATCCCTGGGATGGAAGCTGCCCCGTTACGCTTGGACCTGCCACTTGCGCTCCTTTCATTGCTCACCCATCTGCTACAGTGGCACCATGCCCATCCCGAGGCTGGCTTGCCAAGCTCAGGTGGACTCCTGTGCCAACAGATCTTGCTGCAGCGGGGCAGCACGTAGGAGGAGCACACGAAGACAGACGACCACCTTGGTAGCGAGTGGTACTCGCATAAGACGTATGGCTTGGCGTGGGCGAGCACATCTGTTGCCACCTAATGGCCATAGGAGCAGCTCCCTCCGCCTGCCRAGTTTGTTTGGATCTGAAGAAAGAGGATGCAGCTCACTTGAGTCCATGGACATTGCCTTGTTGATAATCCCTTCCAGATCCACACAGGCAACATTCCCATTAGTCCGGGAGGCTGTTATCTACCCTACCAGTCATGTCCAGGATGGTCATATCTTCCTAGCAGCTGCCCAGGACACCTAGCCATGCTAGCTGGAGCCTAGCTCCATGCTCTACACTGTATTTATGCCTCTTCTCCTATGTTTTTCTCAAGGAGTGGTTTTCCTTTTGTGTGCATGTGTTGTTCCAAGCAGGAATTAATTGCCCAAACTCCAAAGAGCCAGGAATTAAAGCAGGTTGCATGAGGAACAGGACATCCCCAGCCAGCCACCCAGGCACCGTGCCTTAGTCAGTGGGCGCAGATTTGCATTTTAAAGAATCGCTGCCAAAACCAACCAGGTTCCCTTGGCAGGAGGGGCACGAGCTGAGCAAAACCGAATAGCTCGGCCCTCGATGGCAATTTGCCATCGGAAAGTTCAGGCGCTGTCGGGGCTCAGATCCAGCTATGGAATAACACCCACTCTCGGATGCTAGCTGATGCGCGGGACCCGTTGCCAAACTGCAGAGCGAAGGAGTGACTTTTTCAAGCGACTTTTGCAAGCTTGAGCATCTTTCCGCTGCAAATAGGTTAGAATGAATCGCAAGACTAAAGAAAAATAGCGTGCAGCTTGGGGGAGATCTCTGGAAAGCAGGGGAAATTCAAGACAATTTGAGCCAGATCTCACCTGATTATATGTGCAAAGGTTGAATATATGATCATGCATGTGGTCTGAGGAAGGGGACTCTGGGATTTAGGAGAAGGAAACACTTTCTGCCTCCAAAATCTCTGCCACTCTGCTTGGGTGGCTTCCCAAGCCAGCAGGTCCTAACTCATACCTAACATCCTCAGGCACCATGGTAAAGCCAGGTGTAATGAGGTAGGCTGTGAAAATAATTTCTTTTCAAAGGCTTCTTGTAGATTCTGGAAGTATTTAATCTCTCAGAGCTGATTTAGCACTTACTAGGAACAGGATTAAAGTAGAATGCAAAGAAAAAAGCAGAAATCTCCACCATGGCTCGACTGTTCTGTTGCAGCACTGTGAGAAAAGGGTCAGGAAAATAACATTAGTGACTCATCTCTAATTTGGGGAAGACAGTGTGAGTTTTGAATTAATTTAGAAAAAAATGAAATCCATGCCAAAAGACTTCGTGTCTTTTGAAAAAAGGATATAGAGATATATATATATTTAACTCATAACAGTCTGCAACCATGGAATTGCCTGAGAAAACATCTAAGCAAGAGACAAAGTAAATCTGACTTACCAAACAATTCAAGGTTATAAGTTTACGGAACCGCAAAGGATTAATCACAGCAAAGACTAAAACCACCCATTTTTCAGCATGAGCTCTGCACAGCTGCACTTGCTGCATCTCTATAAAAGCAGCATTTTCCCACTGCTCCCCCAAATTCAAGAGCCAGCTTGCCTCCCTTTCTCAGGGGGGAAAGAAATGCCACGAAAACCTTGTTGCTGCTCACAGAACAAGCCCATATAGTCTCATAATTGACTCAAGAAATTAGCGGACGCCGCTTTATCACCGTGTAGCTGCTGTCGTTCCCAGATCTCCATCAGTGGGCAGGGGAGTGACATTCACGCTATGCATTGACCGTGGTGCTATATAAACTAATGTCCCTGTGAGCCTTGGCGTACGCCAGCTGAGAACTTAGCCTATATACTCAGCTCTTTGCAGAGCCTTGTAAGAACCTATTTTCCAGTGTTTGCACTTGCAAATGAACCTCCTTGGTTGAGGAAAAATATTCCATGTGTTGTCTTTCAGAACAGAACAGCACAAAACAAAGTGGGCGTATAGGAATTAACCTAGGCACATAACCCATCTGGGGCTGTTTAGCTCTAAGACTTCTGCACAACAGTTCAAAAAGGGCATTCAGAAATTAGAAGTTAATGTCGTGTGCTTTCTAWGAATATCTTCAGGAATTATTTAAATAATAAATGCAAATATCYGTTGTCGGCACGGCAGAATTAGAATAATGAGTTAACAAATGTAACTAAATATAAATGTCTATTGAAGAAGTGACTTCTGTTATACGTAACAATAAATATTCATCCGATTTAAATACTTAGTGCTATTTTCTGCCTCAGTTATCGAGTCGGCGCTCTGGTATCCACATTTATGTMATGATGGAAGGATCACACACCTTGATGCTTTGAACTTTCATATGCTGACAGCGACAGGAAAATGCAGTGATCCAAGCAATTCCCATCACTTCAGTGAGCCAGCAGGAAATGGCAATAAAAGGATGATGCTCAAAAGCAGCTAAACCCAAGCATCACTCGCGGAGCCACCAAATGCACCACTAGGACTTCTTCATTTTCCCAAAATCAGGCATATATTGGTGGAAGTGCACAGCCCCAGAAAGTATAAAAGTTAAGGGCAAGCCAGATACGGCACCATTTCTGTGGCCTGACTGCATAACAGGGAATGTTTATTCCACATGTCATCTTTTTTTTAGGAGGATTTGAGATTTTTCTTCATGGAGCCGATAGGAGAGGAAAGAAATACTTTCTATAYACAGATACATTTTCTACATATATATTTTTTTTTCTGGCAATTCAAATATCTTTGGAGAATTTGCAAGTCCAACAGTAAATTAAGTTCCTTTCTCACATTAGTCATTTCAGTCTGGATTCTCCCTMCCTAGTGAGAAATCCCAGAGGGAGCAAAGGTCAGAGCTGCCATTACGGTAAATAATCATAAATCCCRGTAAATTCATTGAGATCCACTCATTTCCACGGGCTGAGAATTTCTCCCCTCATTTACGCAGGCAGACTAACACACTGCTCYGGGTGAATACCAATGAGAGAAGGAAAACCAGAGCCTCTTTACCCAATGTGTGGAGCAGGAAAGGTGCAAATATCAAACATGACTGCGGCAGGGTGTGGAAAGGAGAAGGATGGCAAAGTGGGAGTAAGCTCTGTGTCCATTGAGATGTAAAGGTAAAACTACCTTTTCTTTTGGTTCTTAAAGCCTGTAACGCCATCAAGGAAATATTCCTGGTCCACAAAGACGACTGATGATACTCTGGTAATGACGCTTTGAACAACTTACAACAAGAGCCAAATAAATGCATCTCAAAAGTGTGGAATCACCAGTAGGCCCCTAGCCATTGCTTTGCCCCAATTCAGTCACAAGTTTCCCAAAAACTTCAGGAAAAAATACCTCAAGACTGCTGCTGTGTTACTTTTACACACCACTATCTTGCTCTTGAAAATTATTCAGGATCTAATAGCCTCAAATATTATCAAATATTATTTTGTAATCTGGACTTTCATTTCATCATGCAGTAGGCAAAGAAAGAGGGAGAAAAATAAAGTACAAATGCAAGAGGGGGGAAAAAAAGAATATAAGCAATATTCCACATTGCTTTTCATCCAGAGAACCTTGGCTTTTGAGGACTGCTAGCTGAAAGCCTGTAGAGAATTGAGACATATGTTTCATAGGCTCATAAAGTAATTTAGGTCGGAAGGGACTTCTGGAGGTCACCTAATCCAGCGCCCAGCTCAAGGCAGCTCTAATTAGATCAGGCTGCTTGGGTTCATGTTCAGCCAAGTCCTGAGCCCGAGGATGGGGGATTGCACAGAGCCTTCCTCTCCAGCAACCCAAAACTGCTCACCCTGGACGTGCTTGACTTTGCTCACGGACACTAGCGGACAAATCTTCGGTGAGCAATGGAAGCGAGGATAAATGCCATTTCCCGTTATCTTGGAGCAACATGAAAAATTGTGCAACTTCCCTCAGCTCGCATTTTAGAATGCCCTTGAGGAGAATATTTTTCTGTTTCTGAATAAAGACTTGGTAGCGTTTTTACGGATAACCATGTGCAAGAGTTCCCTTTATGGTCAAAAAGGGATATTCATGAAATCCAAATGGCCGCAGAGGTACACAAATCTCAACCGCAAGGTCGTTCATTTGCCAAGCTTTCTTTTATGCCCATGAATACAGATGATTTGGGATTTATTAAATAACAGAATTATATACACTCAGCTTTGCTCTTCTGCTTTTAAGAGGCTACACGAGCAATGCAGCTTTCAGATGAATAGTAGTTGCAATTAAAGGAAAAGTATGAATGCATTACTGAAAGAAAAAAATGTAATTACACATTAATTAAGCACGGACAAGCATCTCTGGGAACCTGTTCAGCCTAGCCCGAAAATGAAAACTAACCCAAGCACACAAGAAAGCATAGAAATATCAGCAACCACAGGAAAACATTCCTCAAATTTACTAATTCCCCATAATTATGTTAATAGATCTATTTTTTTCAGCACCAATCCAAAGATGTTGGAAGGCACAAGGTATACCCACCATCTCACCTAAAAATTGATGCTAGGGACCTAAACCCCACCAAAATTTCAGCTCCAAAGTGGATTTTGGATTAGGTATTTGAGCACGGAAAGATAAGGGATAGTTAACAAATACCTGAATGCTATTTTTACTATAATCTTTGCAGTGGGATTTATGTTGGAGACAAATCTTTAAAGATTATGCTTACTAATTTAATAAATATTTTTCAGCTGTGCTGAGTGCTGCATGCACAAGAAAAGATACTGTCTATTGTAAAAAAAAAAAAAAAAAGAAAGCTGCCTTTTTCTCTATGGGAAAAAACATACTGATCAATCAAAGAAATTCTGTGAATTTTACTCCAAATTGCTGGTCAGCACATTGTAATACATGCTTAAAATTTTCAAGGTYACACGTTTGCTTTGGCAGTGCTATTTCCCCAAATTAACGTGTTGTTAATTAAAATAACTCTAGGAACACTGAAATTCTCACTACTTCTAGACAAGTCTTCTCCAGGAGGGAAATGCTGGGAGCCATTACAGAACTTTCGGTAGCAGCCAAAAGCGAAAAGGATGGCTGTCATTTCCTTAAGATACGGTTCCAATTCAGTCAGGAAATGTATTAAAGAAACCCATCCCTCAGGTGACTAAAGCCTTTTGACAAGATTGTCCTACTGGAAGGATACTCAATCACTAGAATTAGCTTTAACATAATCGCCCACTGAGGGAGAAAAACTGCATTTCTAAAACGTCAGTCCAGCTTGCAGTGCCTACATGGGCCATCACATGGGCTAATTATCTTTCTGCCCAAGCAGTTTATGCTCCTTCTTGAACATCAGGCCTTGCCATGGGATTTCTTCAACCTGTTTTGGAGCTGGATCCCAGTTAGGCACCAGGCTGCTCTTTCCAAAGCAGTCTGTGGGGATTTGGAAATGTAGCTGTCATTAAGTTGGTAGGAACTTCATGGCAAGGCTTTCCCAAGCCAAAAAAAAGTAGTGTGAAAATTTTGAGATCTCCCAGCAATTAGAGCAATCCTGTGCCACATGCTCTAGGAGACCTTGCGTGTGCAGGGTGTTGGACTACATGACTTCTAGAGGTCCCTTCCAACCTTAAATTCATAGAATCATAGAATCCCAGAATACTTAAGTCAAGAGATTTCCCGGGGAAAGATCATCTGTACCAAGAAACAGGGCATTGGTGTTCTTCAACCTTTTTTACCACTAGAATTGTTTGGGCAGAACCAAGAAAACAAATTTTAGACAGGAAAAGAGGAATGTGAAGCTCGTGGATAAAGTCTACACGTGACTTGCAAGGTCCAGTCCTGGGACAGGAGCTGGGGACACTACAGCTTTACGAGGAAATCGGTCACGACGATTGCTCCCATCGCAGTCGTGCCCAACTTGCAAAGTGCCACCTACCTCCCAGAGTAGCTGACAGGAGGAAGTGCGTCCCATATTTTTTGATGAGGTTTTCTGTGATCTGCTGCAGCGTTGGGCGGCGTCCGAGGAGCCGGATGTTCCGGAAGAACTCGGGGGCAAGCGGCAGTGGGGAGCCCAGGAAATTCCTTCTTTCCACGGCGAGGTTGTTTACTTTCCAGCGGCCAAACTCTCTGCAAAGCAAAGTGAAACTCAGGAATTTAAAAATTTGCAAATTTTAAGTGGCAAACTACACTGCACCACTGGGGGCAATGCATTACAAGGAGCCTTGAGAATAATACTCCATCACATACTTCATCTGAACAGTTTAGAGAGAGGCCATCACACCAAATTTGGCCCTGCTTCTATATTTCTATGATTTCTTGCACTTCTGGCTCCCTTTCAAATGAGTTACGCTTCAGGCGGATCCGATTCCCTATGAGCAGATGACTTTTCTACTGTAGGAGGGACATAAATGAATCCAAAGACACGTCACCCTTCCCCTCTCCAAAATAAATCAATGGCAGCGAGGAAAGCAAACAAGTCAATTACACAGTAATAAACACATCTTTTATTCATTTACGTTCCAATTAAGATAGCAGATAGAGTTATTAGCAGAAGGACTTGTTGTCCTCAAAACATAGCTGAGATGCTCCATTGGCTGCCCAGYATCTGCAGTAGCTTTGCTTTTGCACTGAGCACTAGGAAAGTCTGGCCCACAAGTTCAAACAATTTCTTTTTCTAATAATTTGAAGTCCAAATCTATGAAGAGAACCCAACGGGAGAAATTTGGGAGATTTCSTCTAATTTCCAGTGTCCTCCCGACTCTCTGGCATTTCCAAGCTATCCTATTCCCAGGCTGTCTTAAATTTAGAGGATAATTTGGTGCAGGTCTTACCAGCTACCTGTCCTCTCAGATGTATGCCTGCAGATGCCATCTTTCACCAAAAAAGCATAAAGTGCAAGAATTATCACAACACACACACACAAACTGTGTGTTGCTTAGCAGATTTTTCATGCTATTTGCCAGTCAAGAGCATGGGACCAACTAGACCTCCCYGGTTCCTTAAGATCACTGCACATCCTCAGTGCTCCTGAACTGGCCTTTGGAAATYGCTATTTCAAGTGAATTTTGCTGTCTTTTCAACTTATTTATCAGTTTTTAAGGACTTCTTAAAAAAAAAATGTAAGAAACTATAACACTGGTAGACATTTCCTTCAGAAATTATTGGAAAATTAATGAAAAATGATGAGTGAAGGGGGAAAAAGTTTTTTTCCTACAAAATGAGAACAGGTATATTAAGGAGATTAATCCAGGTACTTACTACTATGAATTTACCTGCACTGTCCTTTCTGCAATTTTACTTCAGAATGAAAGASAGAAATAAGAAAAATATTTTTTTAAAAAAATACATTCTGAGCTTTCTTGGCATATTTGAGTTTTTGTTTCCATTTCAATACTTAAGAATATAACCCTCAAATACAGAGTCTGAGCAGACCACCAATGTAAAGTCGCTTTGATAGCAAGACAAGGATATGAATTCCACAATGTAAAGGGTTCATATAAAATATACTCTATACCTCGATATCTCAGGCTTTTATTCTTCTCAACTTCCTATGTGACTAATTGTCTATATCAAAGCTGAGGTTCAAACCCAAGGATAATAAAAGTAGAAAATTAGCTTTCATCAGAATTTCAACAGCCTTCATTTGATTTTTCTTTCCTCCCCCCCAGAACTCTTTAGGACAGAGGAGACCACAGCGACCCCTTCATCTCTCCTCTTTTCCATGCAGTCAATACAATAGCACCAAATGGCTCTTTCATCTATGTCAGTAAGTTCAGGACTGAAGAAGAAACTACCTCTGAGAAAAATAACCCAGCTTGACTGAAACGGAAGAATTCACAGTATTGCTCAGTCATCTCCTGCAGTCTGCTTTCTGGGTTAGGAGAATGCATTTTATTTTCAGTTTGTACATGGCTGACTTTGGTTCCCAATTCTTGTAGCTTCTATTGCACAGGTAAAGRCAGATTAAAAGTTCCTCCAAATATTAGGTACTTTTGCAGTAAAAAATTACAATCTGTGAGTCATCCCTTAATTTTAGGGTAACAGAATTGATTTCCTTCTTTTGTGTTTCTATGTGAAAGATGGTTTTAAATTATAAATCATTCTTATAACCCTTTTTCACACTTTTTTTTGTGTGAAGTATAACACCAGAAATTGGGGCCTCCATGCATAGCACCAAGTTCAGTACCTCCTGCTCTGTTAAAAGTTCCTCATTTACTGAAAACTGAGGTTTTTCCTATCATTATAAGAAAATTCTTCAGTTTAATTAATATTGAGTTAGGGAACATTTCTAACACAGTTTCTGTGATTCAGGGCTCATTGAGCCATATTTTACACTCTTTTGTAGAGGGGAAGTTGGGTAAGATTTTTMGGAAAGTTTTGGGTGTTCTTTTCTGCTTTGGAGCATGTAAGTAGAAACAATTATTAASAAAGCAAGCAATCATCCTTCAAAATTCCCTGCTATGGAAAAGGATGGTGTGGAATACAGGAGCTGCATGTTAAAAAGAACTATGCAGTTTTGCAACCGTGATGGACAGAGCTGAATCTTTTAATGACCTCAGTAATCAACTCTCCTCTTTTTCCCCCTCTTTTCACCTGTTTTAGAGCATTGAGGGATAAGATGGAAAGCCTCTCAGGGAAATGAGTGGMAGCTTCATTTCTGCAGATGAAAAAAAGAAATGGGATAATCCAGAGTAAGTAGCATGACCACAAGGAGAGCCGAGACCTTGCTGTGGACAAGAGAGAAGGAACTAGCAGGGAACACAAGGAAAGATGGGCARTTTTGGATATATAGTTACAGCAAGGAGGGCGTTTTCTTCACGCTAYTGCTAGTGGGTTGAGTGAGGAGCCTTTCACAAAGGCTTCCTGGATATCTGAAAGTCACCTATAATTRCTGTCTTGAAATTGTAGCTAACGTCTCTTAAAAAATACGACAGTAAAAATCATATCCTTATGTTCCTTTTACATGTCACATATAGATATTTGCATATCTGTCTGTATTTGCATCTGTCTATTCATTTCTTCTCTTGATATTACCTTGAAAACCACAGTATATTTTCTCCTCTTCCATTCTCCCCCTCTCATCACACAGTGAATCCAAACTTTCATTTACTGCAGCCGTTCTCCCTAACACAACCTTGCCTGGCGCCCTCAATTTTCTTCCTTTTTTTTGGACCAAATGTGCATTACTCTTCTTCAGAAATCATGCCGCTGTCTATTGCCAACGGCAGCCTAGCAGGCTTAGCACAGTTAATGAGCTTCTTAGCCCAGAAAATACTGTGATCCAAAGTCACTGGAAGACCATTCATCAGGAGAAAGCCTCCCACAGAACAGCATAGCATCAGCACTGGATCCTGCTCCAGAAAACCAATTATGCCCCRAATACAAACTTTGGAGATATTAGACACTTATTTTCCCCTCTTCTTCTCCTGTTTAAGGGCAGGGCCAGCAGTTATCACGGTGCGATCAAGAAGCACCAGGTGGTGCCCCCTATACTGCCCATCTATTTCCAGCCCAAACAATATGTTGGCTGCTGGAGAGAGGTTTTCAATGCCCGTGTCCAAGCTGTTGAGAAGGATGATGGCGTCTAGGCCCTGCATTTGCAGCAGAGAGATAAGTCAGTCTGGCCCCCCAAATGATGCCTGCAATGCAACTGTTATCATCTTAAGCAGTGGTAGACGCTCCCTCTATCCTCTTACATATAATAGTCGTGCAGATTTGGATGTCCTTCCAAAACCCAAAACATTTAAACCACACTTATTTCWATGCTATTTCTCTCATTAGTTCCTACTGTTTCCTACTATCTACTTTTTTATACTCTGACATTCAGAGTGATGTTCGATCTAAGAATAACTATGTCTCCCAAAACCCCCTTTGAAGACCACACATTTTTTCCCCCTGAAAGGAGTTTAAATCACACAAGGATCTGAAAGTAATTCCAGGGTAGTAGGCAAACAAGAACTGTCAATTACTCTTTATGTTTCAAGCCATTGGGTTTTTTTCCCCTAAATGTGTAATAGGAATTTTACATTTTCTTCTACCAAATTCGTTTCAATACATTTTAAATCATATCGTATGGGGTGATATTGGAAAAAATAAAAAGTCTAGTTGAAGCAMAYRAAAAAGAAATGAAGCATTAGCCATYCTRCTTTAAGGCTCTAGAGTGCAGSAGCTTTGAGATGCACAATTGGTGGAGGTGAGTACCTGCTTTCTCTAGCCAACAGCCCATCGCCCATGGGCTAGGCAAACTTCCTGCAGTTAGCAACGTTGGGCCCTATTAGCGACTTGGGTGGTTCATGAAGAGTGGCATTAATGCCACTCAATATGAATAAACAGTGGTGCTATGTAATTTCACATCAATTTTAATACCACSGAAGTCTCTTGCATTCATATCACTTAATGCCTTCCCGTGACACCACTCCACTTTTGGCTGATGGAAAGGTGAGTGCGCCAAATGGACTGGAATGACGGTGGGATTTGAAAGGCAACATTCACCAAGAAGCTGCAAAATAACCTGCTGGCAGAAGAGCTCAATTATACGGGGTATCATACGATATCAATACCGTATACGGTGTTTTCTACCAYCTACTTTCCTTAAATGCCTGAGGATTTCTTAAGGCTTGAGGCCTTAAGGCCACAGATTGAACAAAGGCAGGACAACATGGAATGAGATGACTCCCATATTAAGCACTGGAAGAAAAAATTCAACCAAATGCCAGGGTAATTCCTCTCAAGAGGAATGGAACCCAGCACATGGAAGGTAGCATGGAAGATACCTACCCGCTTGGCCCCACCTCAGTCTTTGGTAAATGCAGAYACATGGAGGAATGCTAGCAGGCTGGGTGACCTAGAGCTACGTCCCCGAGAAGAATGTTTCTGYAACAGTGGTGGGAAAACAAGATGTGAAACTTCACAGCTAAACAGAAGACAAGAATGTGGTCTGAGATTTGAGGAGCAGGTGTGATGACCAATCKAGGAAGATATAAAACACATGAACAAGTTAACAGCTAATGAGAGAGGAGGCATGGATATAARAGGACAAAGATTACTGGAATAAACAGCTTTTGCTTTGCTGATTCTTCCTTGTCTTGTGCAATTTTGTCTGCCTATCAACAACAGGTAAATGTCTTTAAAAGCTGTTTTTTTGATATGCAAGGTGGGGGAGAAGGGAATCGGGAAATGAGAAAGGAGTTAAGCAGCACGTCCTATTGAAATACATGGAGAATTCAATCTGTTTGACTATGAAAGACAAGGTCAAACGCTGACCAAGTATCCTTCTGAAAATATCCACCTAGGTCCAGACACATGCTAATAGAGGGAAACATTGCAACATGGCTAAGATAACAACTTCCATTACTCAGAAATGGAATCTCAACCTGATAATACAGGATGCATCACATGTAGGTCCCTAAAAGTTCATCAGTCTTATTATCACTTATCCAGACCTGCAGATTAAAAAGTAACATTTCAAAATAAAACCACATATTTCTCACTGACAGAGTCAAAAGTATTTCTTTTGTTAACCCTACCACCATGGCCAGCAGTCATTTTCAAAAACTAAGAGAAATAATTTTAAATGCGTGTACATTTTCATATTTTTGCTGGTACTTTTACTATTTTTTCACTTTCAAAATGAAGCATTACCATCACTATTTTTTTTTTAATCTCAATATAGCATTCCTTTGAAATTTCCTAGTAATATTTTTCTCTTTGTAAGCCTTTTTCATCTTATCAATTTCCCAGCATTTGAAATTCTCCTTCCAGAACTAGAATTCATTAGTATCRGCTTCACGATGTTCTTGCATTATGCATATGAAATATATAGAAATGTATGAATTAATTTTAATAAAAAATGTATAAATTATATACCGACAATTAATTCAAATGTCTTTCCTTTCTTGACTACTTTTATTCAGGGTCAGTGAAATGACTTTCYCAGGCATAAAAGATTTGGAAGTTCTCATCCGTTTTGAGCACTGGGGTATTTACTACAGGAGAGAATGATTTCATTTTGTCCATGTCCRATAGAAATTTGACATCTGTAACAAATATCCCCCCAAATTCCTCCTCTGACGAGATCYGTGAGGGATTTTCTTCTCCCTAGCTACCTGCATGGTTTGTGTTGCCCTTTCACATACAGTTTGTGATACTCTGCCCTTGGTCTCACGACTCTACCCTCTTTGCTTTGGAAGGAGCTCAGTTACCAGGCAATGCACAGCCACGGTATGAAAAAAATACAGCCTACTTGTAGGTTGCCAATTGCAAAAAAATAAACAGTAAAAAAAGTGATATATCAACGTTTCTTACACCCTTATGCTCTGAGAACTAGTCTGAAAATATCCATCTAATCATGAGTCATGTTTTGGAGCCGTTAAGTAGCTGTCCCACTAATTAATTACTAAATGTCCAGGTCACCTTTTGTTATAACCAGTCTATACCTTTCTGTTCTCCTCCCAGAAGTTCAATATTGATTTCATGCTTTGGCACGTGTCCAGCAGGGATAACAAGGCTGTTGATTTTCCCCTCAGATTTCTATCAGGAGAGATTATAATGTTTTGTACCTGCCTTGCTCAGACTGGGCTTCGTGCAGTCTTGGCAAGCTCAAAACCTGCTCATTCCCCTGCTGACATCTGCCCATAGGAGGTGTTTATTCTCCAGACTGATCCTTTACATTGACAAAAGGTCTTAATTCTGGTTTGGCCTAGAATTGCTGAAGACTAGTGAAATCTTGAAATTTTCCTCAAAAWTACGAAGTATTTAAAAGTATGTTTGTCAAAAATTCAGTGTGATAGACTTAAATTCCATAATGACACTATAAAATTTATTTTCTACAATGTCCAGATTATCTTTACTCCATTTCCTAGACCATTTTCAAAAGAGCTATTCATAGGTAAAACTTTAACAAACCATTAAAATTAAGAAATCTGCCTTATAGGAGAGTTTTTCCTGTAGTTGACTGTACTCACACTGTAACCAAGCTGGAAGTTAATGCAAAAAAAATGAAACTTGAAAGATATCTCCCTAAGGAGAGACTTTATGGATTTGACCTTGTCTTACAGGTGCAAGATCAACAACAATATCAAAATCTTCTCATTTCTGATCTTGCCTTGATTAAATAAAAGGAACAGACAGTTGGATGGGTGGAAGTGTGYGAAGCAACACAAGGAAAAATAGGTTTTGAAGACAAGATCAGTATTAAGACACTGCTGGAGGAAAATAAAGCATAATTCATTGACTAAGGTTGATGGACACTCCACAATGAAYGACAGAGGAGCACACACTGCTCCAATTTATCCTCAATATGTGATACAATTCATAGCTTCCAAGAATTTGAAACGTTGCCTTCTTTTATCACTATTTTTAACATTTGTGYTTGAGAACTACAAAATCAATCTGTTGAACTGTGCATTACAGCGGGCTAATAAAGAGGCACAGAGATAAAAAACAAACTCTGCAGGAAATAATTTAAAGCTGAGTGTGCTTCTCATCCACATCATTTTCTGTTTGGAAAACCGAGACACGGTTAGAATTCAAGTTCATCCATACAGAGCCCTGTGAGAAGACATGACCTCATTCTGTCCCATACTCGGAGCAGACCAAAAAGCTTTACAGTCAAGTTAGTGCAGCAGAGAACATAAGCTCTTAAATCCTTTGAATTTCTTTATTTCTTTTTTCCTCCTGTTGTTGTTTTCCTGGAACATTACTGCTGCTCACTATTAGCTTCGGCTCAGTGTCATGCACACATCAAAATCTGGTCTGCACAAACCAAAGGCTGATATTGCTCCTGACCGCCCCAAGCAAGGAAGAGAGACCTCAAATGACTGTCTGCCTGAAGGCAGAGAGCAACGAGATAGCAGAGGCATCAAATCCTCAAACCMAGACCGATCCAAAGCCTTATCCATCAGGCTACACGACTCCAGAATTGCTACTTCCAGTAAGAACGCTAYATACATTTAAACAACCTTCTACAAGAAGCTTTTTTGGCTCGTTTTCTAAACAATTTGTAAGTACAGCCTTGCAAATAAGACTTCCTGTCTCCCATTTACTTTGACRTCACTCTATCAGAATATACCCCAGAATTACTCTTTATGGTACTGACAGACGACTCAGTTACTTAACCCACACTTGTGCTTATAAAGGCTTTTTTTTCCTACCAGCAGTTTTCTACCAATAGTTATATTAGTTCCAATCTAAATTTGGTACTTCATTAAAAATGGTCCTGGTGCTATTCCTTCTTCCAGTGACATCAATTGGAAGCATCTCCACAAGACCAGCACAAAACCCACATCGACAGTGAATTTAACAGAGCCTCAGGCCAACAAACTGATCCAGATTGCAGAGACATCAGTCTGAATSTTTTGATGTTCTTAATTATGTGGAAGTATTGGAAGACGGCTCAGATTTTGGTGGCTTTAGTTAAATAGCTAAGCCTTAAATATATTCCTGGAAAGAAAGTCTGTTTATCTGTTGCATTTTACTTCTTAAATAAGGTGGCTATAGAGATTATCAAACTCAGAAGGCAAATTTTCAGTACAGTCTTATTTTCCAGGACTCCAAGACTTTGATAAARCCAGTTAGGTGCCTTTGCAATGCATCTTACAATGCAAACCTYGAGATTTTATATGCAACTAAATCTACTCAGCAGCTCAGGCTGTATTAAAATGTGCAATCTCTATACAGTCTAAGTTTCTCATGAACTCAGAGACTGCAATGTAYTAAGTATTTCCCAGTATATTATATATAATAAATACACACTGCATAAAGTGATAGAGGTGAGAGGATAAATTAAGTCATCTATATTGCCATTACAAACAATGCCAGTGCATTACTGCAAACCTCCACAGGCCCATGAGGGCTTATAGACTTTTGCCTATCTAGGTTGCCAGCTTGAATGCAATTCAGCACGGCCACAATTTAGCACTTTTTTTACCATCTGATGGTTGTGTCTTGGCCAGCASGAAGGGAACTCCAACTCCAGTCCCCAGAACAAGCGTCTGAATCTCCCAAACATATTGCGGACGGATGCTAATCAGCATATTCATAAACACTCCCCAAAAGAAACAATATGGCAAAATACATAATAGCAGGGTTTGGTCTCATTGTCTCAAAACGCATTAAGCATCAAAAAGTAAAAAGACAGGCTGGTCCAAGATCTCTTTTTCATAACACTCAATGTTAACTGCTGCTTGTGCGTTGAGCTGGCTTGGAGCAAGGCTGCTACGTGACACATATTGCTGCATTAGCACAAAGTTACACGCTGCAATTAACATCCATATCTGCATYTGTCTTCTCCTGGTTAGAGTTGCTAGACACTGTATGACACCTGGAGGACTGCAAATAGTCATGGCTTGTCTTGGACAAGGTCATAGTGAGTTCCTTTACCCCACATGTGGAAAAACTTGCTTCATCCCCACACCAGAGACTGACCGAGAAGCTATAAAAGATGGAAATAAATTAGGATTAGGACATGATCTACTTTATACTGGACAGAATGGAAGCAAAAATCTCTCCTCTTCCCTTACTTTTCCTACAGGGTGTTCACACACAGCAATGCACCCTTCCCAGCTGCCCTACGTATCAGCTGTGGCTCTAGTGGCTGGGAAGAGGTAGAGGTTGACTTTTCTCTCTTGATTTTTTGGAAAAAGTTCAAACACGGTGTCCTTGAGAAAAATATCAATGCACGGTTAGCTAGAACTATCCTTTTGATTAATCCTGGTTTCTGCTCATCTCAARCCTGACAATTCAGTGTGGAGATGAGATTTATTGACCTTGCCAGAGAGCCACCCTGCAGTGGTAACTCTCTCTGACCAATGGGAATCATAGACATTCGTGTCCAAAGGTGGCTACTAGCCAAAGGGACCCCAGTTCACTGAAATTAATATGGAAAAACACAGAAGAGTAGGTTAAAAAAAAAATAGRGTTCTCAAATATGTTCCTAGATATTAGAAAAGATTTGCTACAGGGAACCCATGAATTGTCCCCTCCCTGAAGACAGCTCAAACCTGATAAGTCTGAACTGCAGCAAGGTGCACACTGCCATGCACCATACCAGAAATCCAGCCAGAGGTCCTTCCAACCCACATCCATAAGTCACTTTTGCAAGAAAATCAAGGCACAAGAAGGGCATGAACAGCCTAACCTGAACATGAGGAGACCAAAGCATGCTGTGGTTCTTCACCTTGATGCAAAGCAGGACACCAGTCCAGACAGTCACACAGCCTGAAGGAATTTCAGSAGAAACCTGACCCAGCAGCACCCCCACAAACAGGAGCAAACCCATTCCTCACCTCTTTAACCTGAGCGAGGTTGCAAAACTCACTGCCAGATGAAGACTATTTAAATGCTAATTGTAACAGCAGGTGATTTCATTCCCTCTTATTTCAGTTCAAAGGAAAGAAAAAAAAAAATCAAAGAGATGCAACAATCCAAGATTAAAAAAAAGAAATGAATTATTTTGTTGTAACTTTTGTTTTTATGCAGTGTTGTATAATCATCCGTACAATTACTAAAATTGAAGGAAAATATAACACAAAAATCTTCCACATCGGTTCCTCAGTGTTGTGTTACTTTTCTAAATCTATGAAAACCAAAAAAATGCAAAAGCTGAAAGTACTTAGCTTCATCAAATCAAATATATAGTAATTTTTGATCTGTTCTCTTTTCTGCTTAATAGTTTATTATACTTCGGCTTGTATGAGAAAAGTATATATCAAGAAGCTTAAACATGCAAATTTTGGTTCTGTAGAGGGATTTTTGTAGCATTCTGTAAATATAAATGGCACTTTTATGACATACATAAAAAGAAAAGGGTTTTGCATGTAATAATTTACGACCTAAGAGCAGGCTCCCACAATCATTTCCATTGCTGCTGCAACTCTGTGGCCCCAGTAATCACCCTACAGTACAAAAACTATGTGCTGGGCATCAGCTGGGAGTCTTTCATGCTGCAATTTGGTCTATCGGTATCCATTTACAKCCCAAGGAGTTTATGAAGTTTGGGGGTATCTTTCCTTGGGGAGGATGATTTCCAGTGGTGTGTCTACACACAGGACTAGGACCTCCGTCCCTCTCAAAGAGTTTATTACTGGTGGCATGTTGCCAAATCAGGAAAGGAATCACCTGTGGGAGCCTAKATCTACTATCCCGAACCCAGGCCTTGTAAAAGTTTTTAATATTGAGCAGGATATTGGAATATACATTCATAAAACACCAAGATGGCAACAAAAAGAGGGTTTTGGGCAAGTGCTTCTCAAGGGTGGAATGGAAATCAAAATGCTGTTGAGAAACTAGAGAGATGGTAGAAAATCRAAAGGATAGAATTTAATAACACCAAAAAAACCCCTAACAACCAAAATCTGCTTGGCATTTCACTAGAAATGTGGCAAATTCTTACCAAAAATTAGRATATTTTATGTAAGCCAGCACAACAACTATTTCACTTTCCCAAGGCACCTTCTCGCATACTCTAGCACGGAGGAGTCTTGATCTGTTGAAGGTCCCCCATATATAACATTATAATGAGGCAATTATTGCCCTATCCCTCTACAACTCATGAACAGAACATAAAAAYATTACTGTTGAAGGAAATAAAAAAAATTAGAAAAAGAATTTGGTTCAATTGCATTTTGTGCAGGGTAAGAACTTGCTACAAGTCACTATTAGAGGCCAAAATAAATGAAATCTTAAGGCATAAATTATAATTATTATATTTATATAAAGGATTAATCACACAGTGGACATTGAGGGATGCATGCGGTGCTATACTAGGGAGCCAGGGTGAAGCTGTAATCTAGAGCTCTGCAGTCAAGAATATGAAATATGATAAATACACAGTATTTGCWAGAGTTTCAGTAGATTCACTATACTTGGATTTGCTTCAGGAATATGCAAGATATTTTAAGATTACTTTTTCTCAAGTTTAGCATYAGTCCTTGAGAGTAATGCGTTTATGGATCTGAGACATTTTGTTTCAGACGCATCAGTAAAAAATCATTTTAATTAAATACATACCTTAGCCTTACCAAAATAAATAGTTACATCAGCACGATTTGAGAGAAGCCTCATAAAAAGAAAAATTAGCTTGCAGAAGTGCCTCTTCGGCTCTTCCCTGGATCAAGTCATTGCCTCACCTAAACTCCATCATTTAGCACCCTCCTCTGCTTTATCACCTTCATTTTAAGGTCTCTAAGAATAAAAATATTCTGCTGCTCTCCTTGYTCACCTGATAACTCCAGCATGTAAATGACTTTACTCAGCAAATGGCTTTTCAATAGAAGAGCTCTTACCCTATTTTTGCAGGTGACTAGGCATGCTCTTTATAGCTTAGTTATTATATCCTCATACCTTTGAGTAGCAGCGGAATAAATATTTTCATTTTCCAGCATGTAGTCCGGGATACAGAAAACCTGCCTCACCAGGCAGGGTGCCCCAAGTCTTGTGGCTCTGCAGAAGGCCCTTTAGGCATATCTGAGAGCTAAACATGTCTTAAATCAGCTATGACTCCATAGTAAATATTTAAGTAAATTTTTTAAGACACATTTTTAAGCAGAGAACCAACTTCATGGAGTCTCAGCTTTCCCACTGGGAAAAAAAGATAGCAACTGAGACACTTATCCCTTACAGATGAGAACCGTAATAATTCTATTTCTAAAATATTATTAGAGATGCAATTCTGTTCCATTCTCTGCAATCATAATTGTCTACCCTGGGAATATAATTAATGCTTTTCTTTAACACAAGAAGAATGGTGTTTTAAAGGGAGCAGCTCAGGGAGAACATAACCTGGTAAATGGTGGCTAGGAATGATTGCAGAGGAATCTACTTGCCCCTTATTATTTCTATTTCTTTTTAGCTGGAATTCAGGATAGTGAGATTTTTATGCGGGACAAATTTGGGGCTGCCATTAAGTTTAGGGATTGCAGCTGCCTCTTCCAAGATCCCATGGCTTCTGCAAAAATTATTTGATATAAGGTTGGAGATGCTGTTGGGTGTTTGCAGCAATCTTCTTGGGGGAAGATCCTGTATTTTTCCACACTTTTCTAGGGCTTCATCACACTTCTATTAGTTGGCTGAGCTTTCATAACTCCGGGCAATCACTGCTGCTCCTAACAGTCATAGCTTGTGTGCCTTCCTTGAGACATGCGAGCTGCATGTCTCTGTACACAGCCCTACGCGCTATACCTGCTCTGAGCTATACCAACAAGAAGACACTATAGATCTGATAGTACGTTCCTTTTCATCAAGTTTAATGCTTTCGTATCACAGCATGAGCTAAACACCACTTTAAAAGTGCCAATATTCAAACCAGACTAGAGTCAAATGTATCTGGAGTCCRACAGGTCACATCACTTAGACAAGGCTCGCATGTCATCGGGAAGGAGAAAATGAGACAGGGTGGATGGCTCCGTTAGTTTTAATATCTTGGCATCGGGCTGTCAGTCACTCTGCTGACAGCAGCCAAGTATATTATTCCGAGCATCAGCGTGGAGATTAGAGGCWGTGCCTGATTTTGTGAGACTTTTTCCATTGCGTGCACCGTCGTGTTGAGCTGTATCTGTCATAGGTAAGTCCTCAGCAACCAGAAGAATAGACTGATTCAATGGCTATGCCCCTCTTCCTGCAAATCCTCAGCATATAAAATATTGTCACAGTATGACAAAGATGGAAACAGTCAATTTTAAGAGATTTTAATATAACTTTGCAAGTCAGAAGGGAATTAAGTTTACTGATTTAATTTAAAGGTAGAGTCATTGTAATTTAAGGTAGAATCTGGTCCTCTAGGTTCTGCACCTGCTTCAGTAAGCAGTAAATATGCAAAGTATCTGTAATTCTCTTTCTCCTTTCCCTCTCCCACTTGGCCACTAACTTAATTGTTTAAAGAAGATCAAAAATAGGCATAAAAGAATTGCAAATGTTCATCTTCCTTTGTATCTCTACTTGGAATTTTCCAGTGATTTGAATATCTAACTTCTCCCTGAGGTGTCTTTACAAGGATGAGCCTTCAAAACACTTTGAACTGCTCAGATAAGGCTTCTAAACRCAAGTTTGGAAACACACCTAATGAAGTAAATAAAGATCAGTGTGAGGAAGCTGAGAAACAGCTGGGGACTAAGAAAYGAGCAGTGTTTGTTCTGCACCTGCTATAGGTTTGTAAATCTGCCAGGGGCCCCTGGAGGACTCTTGACCCTAGGAGGTGTCCTCAGTAATGAGGTGGAAGTTGCTGTTTATCCCAACATCAAAGACAGCAACTTTCTGAGCTCCTTCAGTGTCTAATAAACTTATTTTGGGACATTCAGGCTGCTTGAACTTGTTTGGGGCTTTAGGGCTGCTGCTGATGTTGTTACACAAGCCTGTGATATCATGTGATGATCCACAAAGGCAAAGGTGCCCACCACTGAAACTGTGACYGCCCTTCAATTAAAGAAGCAAACGATAAAATGAATGCTATATTCAATGCTGATTTACTTTATTGGGGCTCTATGGGCTGCAGCCAATGGCAAGACTTTCACAGAAGAAAATTATATGCCGCAGAGACCTTGAAATGTTGGTTGTACTCACACAGCCTCAAAACTGATTCAAAACAATATCTGAGTAGGTTATGCACAAAGAAAAATGTCTGATCAATTTGAACTACTTTGGTTCTCAGTATGTCAATGAGCAGATTATTTTTCATAGCYTGTTCAATATTTGAATGCACTGAAAACACTTCCCTTGGGTTTTGTACCAGGGATATTTCACTATATGGATTTGCRGCTGTAGTCAGAGTGCCTGTAAATTATGACTGTGACATGAGTCACGTAGTTCTTCCTCTTTGATTGGATTAGCATAACCAAAAAGTTAGCAGATGTATAGCTGATCTGAATTCACATGGGAACACGCTGGCCTGTCAAGTTTTAAAATGYATTTCTGTGGGTTTTAGGAGAACTAAAATATTCAAAGGAGACTCAAAATATTTTCTTCCAATTTTTTTTTTTTTTAATGGAGTAAAAAGGAGGAAAAAAAGAAAGGAAAAAATGTTCTGGTATTTATATAGAAGTCATATGCACATAAAAATTAAAATTATTCACAAAATAAGAAAGCCGTGCTATCAGAAATACTGATAGGAGATAATATCCAAGCAGGCCGTCCCATTACAAACGAGGAATCTGAGAGCTAGCTTACGTCTTGGGATCAAATTGTTCATATAGAATTGGATCAATACAAAGGTACCAAGGCCAGACATCCAGATGGTGTTGATTTCAGCCAACTAAAATTAGCTGCGCGGGTTTTGGCTCACTACCCTGTTCACATTGAGCTATGTGAATTTCTGGAGAACAGCCAAAATTRTACCCTGTTCCTTACAGATGTGATTCCATTTTTTCCAATTAAAGGACATTACAGTAGCAGCTCATTTTTTCTTTCCCAAAGTATTTAAGAAATTACATTTTTAACCAACAGTTTGATTTTCTCTGATGAAAATAGTGCATGTGCTTGCTAATCCATCTTCAGAACAGAAATACTCCACTTCTACTTTATCAATCAAAATCTCAAATGACTTTAAGGGAGTAACGAATGACCTTTTAATTCCAGCCTGAATATATCAACCTTGAAGGCTCTGAATGTAATTAATTCCCCTTTGTTATTTATATTTTAGTAGCGTCCCACTACCCTGAGCTCCATCATCAACAATGTTTGCTACATAAATTACAGGCCACAGCATGTTACAACCAGAATTCGTGCAGTGACCCCTTAATGAGCTAATAAATAAAAGTAGAMTATTTTGCCCTCTCGTTTCACAAATAATGCCCCACTCCCATATGATAAATACAGCAGACGTATCTGCTGTACATGAATGGCAGAACATTGCTTCAACAAAATAAGACAAAATAAATTTATGTCCAATTGGAAGGGTCCCTGACGAAAATTCCCCGTAGGAGCTGACTGTGCTTTGGATATTGCCAGTGATTATTAGCTTATAAAGCCATTTAWAAGAAGAAAGTCAAGATATATATTTGAACTAGGGTAATCATGGGATTTAACTTGTAGATCTCTATTTCCAGATACAATAGGTCGGGATAAGGCATAAAGACATAAAGACATGGCAGGAGACCCTGGAAACCCCCGTGAATGTGTAGTGAAGTTCCTCCTACTAAGGAAGGTCACTGTCATTTATTCTATATGATTCTCCATTGCAACCACAGATTTTAGAAGTGTTGCTTGGTACCAGTCACACCTCTACTTCAGCAATATCATAAATAAATAAAAAGCACAAGAATTGTGCCAGAAAGTCCTTCTGGAAGTGCACAGATAGTGGGCAAGCTTTCTAAGAACAACAAGCAAGACCTCATTTCATTCTGTATGAAATAATGAAATTGTACATACTCTAGCACAAAGCATTCACAAAAACCCTTTTTTTTTTCCTTTTTTTTTTTTGATGGAATATTTATCCTGATGCAGACCTGTAATTTTTGACTCCAAGTGAGTCAGAAACTTCTGAACCAAAGGAGAGGCAGTTCATGGCTGCATGTGAATGTACAGAATGCCACCAAGTTAGTTTTCATATATACAAAAAGGAAGAGGAATAAATCCTTTAAATCATGATTAAAATTATATAAAATTAAATTAAAATTATAAAATTTTAAAATTATAAAATTATGTCTAATCACAACTACACTCCAGTTTTCAGTAACAAATTGTGGTGGCTTCTATGCAATCGTGGTATCTGCTGTTTCCTCCTTGTACCATATCTACATTACCTGCATGTTCTCTGAGTACATCCATTTTGTTATTCTCTAAATTCAGCCTCAAAAATGAACACACAATTCAGGATGAGCTTAATGTAGCAAAAATCTATTTGCGAAGGCAATTCTTTCAGCAGGTATTGCAATCTGATATGACCAATTACCTTTGTGTCTTTCCCTGAAGTCAGAGATTCAGCCCATACCCTGCATGYATCACCACAGATTACATTGTCATCTAAATGCTGATGCCTAGGTCGGGATTGCAAATCAGATGTGGCCCATCCAGAGATCCGTCCACCTAAAATGTTTTAAATTATCCCAGGGCTGCAGTCCTGGCACGGGGAGGACACCAAGCAGAAGCAGCCATGGACATGGGCTCGTTTGCACCTGGAATGAGAGAGACTCCGTGTTCTATCTCTCTCCGTCGGAATTTTCCCTCTGTATTTTTCCCTGTGCTTTAGTACGGATGAATTTCTCGCAGCTCGTTCCTCCATGCTCCCTGACTGCACGGGTGACATGCAAAGGCAAATATTGCCCTCTGCTACACTTCAGTGGGACTTCTGCCTTTCTTTCCCCAGGGTCCAATTTGCAGCGGAGAGGCTGGCTAATAGCAACCACCTTCCTCCAAGAGCTCCGTTTCTCATTTCTGCATTTCTACGCTTGAGAGCTTCCCTGGGAGGAGGCACAAAACCTTTYCCGTCTTCTTTCATGTGTATTTTCCTGCTGTTTCATTATTGTCTGCTAAACAGCATTGCAGCAAATATTTAAATGTATTGTCCAGGATAACAACGCTAAAGAATGTGCTGATATTGCTGCATATGCAGCAACTGTGCTTCAGTGTTAGCTTGTCCTTTATCCCTGCTTGCTTCTTGCATCTCRTCATCATAGGTCCACCTTGAGGAAGGGCATCCTTTTTTAATTACAATGTACTGTATCTTGATCAGGACAGTAAAGAGGGTTATAAATATATATATGTATGTATATTCTTACAGTCMTCGGGACCTGTGCGTTATTTCCACAACCCTCTCGTGCCACTTGCAAGAGAATTCCTCTCTCTTAAGAGTAACCAACAGCCATGGGTGGGGAGCTTGGATGTAAAAGGAATCCCTTTGCTCACTAAATCCTTGTGCCTTTTACCATYGCCCAAGTGCAGTTGCAAAGAGCACTCCCAAGAACCAACTCTCACTCCTCCCAGAAGCTGCTCCGAGAGAGGTCCCTCTCCGGATTAATTCAACCTTTTTTTCCATGTCATGATCATCTTCCTCAGGTTCTCCTCAGCCAGAAGTCTTACTTTGCTCTGTTTGTTCTTGGTCAGCTTGCATAGGAGGGAATTACTTGTCTCATTATAATCACCAGCTTTTCTTCATCAGATATTGCACAATGCCTTTGAATGTGCCTTGCCCCCAAACCCCTACTTTGCTCATCAGTGGCACAACAGCTGCTGCAAGGGATGAGAAGATTTTAGCAAAAATTCACGCTAAAGAATCCACTAAATTTGCAATCATAGCACTTGTTCTTGGGCAGCTTGGCTTTTGCGGCAGCAGCTAGGAAAAAAATATTTTGGTAGATGTAGTGACTATTGTATGAAGGAGCTTGTGGGGAGAAACAAGCCCTGATGTGGTCTCCAGCATTTATATCCTGGGTGCGGGATGTTTCAGGGCCTCCTGATGACCAAAGGTGGAAACCACACGGGTGGACACCACCAAATCCAGTGATGCAGTGTCCTGTGTGAACCTTCTTGGAAGACCTTTTCTCATACATCCTGAATCCTGCTCGAGTATCCCCAGTAATATATGAGAGTCCAAAAAATTTGCATTTATCCTTTTTTTAAAATTTTTCTTTTTCCTTCCATGACTCTGCTTTTTCAGTCTGTCCCTTATTTCCTGAGCTGTGTTAACATCACTGAACAGATCTAGCAGGTCCCTTCTCCAGCCCCTTCCTTGCCCCTGGCATCAGCCATTTCCCCATACTGTGATTTATTTACCTATTGGCTTGCACTTGTAGGTAAGATTTAACAACAGTTTCAAAATCAAACTAAAAATATTGACTGCTATGTTTGTACAAAGAGGTGAGCGAATAAATAAATAAATGCTAATGCTCCTTTAGCTACTGTTGCTGCTAGATATGATCCTGGATGTGCTAGTTTTCTGCTTAGAGCACACTTTTTGCAGATAAACGGTATTCCCATTAAAATGAGGYTCACAATGGAAATGCTGACATAGTGCAGCAGGCAAGCTAGCGCCATTGAAATTATGCAGGATTTAATAACCAGAAAGTAAGCATAAATTGAAAAAACTCCATATAATCAKACGGGATATAGTCTCCTGGACGTGCTGTGTACTTCTTCTAGCTATGATCTTGCCTTTTGCAGCGATGAGGTGCTGATAGGTTTASCTGATGTCTATTGAAAAAGGTGCAGTACACACCCATAAGCGTGTTTCAAAGTCCAACTGCTTTGCAAACCAGTAATTACTTCAAAACTTACCATGGTTCAACTTAATTAGGAGTTTTGCAYCCAACTTTTCCCTCGCATTTACAGCTCTCAAAAACTTGCAAATACATTTTGCATTTGTAACAGCAATATCTCATGCTTTTTGGGAGCACACTGGGTAAAATTTGAGAAAGGATTGCCTTTATAATAATTGAGATACAAACAAGCATAGTGACTCCAGACTCTTTAAGGGACAGGCGGCAGAGATAGGAATGGGATCAGGTCTTCCACATGGGTCATTCTTTTCCGGAATTGTTTATCAATTTATAGTAACAAAACAGATCTTTTCCTTTTTAAAACTTTATGAAGAGTGGTTGCTCATCTTCATTCACTAAATACATCTTATTTTGGACATTCCATGACCTGGAGTTTAGCTAATATTACTTATCTTTTGTTGGAAAACCCATGTGGGTTCCAGAGTATTGACAGCAGGGGTGGAAATGAGGCAGAACTTCTGGATATTATTCAGATTTTATCTTTCTCCTCTAGGGCTTGACTAAATTATGTGTCTCTCATTCTTACTGTCTGTAAAACACATGCAAAAGTTTAGTTCTACTTTTTTACAGGGAAGCTACAAGAATTAACTATTARACGTCTATTTCATAGTTGGGAAAATGAATTTTCCGCTACTCTAGTTATAAATATCACTAGAAGTTCCCAGCACTTATAAAGCAGTACTTATAAATACTGTCAAGAGACAATGCATGTCCAGGTAGCTTATGATCACGTCTTGCTCCAAAGCTCCCTAAGAAGACTGTTGGAGGAGTCTCTTATAAGCTAGTTTCTAGCTGGTGCAGCAGCTGGAGAAGGTGGCATCAAGGACCTAGCACCACCTGGACAAGAGATGCCGAAACCATCTCCCAGTTTTTTACTTCCAGACATATTTGATTCCGATTCACTTAAAAGTAAGAAGGAGSCTCCATGATCACAAGTGTGATCATACCCTAACAAGGGTATTGATCGATCACTGTCAAATGATCCTCCAGAAGATTTACTTGCAGTAATGAGCTTAATGCTCCAGAAACGGTCACAGGCATCCCCATGATTTAGTCAAATCCATCAATCTTTTATCTATCTTCATTCTCTTGCGCTTCAGTTCCAACTTCCTTGCCATTTTTTTKGAATTCTGCACTACAGAAGGCACATCATTAGAGACACCTCCCTGCAGATTGCCTCCACTTCCGACTGGCAAACCTCCTGAAGAAGAATTCAGCATTTTGTGTTGTATGGTTTTGCAGCAAAACAAAAGGGGAGAGCGCTGGTAACCTCTGCTGTGTGACAATAATAAACCATTTCCTTTGTAATCATCCAAATCAGTAATTTTTGCTTCAGTCTTCCAGCTCTCTGTCTCCCAGCTGTGCTGCGACTGAATGACAGCAAGACTCTTTGGAGAACGTGCCTGCCCGATTACAAATTCCGCTCAGTTTTTATGAATGCTTTTTGTAATTGCAATAATCTCCTCCCTTTTTTTTTTTTCTTATGCAGAATTGCGACACGTCATGGGGACGCAGCCTGACAAAGAGATCAAATCTTACCAACGCAAAAYGACTCGTCACAGCTTGAATGACAGTGTTGCTGCCAGTGAGGCTTTGGACAGAAATGGATTTTTACAAAAAAAAATAATGTTAAACTCAAACTGGCCTGTCTGGACCCAAAGTCTTCCAGGTTCCAGCTTGCGSAGTGACTCGGAGCAGTGATTTACAGCATCTGGCCTTGCAGCAGCTGAGGCTCCGCAATGCTAAGGGGCAGCATAGGAGTTTGCCCTCTATTTACAGAGGTGTTTACGTGCACAGAGAATTGGTGTCGGACCGCGCTCAACCACAGTGTGACAAGCTGATGGAGGAGGGCTGCCCAAATCCAAAACACTTCCCACCTCACGTGCGGGGTTGTTCGGTCCCAATAAGCTGAAACAATAAGTGGAAGGGAAGGAAAAAAAAATCACGGATATGGCAGTGCGGTCCGACAGACGCCTCCCTTTGCAGCACTAAATTATATTTGCTAAAAAGCGTGATGTCAATTCTGGGATCGGCTCGGGCGCTAATTGCTTGTTTCAAGATGCAGCCAGGCTGAGATTTTTATTTCTGCTGAGTTCAGTGAGTTTTTGGATTCAAACGCGCATCAGCAATTTGGGTCTCTTCGTATGAAAATGAAATGCATTCCAAAACTCGGTGTTAAAAAAAAAAAAAAAAAAAAGAGGATTTAAAAGCTGTCGGGGTGTAAAAGATACAAATTGGTAAAAGCGCAGGTAGGAAGATGGTAACCATCTGGACAGCTTTCATGTGTTAACTACATGTCAGAAATAGTTGTCCCTCAGGTTAGTGCCTCAGCACTTTGATTTTTTGCTGAGTTTAGAGCTACGTGCAAGACACTTGAGCAGAACAGACTTTTTCTACCATTTTTATGTGCCCTTTACTTCAATACCTCCTGTTCCTTGAAATAACAACCAAACCAGCCTTTGTGAGATTTTGTTCGCTATTTCTGTGTCCAGATATAAGGTTCTGCAAAGGGATTTAGGGCTTTAGCCAGTGCRAAAGTCTTGCCAGTTCAGTCGTTCGGCAAGTCGTTGACCTGACAGCCTAGGGAGAGGGGTTGACATTCCATTTATTGTTTAGATTGGCGCTGGATTTCAATTTTTGTTAGGTTTAGCTGAGCTAAATTCCCAGCAAAAGCCATGGTATCGTTGGTAGGGGAGTGTACMTGCTTGTCCCATGTCAAGGGGCTCTCTCTTAGGTTGCTGGTCACAAGCTCCAGCTGTAAAGCCTCTAGTACTTGGCATCCCTGTAAGGTCGGGCATACATTAATACCACAGGAGTCTAATTTGTCATTCTGCATCAAAGTCAAGGTGAAGGGCTTTGAGAGAGCTCCAGCTCAAGCTTTCAACCCTCTGGACTAAGGTGACAGCACAGGACACGTAAAGCTCCTGTCTCAGCATCTTTTTGTGATCGGATAGAGAGCGTGCAGAGAGGTGATGGGTGACCTCTGTGAACATGATTGGCTCCATAAAACCATGGAAAGGTGACAAGCCTCAAGCTCTGGCATGGGATGCTGTCCTTGGGATATCTGGAGGCAAGAAACTCAAGACCTGCACCTTCYAGGGCTGCCCTTGAAGCTGAGATGTCTGGATTCTGGACTCTATGATCACAACGAGGCATCTAATTATATACTACAGTCTTTTTAACTGACCTTTGAGAGCTCTGAGACCATCAAGTCTTCTCAGTTTTAGCCACTGTAACCACAGTATGTGCTCGTATGGAACCACTGGACTATCACTTTTAGCTTCATACTCTAATAACGTGCCACATCCTTATTGTCAGGTACATCAGAATGTATGCAATATATAAGAATATAAGCATATAAGMATATAAGCATATAATATATATAAGAATATATAAGGGTTTTTTCATTTAAAATCAAATTTTTGCCTTTTTTTTTTTTGCATATGACTTCTGGTGGAAATTATATGATTCAGTTATTTCATAGAATCATAGAATCACAGAATCTTTAGGGTTGGAAGGGACCTCCAGGGCTCATCTAGTCCAACCCCCTGCACACGCAGGGTCCCCTAGAGCATGTGGCACAGGGTGATGTCCAGGCGGGTTTGGAAGATCTCCAGAGAAGGAGACTCCACCACCTCTCTGGGCAGCCTGTTCCAGTGCTCTGTCACCATCACTGGTAAGAAATTTTTCCTTAAGTTCCTGTG
>PTEX01000013.1:760873-815873 GCA_003342815.1 Eudromia elegans
TTTTTTCATTTAAAATCAAATTTTTGCCTTTTTTTTTATTTTGCATATGACTTCTGGTGGAAATTATATGATTCACTTATTTCATAGAATCACAGAATCACAGAATCTTTAGGGTTGGAAGGGACCTCCAGAGGTCATCTAGTCCAACCCCCTGCACACGCAGGGTCCCCTAGAGCATGTGGCACAGGGTGATGTCCAGGTGGGTTTGGAAGATCTCCAGAGAAGGAGACTCCACCACCTCTCTGGGCAGCCTGTGCCAGGGCTCTGTCACCCTCACTGGTAAGAAGTTCTTTCTCAGGTTCTTGTGGAACTTTTGGTGCTTCAGTTTTTGGCCATTTCCTCTATTCCTATTTAATGATTTCTTGGGTAACAGACAATGACATAGCTTATATCATTGTGAGACATGTTATTTTCAGCTATAACAGTCTGCATTAAGGATTCCGGGGAATGAAATGCACAGATTGTCATATATGAAACAAAAAAAGAATGCACAAATAAAACCACATAACCAACGATTAAAAATAGAGGTACTTTGAAAACATTTTTGAACAGAAAAATAATATCGCATTCCGAGTCTGCTCTTTGTTTCTCATATTTTATTCCTTTAAAACCCCTGCTAATGATGTCTTCCTGCCACCGGGCACAGACACAAAAGTGGCATGAAAATTTCTGATGGGCAGTTAGGAAAATTTAAATATACCACCACAACGAYGAAGATAAAATTAGGCTTATCAAAATATTTTTGAATAAAGGCATTAATATAGAATAAAGGAAAAGGGTATTAAAATTTAATAGTCATTTAAATTCTGTATTTTTCATCTAGTTTTATGGGTCTTTTAACCTAAGCTATTAAAGGAGGCTGGAGAAATTAGGCACATAGATTTAAGGAGAGCAAGGATGTGACTAAACCCTGGCCAGAAGTTTAGCAAACAGAACAGACTGATAACACTCAGGAACTCTTATCAATAATACCCGATAAAGCCCAAAATGCCTAGAARAAKCTCTGAAGAATATCAAATTTGGGTRCMAAGGYAGAAAAAATAGGCTCTACACATAAAAAGTAATTGCTACCCCACCCAGGCAGGCAGAGCAAGCAGGTATGTGGGAAGAGAATAGGGGGTCAGTGCTGTGACGATCCTATTGCATTGCCAGTGTTGGTCCTGMTCACATCATTCACTGATTGCCACTCAATTGCTTTTCATCAATATAGCAAAAAAACCACATGAGACCACCCTCTCTCTGCAGCAGATAATGGTGCTACTAATGCATGGAAATGGCCATGCTGGCTGACATGGGTCCAACAGGTTAAACGTTGTMCAACCCAATGACCATTAAAAAGATTTATCTCAAAAATCCAGTTTTACAGCTAACGGAAATTCTTTCTTGCCCCATAATCTTTTCCTCCTCCCTCCATCCAAATGCTCATTTTTAACTCTTAGGATTTTTGCTTTTGGCTTTCCTGGTGGCGATACGGTGCTGCTGGTGCAGACGGTCATTTTTCATTCCAGAGGGTTTTCTTTCCAAAAAGTACCTTGCATTCACTGCTTTTTGKGGATTACTCTATAGCTTTCACGTTGCCAAGGCTTCCCCTATGTGCACCTCTTTTGTGCTTTCCTTCGTAACCTCATAGCCCTAGAAAAGCAATTCGTTAGTGGCTTTGTCCAGGCCCCGTGCAAATCGGTGCCCCCGCGCCGCTTCATAGCTCGCTCTTAAGCACTGCATGTCTTTTTATTACCTCCCTCTCAAAAACGCCAGGGGCCAGAGATTTAAACAGTTTGAAGACTTAAGTGAACAATTTGTTTGCGAGACAAATAAACATTTCCAGGCTGCTAAACAACTCCCGGCACCGGCGTTATATCCTTTCCCCTGTGACCTTGGCAGAGCAGCCATCGGCTTCATCGGAAAAGGGAAAGAAAAGGGGAGGAGAAAGGGGAAGGAGAGCAATATCATATTTATCTGAAAGTGTATTTCCATTCTTTCAGCCAGACCAAGAGCCTATGCCAGGATGAAGTGCCCATGACAGCAAGAGAATTAAAGAAATCTATAGCCCATAGATTGATGTGCTTGATGTGCTCCGAGATGACTTTCTAAGGATGCCTACAGCATGTCGCAATGGCAACGCCAGTGCTGCATCTATTTTTCTATTTTATATTTCCGACGGGCCCCTAAAGCCAATCCCAGCATGGAAAACCTTCGCTTCCTCCTTGCATCCAGCCCAAACCTTTGATACTGTCAGCTGTGGCTGAAATTCATGCTTCAAAATTCACAGGAGACTCCGGGCCTTGCATTAGGACCACCGATTTAAGAGGCTGTCCCAGCCCCTGGCTCAAGCAATGGAGCAGCTCTTCTTGGGAAGCCAAGGCTGGGCCTGAGCTCACCTAACAGCACAACCTCCTCCTTGGCTGACAAACAACAACATGKGATGTCTTTGCCTCCTTTCCTCCACCAGGATTTTTCTGACAATTTCCAGGCTTTCCCACCCCTCTCTGCTTTCTTCTGCATCCCTTTATTATGTAGAGCAGTTTTAACACACCTAGCACATGTTTTCTTACACTGAATTTCCAYGACATTTATTGAGCCGCTTATTTCTCAGCAATGGGGAAGGTGCAACATCCTCACCTCATTTACTCAATCTTTTTTTCGGTACTTTTTGCTGTCACTTAACTTTAGTGCCCTGTTTTTGGTACAGGCTACTCTAGAGATGAGGTGGGAAGAAAAAGAAAAAAGTAATAAATTTCTGAAGGTTGACACTGATTTCCACCAGTGCAATTCAGACTGGAGAAAGTCCATCATCGAAACAAGAGTTCTGYAGAAGGATACAAGTGGTTTTGGAAACCACGATGTTTGTCCCATAGCACAATGTCCTATTGTGCTTCCTTTAMTTCTAGCATTCTTCATTGCAACATGAGAAATTGAGTGAATTTGTCATAACATCTAAGAAAACACCCCGTGCATGTAATTTTTCAGATCTGCATTTTACTTACCTTTGCTATTTACCATATTTTAGGTTAKTTTAAATAGAGATTTAGAGAATAARTCTYTGTGAGCTAGAAAGTTATTTGAATTCTCATTTTATAAAGAGTTATGTTACTTACGTGCAAGGTGCAATGACCTAATGTGTGATTTCCTAATTGTGAAAATGGCATAACACAGCAGGCTMTTTAAAATATTATTATACTATATACCATTCTCCCTTTCTTCYCTCTCAGAAAGCTTGCTAAAGTTTCCTACAACACTTTCCATTTGAAAGAATAAGCACCTTGCATTATAGTACTTTATTCTTCTTAATAAGTGCAAGAAACTGCTCTGAWCCTACAAATTGCTGCTTGGAATAATAACCCTCTTTCACTTGCAGCTTTATCAGTTGTCTTTGTGAGGAGGTTTGGAAAAAGGAGAATACCTGCAGGTGATTTAGTAAACACCGAGAACTCTTAGGAAATGACAGCAGTATTTTGAGATGAAGCTTAAAGAAAAAGGTACATTAGGGTAAAAAAAAGAAAAAAAACAGAGCTATGGTAGTGCTTCTGAATAACCTGCTTTTTATTGTTGGTTTGGTTTGGGTTTTTTTTGAGTTCTGAGTAGTATTAGCCSTGGTTCAATACAATAATGTCTATGGAGAATACAATAAAGAAAATGCAACAGTAAACAAGTCTTTTGCAGAGGCATCTCCCACGCCAACACCATCCAAGAATCAAGTTTAAAGACAAGCTTTGTAATTTCTCCCTGTTTAAACTCTAAATAATTAGCTATCTGTATGTTGAACTGTTTACTACYAGCATTAAATGTCAGTGCTTCCATTAACCTCGTATCTTCTGGGCTTGGGSTTGCATATGGTTTTGTTGTAGGGGGAATGAGGTGACGAACACACCATCTGGTGTATACTATTTTTTAAAGCTATTTGCTTTCTATGAGGTCAAAACTAGCACAGCTCTTTAGTCAATCACACRCATGGACACATAATTTAAGTGCAGAGACAGTTTAGAGAACCTGACGCTCACTTGATCATAGCATCAAAAAGAAAWAAAAAAGCAAAGCATTTGGGCTAGAGCAGGTTGAACTATCCAACTATCCCTTAAATTGATAGCTCCTATCATTTTCAAGGCATAAGCACTACAAAATTGATGAGCAGAACGTATGTTCAGGTGAGAAGGCATCAAATTTGCATTCCCAAGGCAAGGCAAATGCATGCTCAGGCTTCCCTTTCATGAGCCCTTCAGCTCCCCAGGTCCTGGYGGCAGTAACTGCTCCAGGATACAGKTTTTTTKGGAAATTGGGAGCTCCTTGAGCCAACTTATTGGGTATGTCTGCTTGTATACACAGCCCCATTGCTGCATTCTGAGTTAGGTATAAGCAACTAGATATAAATCAGGCAAACACAGTGAGTCTCTTTTGCAGGACRTCACCATGGGACATGGCAGGAGCAGCTTCCCCAGGGCTGGTTTGAGATCCACAAGTTGCAAATAGCAGCCAGAAACAACTTCTGCATGGACTCCTTATGGCCAGGATTTTCAGCTGTGGCCACTCATAGTCATTCTCAGAGCAATTCTAGTCCGTTGGTACCTCTTCTTTGAAGTCCACCCCTGCTCAATCAAGCTTCTTGCTGAGCCTGACCGGYAAAGCTAAGCAGTATTTCAACTGTTTGTATTTCAACCAGGCACTTAATCTCTGTCCCTCCTTACGGTATCTGCTGGTCCTTCTCTGAAATTACAGTGACGGAATGAAGTCTTAGGCAAAGGTGTGGGTGGCGTTTGCTTTCTGGCCAGTGGCACCATGCAAGATTTGAATTTGTTCTGAGGAATGAGTAAAGGCTGCTGATTGCTGGCAGTGCGTCGTTAATGGGGTTTAAAACATCCTTTTAATTGACGAAATGCACCCAGAGGCCTCCTGGGGAAAAGAAGCCAGCTTGTATTTATGTGCAAGCAAGCTTAAAATGGTTGCTATTCAAAAGCAGAATGTCAGCCAAAATATCCTAGGCACCTATAACAAAGCACTTAACAAGTTCTATACTGCCTCTGAGCTTACATGCTTGATCCCTCCAGGAGGGTAAGGAACTATGTAAGTGACATCAATTTTATCGTCAGTCTGAGATCTGAGGTTGACATGATTGTTCCCTAGATCAACGACATCCTCATAGACATTTACATTCAAGCATTTTTAAATATAAATTCCTCCAAAGGGTCATAGGCAAGCCATGGTAGATTATTTTCATGAATAATTCTCATGAACTGTGATATCAAATGCTTTACTACGTTCAGATATTAATCTAATTCATTCTACTGTTCTCCCCAGGATATGGAAATTAGAGTCAGTGGGTTAGAAAATTCCTCAGTGACGACGAAGGTCCTTGTGGCTGAAGCTATGAAATAGTGTATGTCTTTTGCTTTGAGAATGCATGAATCAATGAATAAAAATGGGATAAATAACCTACATCTTTTTAAAGCTCCTGAAAGATGGGGCTGAATGCAATCACAGAAAGGTTGAAGATGGAAGGGACCTCTGGAGATCATCTGGTCCGACCTCCCTGCACAAGCAGGACCACCTAAAGCACATTGCTCAGGTCCATAGCCAGACAGGTATGGAGCATGTGCAACCATGGAGACTGCACAGCCTCTCTGGGCAACCTGCTCCAGGGCTCTGTTCCCCTCCCAGTAAAGACGTTTCTCTTGAGTTGCTGTTTCGGCCCATGGCCTCTTGTTCTATCACTGGGCACCACTGGAAAGAGTCTGGCTTCATCCTTTCTACATCTTCCCTTCAGATATTCATACATAAGGACAAGATCTTCACTCTTCACCAGACTGAACAGCTCCAGCTCTCTCAGCCTTTCCTCTTAAGCGAGATGCTCCCATCCCTTCATCATCTTCATAGCCCATAGCCCGGCATGTAGCTGCATGTCTCTCTTGCACTGGGGAGCACAGAGCTGGACACAGCACTCCAGGTGTGGCCCCTCCAGGGATCACTAGAAGGGGTGGATCACTTCCCTCGACCTTGAACTTGCTTGCATGCACTCCACAGTCACATAATGAATCATCTGGGGTGGGTTTTGGTGCAAGAAGAACTATCTTCTAGGATTTAACTCTGGAGGCAAACTCACTGGAAGACCCCCTGGATTTAGAGGAGAATGAACCCTCAGAAAGTCCCTCTTATAACGACCAGTTTATGGTTGCATAGAAGTATCCAAAGGTGGATTTTTTTTTTAATGCAATCATCAGGAGAGATCTATTGTGTGACTGGGGAARTAAAGACAAGTTGTCTCCCTGCAAACAAGACCTGACCAAAGGAGACCAAAAATTACTGCCTGGCAGGCATTAATTTCCCCATAGCATGGAGGATGGGTTGGATAAGGTTGAAGGCATGGCTTCTATTCAGTGTTACTAGTAAAATAATTCAATATAAAGTRTTCAGAATTCAGTAGTGTCACCAGCAGAGTAACATCCATAGACCTCAAAACCTTGAGTCCCTTGGATACAACAGGTAGCACAGCTTGTATGTAGCRAGCTCGGAGACAAATATTAAATATATTATCAGGAATCCAGGCTACAGAATCGTCCACCCCTCTTCCCTCGACTTTCCATAGGCTACCAAAGCAATATAGTCCTGCATGGCTGACTCAAGGAGCTGTTATGTTCTTCTGTTAGCTGGAGTTTATTTTGCATATATAATTCAGCAGGCATCCTCTATCACTTGAAATTTATTTAGCTATTGCAAAATTCTGTTTTTCACTTTCAAGCTGTCATCTCTTACTGCCCTCGAGAGAAGGCAGCGCTCAGCTTGTGAGATGATCTGCGTTTCTGAAGAGGGAGCTTCTGGAAATGTTTGCTGCTAGGATGTTGCATTAATTTCATGCACAGCCTGCTTGAATGCATATTTATTTACATTCCCAGAAATGAATTCAATATACACTAAGAAAGTGTAATTATTTATCCGATAACTGGAGAGCRTTTAAATATGTCCAAATAAATCTTGCTTACGAATAATTTCCTTCCAAGACTTTTAAACCTTTTTTCCTGTTTAAATTTCCATGTTTTATCCAATATTTCAAAGTCAGTGGGAACTACGATTCTTGTTTTCAGACAAAGACTACAGAGGACTGAGCCAAACTTACATCTCTGTATCTTACAACTGGGATTCCAGCTTCTCTTCCTTTTGAAGACTAGGAAACTCATGAAATCCTCCAGGAAACCCTCCAAGTCTCCCAGTTTTAGAAACAAGGGGAAAAATAAGGTGCAAAGAAAGTCTCAGTCTATAGGGTCACTGAAGATGAAGACTCTAGTGCTAAGTCACAACCAAGGCAGATGAAAATAAAAAGATAGTGGAAATAGAGGTGGAGGATCTTTGTACTGAGAAATAAAATAAGCTTAAACGTGGGTTGTGAGGAAGGAAGGTGYTGGAAGCAGAAACGAGCAGGACCACAAGAAGCAAAACAGACAGAAAATCCATAGCGGACCCTTGACATTACAAAAAACTTGCTTTCCACTTATATCCTAACACATTAAATTAACATGGCTGTAAAATTGTGACTTATCTCATCCGCAATACACTTTAGTGCTCTTATTTGTATGCATGTGGGAATGTTGAAGAGTAAGCGGGATTCATCTGGCCTAGGAGAAGACCTGAAAAACGCAGGTTTTTCTGCACTAGCAGAAAACTTTAAGCACTATTAATTAATTAAAGCACTAGCTAGGGATAGTGCAGGTAAACTTTCTGATTGTGCTGCCCCAGCATTGGCCTTTCCGAGGCGCTTTCAGCGCTGATGCTTCAGCCTTCTGCTGCCCCAGCTGAACAGAGCCAGTTCTTGGAGATCAAGCTGCACGGAAACGATYGCAGGCAACACAGGAATACTGTGAATTTCTGCACAAGTGGGACTCGAATCAAAGCGAGTACATTGCGATCGGGAACGCAGAGCTATTCTCGGCCAAGCCAGCTGGACAAGGCTTTGAACTTCACAAAGCTTCTCCTTAGAATAAACCCTTTCTGCTGGTATCCTCAGCTACAAATCCGTATCTCCTCGCTCGTATACCTCCCTGAGCTATGCCGAGGTGGGCTGAGGCACTTTTAGCCGGTCACAAGGATTGTCTCCATCTGCTTTTCTGACGTTSGGATTTGCAAAGGGCAAACGCACTGATGCTGCAGCGCGCTGCAGAGAAGAAACATTGTGAAAAACTTGGCTTTATCTCTAGATTTTAGGAAACTACCACTTCATTCCCACTCTTGATTGCCATGTCTGCTTTAGTCATATATGAAATATAATGACTTGACACAGATTTGCCACAAGTATCTTGAAACAGTTGTGGGTCTTTGTCATCTTTGGGAAGTCAACAGCTTTGATTTGCGTGGGGTTTTTTTGGGCAGCAACGYGTTTGTTGTGGCAACATTTCTATATGCCAAATTGTTCTATTAGTTACGGGGTAGTTCTGCTCCCACCTGTGTAAATAAGAACAGCGTTTGGACTCAAATAGATCAACCCTGTAACAAATACATTGGGAAGTGCATAAACCATTAAATTGGTAAGGAATGGAGAAACAAAGGTTTAGGATTTTGAGGTGCATTTTTGCAAGAAATGTGCAGGAGGAATCAGCAGACTGAAGTAACTCACAGAAAGGACTCCCTCAAGCGGAACTTGGCAAGAAGCTGCTGCTCACGGGCCCCTGGTTGACGGCAGCTGCGGAAAGGGGAGATAYTGAGCAAGGAGCATCCCGTGCCCTGCCCCTGCTCAGCTGCCAACCCGCCCCTCGCTGGGAGCTGCAGCGCACATAAATCCGAGGAGGCTTCGGGTCTCATCTCGTATTCCTGCGGTACGCCCAGCAGTGAGTGCAGCTTTCCCCCTCTTAAAAGTGTTCCAGCGTTGCCTTTGGGCTTGAAGGAAATACTCGCTGCTGGCATTTCTTGGGAATGCAAGTCATACTGCAACAAAGCTGAGTACTAAAATTTCTTTTCTCATGGCCAGCCTTCATCCTGGAGTGGAGAATCTCTATCATATTAATTGATTTTTTTTTTTTCCTGTTTAATAACCTTGAGCTTCCAGAGATGAGGAGTGTGTTTTTGGAGACCGGCCAAGTGCAGGAATGAAGGTGCCCAGATCAAGACAGAGATATGACAAGTGTGGATGACTCACTGGAGGAATTCAGGAAAAATAAAAMGGCTGATGTCACCGTGCGTGTCAAACCCTGGGCACACTGCAGGGCAYGGCCATGCCCTGCATCCCTGTCTTGCTCAAGACCCTGCAAAAATTTGCTTTAGTTAGCTACAGAGCTTGGTTTAGTGACCAGCATGCTATGTGTCTATTTGCAAGTGGTTCAAAAATTCACAGATCTGTATTCATGCAGAGACGTGCTAGTATTCCTGAAATCTCCTTTAATACTRTGTTATTAACATTAAAGCATGGAGCAGTCCAGCAATGGAGCTACAGGCGCCTGAGCTTATGCACTAGCTCTGAGTAAGAGTCTGCATGCCCTAATATGACCTCTGTGAACTGATAGGGCTAAAATTAAGTAATTAGCCTACTGTTCTCATTTTAGGTTGGCAGAAGTTTTGCTCTAGGTGGGAATTTACACAAATATATTTCCTAATCTCTCTTTTATTCCACTGATTGTGCATGAGGATGTTTCAGGGAGGTTTTACACCTTTTCAGTTTTAAAAGAAATAGCAGAATTTTAAAACGATTAACCCATGTGTAGCCTTCCCTACCCTTCGTTGTTGCAGTAAATCTGATCTTCCCTTCCACAATCCTGCCAGATTTCCCCCCCTGCTTTTTGCTCTCCTCTAAGTAAGCAGATGATAACATACGGCCCGTTATTTGACACAGATTAATAATGATAGCTCCAATATAGCCCTAGAATAACATTTGTTCAGCCTTGTTTTTTTGGATCGAGTCACCAAAAAATGACTACCGCATTTAGCTTGAAAGCCCAAGACTGAAAATGTTTAAAATTGGCTTATTCCCACTTTGAATGATGCATCTTGAAAAAAAAAAGAGACACCATTTTGGAGGACTACAGACATTTTTCAGATTGTGGCTTTAAAATTGCACTCAAGAGATGTAAAACTTAATTCTTGTATTCAAGCAGAGCAAATGATACGAAGACTTCAAGACCCTCATGTTGTTCCAAACATGGGGGAGACCTGAGGGTGTCTAAAAGGCTCCATCACCTAAACTCTTACCTCCATCCCAGAAATCCAACTCTAGGAGGGGGAAAAAGAGGAAAGACCAAGAAAAAAAAGGAGGAAAACACTGCTGACTGAGTGCAGAAGGGTGTRTCAGTGATATCCCTGCTTCATTTTATATCAGCATTTGGACATTGCTGCTCTCAGATAGTGACACAATGCCAGGATTTGAAATATCAGCATTTTAAACTGCCTTGGAGACTGAAATAGCCCTCTCCTTCCCCAGAAACGKGCATGGCGGTACTGCACGGTTGTGTGAGACATGAGATTAACAGCATATGCCAAATTGCTGAAAAAAACACACCGTCATATGCAGCGACATCTAAATTACAACATACCATGACGGCAGAATTGGTGCTCAGCAGTGTAAAGAGCTCTGCAGCTTAAAGCTTAGCTAATTTCACCCTASGTCTTTCTGAGTTTGTCGCTCCTTTCTTTTGATAATGACCTTCATGACCATCGCTCTCCTTTASTGTTAGTACCCAAGGTGCAGAGTTATGAGCTGCGGTGGCAGGATGTGGGTTTGGGGTTGCGCTGCGGTTCCTGCAGACATACGCAGCCTTTGCTTTGTTTGCTACAATAGTGAAGTCTRTTTTCCATGACATCATTTTGTTGTGGTAACTGTTATTCTGGCTGTATTTTACCAGTGTAAAACGTGCACAGGAATGTCCACATTAAAAGTAGCTATGSCAGTGACCAAGAATATTACTGTCTATGTGCTGTTCTCTCCCCCACATCCTTTTCCTCTGTTTCCCAATATGCAAACATTTCTTACTCTGCAGACTGAGAGACTGCTGGGACTTGCCCCAAGGTCATTAAAGGCAGTGTGATCTTCAGGCTGATTTGAAAAGCTTTTGATTCCGGCTTCACGCCGTACAGGTTGTGCCTTCAGCACTGCTGTCAGTCKCTGGAAAAGGGCTCAGGTTACCTGGGGATCTGTTCTGCTCCGATTTAGCACAAACTAAGGATCAGTCAGCCTAGCGAGCCTCATTCTCCTGTTTTTTTGGTTTTTTTTTTCCAGAAGGAGGACAGACCCCTAAAGCATTTGTGTGCAGCATGAGTTATTTATTTATTTATTTATTTATTTATTTATTTATTTATTTATTTATTTATTTATTTATTTAGAAGAAATTCTTCTATTCTTCTGGAAGGATTTAAAAAGTTCATTGCGCCTTGAGGAAGCCAAGCATAACAAGAGTTTTTTTTTTTTAAAAAAGTAGTTTCCCACTTTCCCTAGACATAACAGCAAATCCGAGGTAAGGATACAAATTCCAAAGGGTAAAGAAATATTCTGTTCCTACTGCTAATGATAAAATAATAATAATAAAAAAATCYTSTTGGCTTATTTTATGGAGTGAAGACTGCCCACAAGCTCTGCTCGGATAAAATTAGCCCGGTCCCTACCTACCCAGGACTCGGAGGCTGCATCTGCCCTGCTCTAATGGTTTAGTTGCACATGGCAAAGAGACTCAGGGGCACGGATAACTCCAGCGAGGGAGATAAAAGGCCAGAAGGTGGCCGTGATTCAGGTAACAAATGTTAACGGCAGTAGATTTGGAGAAAATCAGACATTGGGCCAGGACAATTGGGTCAGGTGGTTGGTGGCTGTGACCTTGACATGAGCAGGAAGGGTGAGAGCRTCAAGAGAGTGGAAATGCCAGAAATTACCCTCCGCCCGCTATTCCCGCCCTGCTTAGCCAATGAACCTTAGCTATTACAACACCGAGTGGCACGGCTCCACTCCTGTGGATACTCCACGTTGAATTTCCCCACGGTGACTTGTGTGGAAATAATAATAATATRATAATATATTTTATAATATATTTTTATAATATATTTTATAATAATAAAAAAAAGAAGCACCTGATCCGTGTCTCCTTAGATTGGCAGGAGAATTACATGTCTTAGGCTAACCCTGTAGGAAGAAGTTCTTCTTTACCCTTTTCTTTTTAGCCATTCACTAATTTGAGCAATAGACACGTTTTACCAATTTGCCACTTTGTACTAACCACTGCCAGTTTTTTTTTTTTTTTTCCTCCCCTAATAACTCCCTATTTGTCAAGATGAGGTTRGGTTGACTGCATTAAAGACTGCGAGACAGTACAGTAATGGGCACATGTTGCGTTTCTATCACAAAGAGAACATATGGGTTTACGTTATTAACAGATATAGAGAGCCAACCGATCCTTAAGCCACTTGCTGCAGTACAGGGGCAGCGGATGTTGGAGGTGCCACCCGACTGGAAGGGCTAATTCTTCATTTTTATTTCCAGGCARGAATTTAGGCCCAGGGGAAAAGATGCAAGTACAAGACTAATAGCTGCGGGGGTAACTCTGAGTATCAGCAAACACGAAACCTTTCCTAAACACAGCACGTCTGCTAATGAAAGAACAGCCCATTTTCCACGATAGCTGAGCACTTGATTTCTGCAGTATAAAATGATGTAGTTGTGAGTGGTGCCCAAGCCTGATATTTTTGCAATGCTGTTTTCCCTTCCTTTATTTTTTTTTTTTAAAAAAAAGAAAGAAAAAAAAGGAAAAGAAAGAAAGAAAAAAAGAAAAGACTCAACTCCTTTCAAACTGACGATTACAACAAGTAATTCTCTGAAGACATATGCCCTCTTTGGGCTTTCACCTTCAAGGTCTTAAGAATTGTTTGATCTGGGGATCATACTGTGTATRGAAGGCTAATTCAGTGACCCTGGCACAAGAATGGAAATGTCAGAAATATACTTGAGATAAGGCCTGACATGGTTTAACTGAGAGGGATTTGCTGTTGTATCTGCAGGATTTTTTTGCTTCTTTCCAACGATTTTTCTTCAGAGACCAAAGATGAATGCAGCAATCAGCAATGTTTTTGCCTTCCTAGATGACAATCTACTGCCTCCAAATAATTATCAKTTTTGTATTTCTCAGACCGGAGAGGTCCACCTGGCAGAAAACACGTAACTGATATTACCAACAAACTGATGGTCCCTCACATTACSATCTCCTCAGTGTAGCTTTGAAGATATGTCAAATTGCATCCATAAAATACTCATTAACCATGGAACAATTTGGTCACTCACTAAGGAGGAATAAATACCTACTGTCCTTGACTTTCCAAACCAAAGTTAGCTGCTTCTGATGCACTTTAAATACCCATTAGGCACCACATCAATGGAATCTGTTTTGCTGTACCAAAAAGACACCAAAAGATGCAACGTACTCAATTGTTACTACTCATAGTCTTGACTTACATTATAGTTCTCCTGGGATCACACAAGCAAATAGAAAACAAAGTTGGAGACACAGAGAAACATAAGCAGGATGTCTCTTACAAGCATCCCCTGACTGAAAGAGACTCTCAAGYGTTTTCTTCCCAAAAGTGAATTTTGAGGAAAGGTAACTCAATATCAGCTTGGAAATCTTATTTCCCCTCAATACGAAGGCATGCTGTAATTCAGGTGCAGAGGAGTTTCATGCACTTTAAATGTTATGCCTGTCAATGGCACATGTTTGTCGGAGAAATCATTGTGAACTTACCCTATTTTAGATTTATCAATAAATTATTTTTGCCCTGGGTAGCATAGATTTCCTCCTCACATGAAAAGGCCATATACCAGTGGAGGGAATGACAGGAAACCTTGAGGCAAAAAGATAAATCTTTTTCTCTGCGTTTTGCACATGACAACTTCTAGGGGGAACCAATTGCCATGGGAAAATATTACCCCAGGAAATACTATTCCTATTCTAAGCGGTCTATGGTAAATTTACCTCTGTTTCAAGGTTTGTGCCACTGGGAAGCAGCTTCATTTCCCTCGCTCCATTTGAGCCAGGGCCTCTACGCTGAGGATTTGGGGTTAGTCCAATCCTGCTGCTTACTCTCTTWGTCACTTATGAAAATACCATAGTATCTTCCTGCTGTTTTCCTCTTGATTTACTTGAATTAATCAATACTTGAATTGAATTCCTCTTGAATTTCTTGATGTGAATTATGGGTATCAGAATCTAGCTCTGAACTTCCAGTAAGGAAGACCAGAAGAAAATACTGTAAGCATTTACATACTGTAAGCATTTACATACTGTAAGCATTTATCATAAAATATGTGAGCACAAAATAACCTCTGGATCTGAATATATGTCTTTATAGTTGTAGGATTTATATTTATGCTATAGCAGAGGTAACTTCAAAGTGATTCTAACCTCTTCAAGTGCATGATTTATTCCTAAACAGCCTTGTCCCACATCACCATCTCTGACAGAAAGCTAARACCAGCCCAGGCTTCCTTTTTTCTTTTTTAACTATTTTCTCTTGCAATTGTTTCTGRGTCCTATACTAAATGGAAGGAGCTACTGACATGAAAATAATTATATCGATTCGTTTTTGGATGCCCTCTGCAGAAATTGCAGCCTTTCTATGTCAGTTTGGAGGTATCATTAGCATCTTTAAGGAGCAGTTGTGTCTGGAAGGGCTGTTTATAAACAATTCTCCTGGATTATTTTATGACCTTGTGGATRCCTGCTTTTAGCTCCAGCTCTCTGGCAAAACTTTGTGACTCATTTTCTGCTCGCCTTTTCAGGTATCGTCCAGGTCTATTAGGAGAGCACCTCTATCCCTCATTATCCTTGAGAAGTGACACATCTAATGAAGCAGAAATGACACCAAAAAGAGYGATTTCTCTCTCTTATCCTTACTTTAATTGCTGATTTGTATGAAGTTGTGTCACTTTTCCTGAGAGTTACCTGAAGGCTTGTTCTGCTTATATTGATGCTTTTTTTTAAAAAAAAAAAAAAAACCATGGATTTCTTGCTTTTGAATTTGCAGGGTGATTAAAAAAATCATTTTCTTAATTTGTAAACGTGGGTAATGTGTTGGCGGTGTGCAGCTTCTAGTATTTGAATTTTAGCCGGCTATTCTTCCTGTGCTAAAGCTTAGTCAGCGTTCCTGTAGATCTAAATTTACATGCATCTGCTGTTTCCTTATTGCTCCAAGTTCCTGCGAGCTGGCCGGCCTGTTGGAATGGTGCAGGCTAACCCCTTCTCGTAGCCGGGCATTGCTGGTTTGCATGCAGTGAAGTGTGCCCCACGCAAGAGCAAAACCCAAGGACGGGGCAGGTTCGTGCTCAGCTGAAGGCCGTCGCTGCTTCGGGAAAGGCTCTCTCAATAATCCCTCCGGAATTTGGATTTTAAGACGCCTTTCCAAGGTGAACTTCATATGTTAACAAGACACAGTCTTACACACGATCATTAAATTCCACAATTTCCCTTTCTGATGCTGACTCTTTGAGTTCATCCTTAAATGCTCACAACGATGCCCCTTCTCAAAATTTGGGAAGCTGCTCCGCAGCTCCCAGGCTTGTTCCCACCATGACCTGGTCAAAACCTGAAGCTTTATGCCTGAGAAAACTTACGGATCGTTTTTCCCAGTTTCCACCTTTATTCCACTGCTAGGACACCTTATTTTCTTTCTCCTTTCTTCGTGCTTGTCCGTATGAACTATTTCTCCTTGCTTCTCTCTGCAGGATATTATTTCTCTGAGCATAAAAGATGGCGTAATGGCCTGACCACCTGCATTTGCTGGTGCAGGTTTTTAAAGCGATTTAGTGCCCAACAGCAAGTGAGAAAAAAATTAGAAATGAATTCTAGAGAAACTGCCCTCAAGTTCTTATTTACAGCAATACTAAAGCTATCCTCTTCAGGAAGCCACCCGGATCCACCACCAGCCACAGAGGAACAGACACCAGATGGACTCTCATCTCCTAGAAATTTATCAGCTTGTTCAAATGCATTTTTCCCTTTCTATACACTCTTGGCCATTTGTTGAGTTTTGCAATCACCTGCTAAGCTGATTTATCCTACATGAACTTAGCCAGTTTTTTACCGTTTTTCTTCCATGCGCATTAGTTATCAGCACATCAGACATTAGTTATCAGCTGCATTTCCTGGAGTATCTCTGCCAACAACCTCATGGCATTAATAGCTAAAATATCTTTGGTGTCCTGATGTCCGCCATGAGAACACTCTGTATTTCAAGCCTGATTTATTTTACCACTAAGCAAAAAAAGAAGATCCCCTCTCAAAAAACAAGTCCACCAGTAAGGCTACAAGTTCCTGAAGGGCCGATTCTTGCCTAAGTCTCAGCTGAGGTTTAACAGTAGGCAATAAATCACAGCTGGGCACTCCCTGGGAACCAAAACCTTAACCGGTTTGTCTTTTACTTTAGGCTTTGAGAGCTGATATAGTTGCCAATTAGAGTTCTCTTCCCCGAGTGAAATAAAATTGCTGTTTGGAATGAGATTTCATATTGGTTTGTTGCAAAAATCATTCAAATTACTGGAAGGCTTGAAATCAATAAAATAAAGTGTCAGTGAATGAAAACCCATTAAGAACAGAGAAACCTATTTCTAAAGCCTTTTTCTAAAGTCTTTTTGGATAGTCCATTGGAAAAGTAATTGTACTTGTTTTAGAGATGCTTTATTGCATGTGTCTTTCCTTCTATATAGAGACTATAAAGGAAGGGTGAGATCAGGCTTTACTCAGGGGAAAAAATATAATAAAAAAAAAAAAGAGATAACTCCCTTCCAGGGATTTTTTGCCCGTTCAAGAGGGATGATCCCAAACCTCCACAATTTTCCAATTTTTACCATGCTAGGTTGCAGATTTCCAGTTCCTAGCTTTGATGTTTCTGTATCCAGAAGAAAAGCTATGAAAAGCATGACAAAYAGAGTAAAACACAAGATTCTCTTTTCTATACCTTGTTCCCTTTTAAGTACAGCTACTCATAAGACCACAGGTGGTGTCATCCCTACTCCACTGCTCGCCTTCCAGAGGACTATTGAGGACAGCAGGCACAGGGGACCAGAAGGAGACCAGAAGGTCTCAGGGAGACTCCTCCAGGCTCCAAAGAAGCATGGATTAAAAGGAAACAAATCCAGGAAGCTCGTGTTATTTGTGCCATTTTAATATCTGAATGGCTTTGGTCTGTTTTGTCACACTGTTCCTTTTCCTTTTATACCTTCTAAACCTCAAACTTCTTGCGCTCTTGGGCACGTATTATCCGCTCTCTCGATGAAATGATATTTAAACCCAGGTACGTGTCTAACATTGTTCCTTGCATTTTGATAAATGTTATGCTTATTCCTGAATTTATGAGAAAACGAAAAACTTTTATGGCTACAAAACAGAAAACAGAAAATAGTTTTCTCATTTTAATAACCTGAATTAATATCTTCTATATACTATAATTAAAAAAAATATCATGAGCAGGAGTAGATATACGGGCAAGTAATAAATCAGTTTTGCCATTTTCCTGTTATTACTAACCATGAATGAATGCTACAGATTTATGTTCTGGTAATTCATCACTTTTCACCCATTATGCTGTGGGCAATTTGTTATGCTCATAATAACTGGTTCTCAAACTCATTATATTCAATGCTGAGTTATTTAGGAGTATATAACATTGAAGAAAAAGAGGAAAAAAAAAGAAAGAAAAAAGAGAAAAATCTTGTGCAGTTTTGGTAAAATACAGATAAGAAGTTGCATTTTCTTTTTTTTTTTTCTTTTTTTTTTCTTTTTAATTTCAGGGGTAATAAACCAGGATTTACCTGCTGTATCAGTCAGGGATGATGGTAAAAGCATCTGTTGTGACAGCTAAAAGAGGATAAAGGAGCAGATATCAGCTAAAAATTGTGAGTCCAGCTTTGTAATGGTTGCAGCTTCAGCTCTCCATGACTTAACACATCAGCTGCATCTGACATCTTTTTTTTGTGTGCAAAAACTAGTCAGCTTTATCACCTCGCACCAATTTGTATATATTACCCATGCTCTTGTGTGGCACGTTTAGAAGAGTTTGTTCTTGTACCTAACTAGTCTTAACTCTCATTCTCCARGKCTGTATTAACCTATGTAGACTTGGKTTTTGTACACTTATAATGTTGCATTAAACTCTCTTACAAATTATCTATGATTTCATCTGTTCCTGATCAGATAGATAGCGTATGTAAGAAATATATATATATATAAAATATATGTGAACAYATGCTGATTCTGTAGGTTCGGGGGCTGGATGGGATCATCTCTGAGGGTCTGAGTCCAACCTCTTGCTCAAAGGAAGGTCAGACCTGATGCTCAGGACTTTGGCTAAGTCTCAAAAGCTTCTGAGGATGGAGAAACAGAGAGCAGAGCCTCCCTGGGCATCTGCTCAAGTGCTTGGCTGGAGTTTTATTCCCGTTAAACCTCAAAAAAGTTCGAAGGAAGAGATGCAGTTCTGCCTCTAGCTTGCTTAGAAACCCTTCAGCTTAAAAAACCCTGCCCTACAGGGCAAAATTTATATCTCRTGGTAGGATAACAGGTTTATCTGCCTTGTCGTGTGTGCTATCGCAGAAAAGAGCTTTCTGTGSATGAATTAAGAAGTCACACTAAAAGAATTCAGTGGGCCACGTCTGAAGCAAGACCCTGTGTGCCACGGTGCCAAATCTGTCACCCGAGAAGAAATCCTGAGACTTCATTAATTAAAATTATAGTCAAGGCAGACGATGTAGACAGGAAGAACTTCCCTCCAAAGGAGGCCATGAAGAAGAATGATCATGTGCAAAGAAGAGTGGTCAGCAACATGCCTGGAAATGCTTGTTAAACTAGACTTCCTATGGGCTGAAGGTATAAAAATGTAAAGTATGCTGTAAAAAAGACCAGCTGCTGTAAAAGAAAATAAATGCTGAAAGGACATAGAGGATCTCCAGACTTTCACCTCTGCTGAGAATATTTACAGGTCATGTAGGCAGAACGCAACATGAATATACTTTAAAAAATATTTAATGGAGATTAGTGTCAGCAGAGCTTGTATTGCTGGAAATAATTCAAATTTTTCTTGATAATCACTGGAAAGAGCAACTGTGTTATGGCAGGCACAGAAAAGGGAGAGAGCTCCTGAATTTGCCTTCTGAACTGCAGTGTCCATACAATGTCCCTTGAGCAGATGAAAATCATCCACAGGGGAGCTTCCCATCATAGAATCATAGAATGCTTAAGGTTGGATCACAAAATATTTCTCATGAAACAGCAGGCCAAGTATAGAAAGAGTTTAGGCAGGATGAGACCAGCGTCAGCTCTTGGAAAATCCTCCTTTTCTGCATTCTAACCCAAGTAGCTTAGGTTCTCCTTTAGAAYAAGAAGAGAAACCTTGAAAGTTGCTAAACTGCGCTTACCTATCTTTTAATTACTACTAGACAGCTTTGCCCTGCGTATTATTGTATCATTAATACGACCATATGGGACATCCCAAGGACACAGTGCGATACTGTTCAAGTTCACAAAGTGGTGTTAGATACGATTGCCAASGCGACGGAAATCCTGCAGTGTCAGAAGTCCATCCCAAATGAGTGATCTGGTAGTTTCACGGGGCACACTGAGTAACTGCATGAGACCGAGGCTGCCACATGCCTTTGCTGGCTGCACACAAGCCAGCTCTCAAGAGTTACCCGGTTAAAATGAAAATAAAATAAAATAAAATAAAATAAAATAAAATAAAATAAAATAAAATAAAATAAAATAAAATAAAATAAAATAAAATAAAATAAANTAAAATAAAATAAAATAAAATAAAATAAAATAAAATAAAATAAAATAAAATAAAATAAAATAAAATAAAATAAAATAAAATAAAATAAAATAAAAATAAAGATCAGGGTCTAGTCGGTAGATAGTAACCTTGTGCTATGCTATATGAACACCCCAAATGCAGGTGCGATAAGATATGAGAGAGTGTTCATATATAAAAAGAAGTTTCTAGTAGAAAGCAAAGCTTAACTAAAATTAATCTTTCTAGCAATAATACCAGTCATTAATGAGAATTTAGAGACTCTGGAGTTTGAAAGTAAAGCATGGGAGCCTCCAATAGAAGCAAACATGCAAATCCACCTCTCAAATAAATAAACCGAGAAGTCCCAGAATTCATCTTTACAATAAAAGAGCCACACATGCTTCATCTATCACTGGGAACATAAAGGCAGTCAAAACAAACGGGACAATCAACAAATAAAGCGGAAAAGTTTAAGGAGAAGTCCTCCTTGAAATGTTTCGAAATACAAAAATATTATTCAAGAAAAAGTGAAGCTGAAGAGGGCCARGTACAGGAATAAAGTCTAATAAATCGAGAATTTATTAGACTAACAATTCTCCCTAACCTAAGTCCAGTATTTCAGAAGAGAACCTTTGCTGCTCAAGGTGTCACTGCTAAAAGCATTTCCAACCGTATCCCATCGCCAGCAGAATTGTGTCTAGCTCCTACACAACCCGCCTGCTTCGAGGCAGCTGGTTGCTTCTGCAGTGTGGATTTTGGAAACTGAATTGAGGCCTAACAAGCTCATCTAATATCACCTTAATGCTTGGTGCTTTAACACAACATGACAGCATTTGACTGGAGAGCTCTGCTGCTACCAAGTGTTGCTATACGTTATTCTCACAGCCAAAGACAAAGCCCTGAAGACTGYCACAACCCGCGCCAAACTTGCCTTGCACTCCTACCAATAACACATATTAATGAGTATTCTTTAATTTCCAAAAATAAAAATGAGCTAATTAAGGGGAGCACAATTAAAATAGCATTAGTTTCAATAACACTGACCTTAGTGGATAAAGGTTCATTTGCATAGTTTTGCTAACCGCTAATTCTCTATAGAGAATTATTCTCTATATTATTCTCTATAGAGAATTTCTCGCTATATTTCTCCCAGGGAAAATATCTATATATGCATATATTCCAAAACAGAGAAGCCTTTGGGTTTGTATTGTCACAAAACAAATTGTTTTCTTTCATCAACACATTTTTAATAATAGCCCAGAGGGCTTTTTGTCATTGTTGTTAAACAATCTAGTTCTATAATATTATCCATTACTTACTTATTATAGAGAGAGAGATTAAACTCTGAAAGCAGGTGAAGTCTAACAGAAGACAAAAGAAATTAAAAATATAATTAAAAGATATGAAAAAAGATGAGGCAGTCCTCCCAGTTTTCATATTTTGCATCTATTTTCTCCAGTGTTTACTAGTTTCTACTACTTGGTTTAAATGACCTGAAATTCATTTTGTACAGTCATACTAAAGCTGTTTGTTACATTTTTTTTTGTAACTTCATTTTAGCTAAAAAAATCCGTTCTTCCAAAGAATATATATATTTTAAATTTCAATGGATCCTCAAATCTGTCTCTGTACACATAGCATTTCATCAGGGCTTTAGCTTGTCCTGCAACAAAATGCAATGTTCYATACAACATATGCTGATTTTATCACAACTGTAAAGAGAAAGAAGATGCATTTTCTGCTTGCCAGTCTCTAAATAAAAACCAGGAAGGAAAACACATTTGCTGGCCAAAAATATYGTGTTTAAGGCTTTACCCTGCAATTAATTTATGTTTTTTTTTTCTCAACTAAACAAACAGAGAAAGATAAAAAAGCAATCTTGATTTTATAATTATGTGTACATAGTAATTATTAGTCTGTATTAGTAGTAGTAATTATTGATTATTTTGAAGAGCATTCATGTATGGTGTTTATTGATGAGCGTTTATTAGTAGCATTTATTGAGTTTGGATGAACCTAAATACCTAAAAAAATACCCATCTATGGCCTCCATTTAAATAAACTCTTGCAGCATTTGTAAGTTCAGCTTTCTGGTGTTGCTTTATTTCTGTAAAAGAGCATGCATTTCTCCTGGCTGCAGCAGCATGATGCTGAGAGCATTTGCTGGAGAAAGATGATATCAAGAGGGACAAACCCATCAACATGAACAACTATCGAAAATTTTGCTGTTTTGATGTCGACATAAAATRTCCTAATAAAAAAATCTCAGCAGTGCCAGATTGAATGTTTAGAGAAAGGAAAGAAACAAGGTGCTTGAAAGTACAGTCAATAAGCCAAGGTTGCCTCACCTACAGACAGATAAATCCCCGTCATCTCAACSACTGTAGCAGCAGGCAAAATATTCCTGGGTCAAAGGTGTCCGAAAAGCAGATTTTTCAAAACAGACTTGCAAATTCCCTAATTTCCTTCATTGGCCAAATATCCACTACCACGTGCCACCACTGGAACCCTCTGAAGTAGCTCTGGGCTCAGTGGACAAATTTCTGAGYGAGGCTCTTTGACTGTATGATCCGTTAAGATGAAAAGAAAGTTTACAGAATCCCTCTATGCTCAGCAATTACGCATGGTTTATTGACTTTCGTTGCAGAAATATCTAGAATTATCTAGAAAAATCAAGCCACTGAGTGAAGTTTTGCATGTGCTTAGGCCAGTTTAAAATTGGGCACCTTCCTTAAGGGAATGATGGGCTCCCTGTCTCAATGTGTGTGTGAATGATAACAATAGAAGGTGGGTTTTGCCTTTTCCATTCATGAATGTCTCAATATATGGGGCAGGCTTGATCTATAGGGCAGGTGAATGCACGTTCGTTTGTGTTTCCACTTGATGCTCTTTAGCCCTAATACAGGAYGCACTACAAATACTGAAATACTACTTAAGATATACTACTCTTCCTGATGAATGGGCATTAAAGATAAATCTGTTTCCAACTTTCTGGGCTGGCACAGCCTCTGATAGGAACACACTGGGAATACCCATGCCGATAACTAACAAAAGGATTCACTACAAACAGTATCAGATTAWTAATTGGCTCATTAGGTTATATGAGAAACAGCTTGCATTTGACTTTGGGGGGGAAAAAATACAACTAAACCCTTACCCCTCCACTTAAAAAGAGGTATAAGATTAAATGCAAACCTTTGTATCACCAAGACAAACRGCATTCATTCATTATCGCAAGAAACCTAGGGACAATTTAAGCAAATAACCCTCCTGCATGTTATTTTGCYTCATCTTTACTGCAGTCTAAAATGAGATTCATTAAAATAAATAAATATTAGCTTAAAATATATATTTTTTAAATTCCAGTTATGAGGAGAAGAAAAAGTCCCTTACAGATTGCCTGGTTTTAACTCAGTCTAATTTAATAGCCAAGGAATGGATGGTCCCATTTTGGGATGGTGTGCTGAAATGTAAAGAAAAGAAGGGAAAGGAAGAAAAGAGAATATCTTGACCAAATTATGAATATTTTGCTTCAGAAAGTCCAGTRTTAAAATTTTTCACTGTGTGACTCTGTTTCCCTCCATTGAGAGTAAAGCTGCTAAGCTAGGTAAACATTTTAAACTTTGATTAATATTGAATAATAACTTTAATTTATACGGGGCTTTTTTAACATCAAGGGATCATTAAGCTCTTAAACAAGCTTGAATGTATAAAAAAGCTGCACAGTTGAATCACTTCATCCACCACTGAACTGGAACTGCTGCTGCTGTGAAATATGAGGGACATTTAACAGTTCATGGCAATATGGATGGGCATAGGCAAGGAATTGAAGAATATCTTCCCTGGCTAAAGCTGAAYGGAAAACATATTTCTGGAATGGAAAGTGATTCAGGCTTTGGGGCTCACATTCCATSCATTTAATAATTTTTGGCCTTTTTTATGCGCTGACAGAATATGCAACTTGTATTCTTGCTAATAGGAGCAGGACGGGTTGCATCTCTCCCCGCTGTGTGTGATTGCTTTTCTACATTATTATTTAACTCTATAAGCACTTCTGCTCTTCGTCAACAATAAGAGATGACTTTAGTGTACAAAGCTCCTAGAGCAGTAGCTCAGACCCAAAATACACTGCTCTAAATTGGCTTATTGCTAGGGTTATTCGTTGGAGACTCCAATACTAGGTCTCCTCGGAGCATCCTGACCACAAGAAAGCTGCGTTTTCTCCACAAGGGAAAGAAATACTTTCCTCTGCTGTTAAAGAAAGAGGTCTCCTCTGCCAGCACGTGGAAGGAGCAGCCTGCACACACTTCCCAGGAGAGGGGCAGCTGTGACCATCTCTTGCCAAGGCCGTCAGATGCGACCTCCTTCTCCCTCCATCACCGACGCTTCCATCTCAGCAGACACCACTGGGGCCTATTGCATCTGAGCCCAGTGTGTCAGCTTATATTTCTCTGCTTTTGGATGCAGAGGGAGGTTGTGAATACACACTTGGTTTGACTTCTTCAGCACACTTGAATGGCGGCCGTTCAGCACGGTGGCAGCTGCACGGCCCTAGGACTTTCTTCCCCCGTGCTGCCGCTGCGATGCAAACAGCACGCRCGCCTGGAAAGGCCTGGCCCAGCTGGGCACGTTGAGAGGCACAACCCGCCGAGGTTTAATAAGGATCCAGCCCTACCGCTGGCATCGACGGTGAGGTCGAATGGGGAAACGCGTTGCCGCTGATACGCAGCCTGCCTCTCAATCTTGGTTTTGATGGGAAAGCACAACGGGGCTCCAAGTGCAAGAAAGACCTTGCACCGCATCTCTCCTTATGTTTCCCAATGATAGATATATTTATAAGGTTCCTGCCTCCACCTGCAGAAATCAGGCTTTGATTTTTTTATGATGCCTCATCTAGTTCATGAACCTCCTTTTGCTTATGGCTACTGGAGACTTCTTAAAAGTCTAGTGCTCTGTGTTTGCAGCCTCCAGCAASCAGCACCTCGAGTCTTGTGAAGCTGCAGAGGCACACAGGAGCSTCCCGGAAAAGCATTGAACCCAAACAGCCTGGAGGATGCTTCCAAGGCAGGGGGCTTTTCATGAAGATGGCCCTGCTCCAAGTCATTGGCGTGCAAACAAAAGTGGAAAATAAGCTTAAAAAAAAGAAGGATGCTTTCTGTAATTGTCAAGCATTTAGAGMAGTTTAGGTAAGAAAAGGATGGTTGTCACCCATTGCCAGGTGATAGAAAATCCAGTTGAATAAATAAATAAATTTTAAAATGTTGTTGAAGGCTATTCTGGGCCTGTGGAAACAGCTTAGGATCATGTTTCCTTGCAAAACACAGGAGAGGAAAAGTCAGCCACAACTCCTTAACGTGATCAGCTGCAGTTCCAGCCAAATTTCTCCGTTCCTCCTTCTTTTCACTACTGTTGCCTTAGTTATTTTGAGGTTCCTTACACCCAGTTAGCTGTAAAACGTTATTTTTACTGCATAAAAGACAACCAGTCTTGAGCCTTCTCTGTCCTTCTTGGGATAGCTCAAGCTCATAAGGTTGGCTGTCAGGTTCACTTGTCTATCTGCGAGAAGAAGCTGCCGCTGTGTTTACACATACGTCTAGTTATTCATTCATTACATTTGCTTCTGGTGCCCTATCTATCAGTGATGAATGTGCTTTCAAACCAAGGACCTGAGGGTCATCTGGCATCGCAATGAAGGAAAGTCCTAGAGTTAGCAGCCATGCGATGCATTTATGGCCTGAAGAGCCGACTGCAAGATGAAGCCCTCAAAGGCAGGTCACAAAACCAGCTTTGGACAGGACACACGTAGCTGGGCACTGTTCCAACGGAAGCAACCTGGCGCAAGGCAAAAGCCACAAAAGCCACCTTTTGTTTGCTATGTAATAACATTGGGATTAAGGCAAAGGACATWGCCCAATAAGTGCTCGGGTGGCAAAGGCCACGATCATCTCCTGGAGCAGTGCAAAGTCAGTGGGTTTAGCTGRGCCCACCTGATTTTTCACGTTGTTGAGTGAGTTGCAGTGCTAGGAGAGAGGCAGCACACATGAGATGCTCAGGATGAGAGATTGAGAGCTGCYGCAAACCCAAACCTTCAGCAGTGASGAGACTCAAAAMTAAAATGAAATAAAACAAACCCAAGCTAATGAAAACTCACTGTAGCAAGAGCCATTAACTGCTTAAATAAATGCCATTTCTAAGATTATTGCATTAGAATAAGTGTGTTTTTTACTGACTTGGGAATCAGTGGAGCTGCTGTGAACTACTGCTGCATTCCCATAAAAGATGAAGGGAGATGGATTTTATAGGCGGACAATTACGTTTACCTAGGCAAGGGAAAATGTGCTGGTCAGACAGTGATTCACAAAATGTATAAATGTGGAGTGAGATCCAGGATTCATTTGATAGGAAAATAATAAATAGGAAACTTATTCAGCTTCCTCTACTGAAAATGTTCTTTTTTATCAGTATATTCCTTTAATGGTAGAATATTGGTAACAACCAAAAGGCTCTTCAGCTTTCYGAAAAGGAAAAGAAGGAAAGCCGAGGTTTGTAAACAGATATTTTCCACATTCAAAATCTCTAAATTTTCTTCCTACCTCCCTGATTAAAATATTTAGATGAGCTAGAGGAAAACAGAAATTAAATTCTAGAGAATTAGAGGAAAAGCAAGGGTGAAGTGAGAGACTGCCAAAGCAAGTAAAATGTAAATGCTGATTTTTGCAGAAAGTATAAAAAACAACCAGTCTAWCAGTAAAAATCATACACTTCACTCATCTACTAACTTCTTCAAGGTCAATTTTTTGTTCAGTATACCTGCAGCTGTGTCAAGGCAATCTGAATGAAATCCAACACTCTTAAAAGGCTGGCAGCTGCTGCTGAGTCAAAATCCAGATATTTTATTTGTGAAATAGTCTCCCAAAAATCAGTGTCTCTGCATGGCAGCACTAGAGCTGCGAGGTGAGCTGCACCTCACCCAAGCGGTTGGTTTAAAATGCAGGTTAGTTCTTGAAGAAAGCAAATTAATGCTGATTTTCTGGCTATTCAGTGCCCCGGCCTCCAATTCCACTTAAAAACAAAAAAGGCGACAAAGGAGTCCTGGTTTATCTCCCACTGTGATTCTTGCTGGGATTGAAAAGCCTTTTCCAAATCCAAGATGAGCTTTCCTTTTATTCCTCTCTCTTGCCCCCCAAAACTCCTCTCTCATGAAAGGCCTTGTAGCAACAAGACCCAGAATAGGAAGTCCACAATCTCTCTTACTAAACTTTGCTTTAATAAATAGAGTGTTTGGGCCAGAGGGAAGCTTACTGACATTTTAAAATATATATATTGGCGTAGTTATTCAGTGCAGTTGCTTCATATTATACAAGACTGCTGTAAGAGACTGTTTTGGACTGTTTGTCTTCGCATTGTTGCCTTGTTGCCTCACCATTTACCGTGGAAGACCGCGATAYCAGACCAAGACCCAAACAATGGCATTCTTGGTTGATGTGCTTATCTCAACGTTGTTGCCACGCCATTCACACACCTTGATTGCAGTATCCTGTCTTCAGGAAGACTGGGATATCATCTCGAGGATCTACAACTTTTGGGGCTAACAGTGCTCAGCAGAGCCTGCCAAGTGGCATGGGCACTCAAGCTGGGGGGAAGAGGAGCACCAGAGCAGRCAGCACATATGACATGAAGGACACGTACCAGAAATCTTCAAGTGGGTGGACGCTTCAAGAMCTGGGACAATAAAAGGACTACGTTTTCCTCCACCWGYACTGAGMGACTTCTTCACCTGCTCACCGAGTGAGCGGTTTCTTCTTCGGCTTCTTCTGAAACTCTCTCAAGAGATTATCACCTGCACCAAGAAAGGCCTCTTCTTCTTCAAGAGACCATCACCTGCACCGAGGTGGAACCCAGGAAACATAGCTGGACTGGTGGTGGTGGTAACTATAATCTTGCTGCATATCTCTCTCCTACTCACTTACTTATGTCTCGTTTTTTCTTTTTTCCCTTCTTCTCTCTGTTCTATCACAATTATGAAACAGAGYTTACAAGGTTGCATGGCATTTGACCCCCTTTGTGTCTTAATCTCGCTCTTGGGATCGTACCGAAACCTCCYCCRACAGTGGATCAGAACAACTGCTTGCATCAAATATCCTAGAGAAGGAAGACGCACCTTTCAGGTAAGGTTTTTGGTTTCTCTGTCTRGACACTGTTGGTCCCACTTTTGGTCTCGTGGTGTTTCAAGGGTCAAGTGGATTTCTCTGCAACGTAAATGAGGCTGTGATGCTCCCGAGCGAGCTGTTGCACTGTGCATCTGCTAGAAAGCCTACAGGCAATCCAGCCTGCCTGCTAAGTAAAACTAGAAATTCAATTTTTGCTCTTCATTTACAGCCTAAACCCTCGGCAGCTACAAATTACATGAGAAGGACTGATCACAAGGGGCTGGGAAGACACATGTTTGACTAGCACAGAATCCTCAGTTTGATTTGAAAACCGGGGGTTTAGATTTTGCTGCTTTAGCTAATGGAAGAGATTTATTGCTAGTCGGGATATGTACTGTGAAGAAGGGCGCAGGGAAAATAGCAGCAGTGTCTGATCAGCTGGAAGMGGTTGTGGACAAAAAATTTAAAATCCCAACATTTGAAAATCTGTTTTTTAAAACATCATATCCCGACCCGTTTCTGTGCATCTTCTAGGTTTACTGAACAAACAGTCAAATTATGATGGCAACCATCTTGCAACGTTCTGTTGCTGTCAGTCCTTCTCACTGTGGCAAGATCCAGCTTGGCCAGCTTGCATTTYGCACGCGCTTTCCTAGCTAGAGGCACGGTAGCCTTTTGTGCTTTCAGCTCCTTCAAAAGAGCAACAGATCTATATAGCAAGCAATTTGGTGCTTGTAAATGAAAGAAGACAGAGACACGCTGAGGATGTTTTGCCTTGCACAGGTTTTAAGTTCCTGTGTGCTGCCCAGTCTTGATCCTTGTGGTCCAGATACAGCAGTGAAGGAATCTTTGGGGATACCCCAAGGCTGTGCCTATTGCTCTGCTGTCCAGTGAATATTGAGCAAAATCAATAGCACTTTAGATCTTGCATTTGTTCTTCTGAGATATGCAATAAATTACAGTTTTGCAGCCTCTGGAGCCTGGTATATACTTCTGCTTTTAATGCCAGCTTCTGCAAAGAGAGGTCTCTGAATCACAGAGAACATCGTTGTTATCATTGACATCACCTTCTGCAGGAATAACAAATTGAAATTTTAAAGGTGAACTCATTGAGAGATGTGAAATGTTAAAAATTATCTTGGGTAGAGTGGCTGAAGCGCTTTATATAAATTTATTGATGTCCATGTAATGAAAATGCATCGTGGGAAGGCCTGAGTTGTCCCAAATCAACTCTGGTGATTCAGAGCAAAAGAGTGGGCACCAGCTAAAGCCAAAACGGTGCTCAAGGACTTGTAGTAACGAGGACAGTATGAACACTTTGGATGAAGGTGATTGCAATGCCCTGGGTGAAGAGACGTGGAAGGTGCAGCAGACGTGCTCGCTTTGCAGACTGCCCCGGCACTGGCAGGTCCATGGGGCTGAGCTGTGGGCAGGATGTCTCTTGTGTCTGRGACACATCTACTCATGGGCTTTAAGGACAGAAGGGAGCACAAAGCTCATCTGATCTCACCTTCTGTGCAGCATAGGACTACCTCAGACGACTCTGCAATCTCTCCTACAAATACCTGCATTTGTTAGGTTTATTACCCTACTATGTCCCCAAGGAGACATTGGAACATGGGATGCTTACCAGATCATCTACAGCAGTCACTARTTCCTCTCTCTGAAACCAGGGTTTTCTGACACTTGTCCTTCCTCAGTGACTCTGCATTTTACCATCTTCACATACCCACTATTTAGCTGCAAAGGATCCACGTGGAGCTGGTTTTGAACTCCCAGGCATTTGCAGCACATCACTCACCATCATTCCTCCACAAAAACATCAGCTGGAAGCTATCACCTACTTCTTCAGGGGTGAAAGGATTGAGAAATTTCTTCTGGGATCTTCCCCATTTTCCTTTTCCTTCTACAAAGAATAAGCAAATCCTTCCTGAAGCAGAAATCGAACCTACAGTATTCTGATAACCTGAAATCAGGCCAATCCTATCTATAACACTACTGGCTAAATCATGTAATATGCTGATATGATTGAAAAAGTCTACTTCCTCTCCCAGTGCTAAGTGAAATCCTTGAAAAATAAAATTCAATTTACAGTTGCTATTATTGCTTCCTAGTGAGCTTTTTTTTTTGGTATTTCTAGAGAATTAATCTGAGCAGATACATATAAACAGAGGCAGGAAACAATCCCCTTATAGCAATATAAAGATTAAATAAGCAGTGTTCCTCATTAGTTTAATGATCGTGCACTCAAGATTTCAGAGAATCCTATGGACATTATCATTATACAGATAATTAATAATGAGAAGAATTCCGCTGGCTAAAATTACATGTTATTACCCAGAGACCTCAGCTTGGAGAGACACATGGCATCTAAATGGGGAAGGTCAGGCAGGTTCGGACTCGGCAGAAGCGGCGCTCACAGTTAATCTCCCTGCCCCCTGCTATTGCCGTGGCACCTTGACACATTTCCATGTGTTTATCCCGAAAAAGTCCTGCAAGGAAGGAAATCTCTTTATTTTTTGTTTTTGTTGCTGTTGCAAAAACCAGGCTAGAGGGTTTGTGTTTGATCATACAGTAAATCTAAGAGGAGAACGGGAACTGGGCATCAGTTTTCCAAGGCGCCACTGTTACCATCCCCATCCCTCTTGGCAAAGGGGCTCTTGCCCTCAATAAATAGATTCATCTCTTTCAAATACTTCTGGATCCTCAAAGATGGACCCGTGAGAGACAACAAAACCCTGTGGCTCATAGTGGCTGCACAACCAGGTGTTGACCTGAAGGATGCATCTGCACTGTCATGTTTTGACCCATGACTCTGATGTCCCTGTTCATATACCCAAGGTCTCCCCTGGCTCTGTCATTGGTCTCCGTATGTTAAAAATCTGTGGACTAGACAAGCCTCAGCAGTCTCTCTTCTATATCTACGATCTATGGTCCTGGCAAGCAGCAAATCTCCCCAGATAGCAAGTCAAGGTAGGCAGATGGAGGCCTGCATCCCTCCCAGGGAGGGAGATGCTGGAAACATTAAAATGACAATATGATAGATACGTGAGCATTTCTGAGTCCATAAATTTTAGAAATCACAGTAGCCTGCTATGGAAAAGTAACAAAACACTCCACTCTCTACAGCAGCAGTTATCCCAAGGGGAAAGCTACATAGAAAAGTACTCTTTTGTGGGGACTAAACAAAGGGAAAATAATCAAAACTACCTTGGCCAGAAATATTCCTTCGTCATAACTTGGAACCTTTGCTATACCACTGCACACTAGATTTCTTCTAAATAGTTACATATGACAGAGATCTATTTAATACGGAGACTAACCTATTTCCCAGGTTGTCCAGCACATTACTCAGGTTCCACCAGGAGACAATAATAATCAGAAACATATTCACAGTGGTGACTGCTTAGATTCACTGAAGTGATAGCACAGGACCTCATTTCAGGAGGGAACATCACAATTACTCTAAGATTCATTTGACCACAAGCCCTTTCTAGGATTTAGTGCTACGATAATGCAGAAGAGCATTAGGATAACCCAGCAGTAAGGAACAGTGTGCACCCAAAACTGACGCTCTGAAAGCATACACACAAGAATGAGAAGAATTGTCGCTCACTCAAGAAGCAGAAACCTTCCTATGACCTTAAGGAACCGTGCTAATTAAGAATCATTTCCCAATCAATGACTTTTAGACACAAGCAGTACTGATTTGTGGCATTCCTGAAAGGCAGGCAGCGCAAGCGAAATTGGCTGCAATAAAGCTCTTGTATTTAATTGTGTCCATTTTAACAAGTAGCCTCTAAATGCTAAAGTGGTATTTTTTGAAGAGACGGAAAGCACCAAATAAGCAGCAGGGGTTTGCATGCAATCTGCTAGAGCTTTGCTTTTGCTTTCCCAAATATATGTCGGTCCTCATGTGCACTGGTGGTTTTCTTTGTTTTATTTTTAATGGTAATATGATTAAAGGACATTTAAGCACTGCTGCCTTTCCTCACCACCACCTCAGCATCTTCCTTCTTTGTGTCTGACCAGTCTGGAAGACTGGAAAAGAGAATTTAAGAGGCGATGAGGAGGATGAAGAGGGAATTTTGTTAAGTAATAGCAACGCTTGATTGAGCTCATAAAAAGTTGGGTTAGCTTTTAGATTTTGGATATATTCAGATCATGATTTATTTATCTAGGCATCTCTACACCTAATTAAAATGAGACGGTCAGCAGTAGGAAAGCTCTTTTCCCAGAGCACTTATCCCTGCCTTCCAGGGAACACCTCTATCTCCAGAGTGGACCCAAAGTGGACACCTGGTTGGAGACCCAAATCAGATGCGGCCATAAAAGAGCCACTCCAACACGCCCCTGAGCAGCCAAAACCTGAGAATGGGCCTGGGAGGTGAGACAAGTAACACCTCCATCTCCGTCTGCTGAAACGAAGCACTGGGTACATCAGCTGTGACAGTTTGAACAACTCTCTCCAGTCATTTCATTCCTTCACTACTGATGATGGAGAAATAATAGAAAAAGAAAAAGTGGTGCAGTGCTTTTAGTTTCAAAAGATTGAAAGCTTTTCTGTCCCTCTGGCCTGGGCTAGATCCTCTATCAAATGTAAGTCAGTGTAGCTCCAGTGTGCTGACGTCTTGTCTTTTTCTGCCTTTTTCCTCAAAATATTGTCTCTGCAATAGCTTATCTCCATGGCTTGGGACAGCAGATGGAAAATAGTCTGACACCCAGCTGTTCGGGCAGATTGGACTAAGGCAAAATACAACGGTCCTACTCGAATAGAGCCAGGATGCTTGGGTGAATGAGTCTACTTTGAATAAAATATAATAAAATGCAACAAAATAGCTAATAGCCATGAGTAGCCAAGGCTTCTGCTCTGCTAAATGGTAGTTCCTTCCCTAGCACAGTGTTTTCAGAGTGAAAGCTGGTGTTCTGATTCAGGACCTGCTCAGATGACATTTGTGGATATGAGAGACGGCAATCAACAGTTCTTGATCTGTATTTTGAGTCTACAATATAATACTTGAGTAGTTTTTATTGCAGAGATGATTGTATGCAAGGACAACAAATGAACTTGGCAGATGCCAAAGGGACACACAGCCTATGTCATGTACGTGCATTGTATCAACGAAAAAGAAGAGCTTCCACCAGTCGTGGGAAGGACAGAAAGCCAAGACTTTGCACCCAGTTTGCCAGTCTAATCTTGCAACATCTAATGATGCCAGAATGATGTTTGGCTGCCCCAGCCCGCTCAGCAGCAGGACACAAATTGGCAATTCTTTGCAGGAGCAGAGAAGTAGGAAAAAAGATAAGGAACAAGAATAATAATAATAAAAGAGAGAAGACAGCAGCAAATGTAAGACACAGCATGTCTGTATGTGTGATGTGAACTGCTTCCAAGCGGAGAGGGAGAACAGAAAAAAGGCAAAGGAAAAAAGTCAAAGGGCAACCTCGGATGTCATGCCACGACCCACATCAGATTGTTGTTTTTTGAGGAATTTGGGTCTTTTCCCCAAATACCACCACGACTATCTCATATTCAGCAACAGCAGGCAAGACTGTAACACTGAGCAGTGCTAATGCCAGCTTGTTCACTCGAGCATGTTAATGTTCCAACATTAGGAAGAATTAATTGCAGGCTGTTGTCTTAAAATGAAGGAAACTTTCAGCATTTAAAACATTTGATCAGTCAGATTACACTGTTATGAAACTTTACAAAGAAAAAGGATGAGCTTGRATGTTTTTATTGTCCTTTTTATAACTAAGTAATAATACAAGGGGTTATTTGGTTGGTTGAATTCATTAGTTTCACTGTTCTTAAAGAAATCAAACCGCAGGAGTATTAGAAAATGAAAATCTGAACTAAAACAAACAGTCTGATGATCGTTCTCTCTAGGCGGGAGCTGAAATTAGGATTTTAATTACTTTTTGATCAGAATTGTGACTACTTCCCACAATCAAAATCTCCACAGGATGACAAAACTTTTCATATCTACCTGTTCACTTTTGCCAAGTCATTACACCATATTAATCTCATATATTTTGATGCTTTTAAAATGAAGTAGAGGGTTAGAGACGCTGTTAAGAAGCTGGAGGAAGACGGAATATATTTAGATATTTTTGGTTTGATCATGAAGAAGCCCTCTGCAACCCACTCATTTCAATGGGTACCTAAAAGAAGGTCAAGTGCTAAAATAATTTTGAGCGTAAGTGCTTTCAAAATCACATCTCACAAACCTTAAATAATACTGAGGTTCAGATGTTCAACTACTACTATTTTTTTTTTTTGGCTGGGCAACCTACATTATACAAGCAACATCCATGCAAAGTGGCACATGTGCTCAGAGCAGGACTTATGGGACATGCTGCAGGTGATGTTTAAGTCTTCCAGCTCAAAGCGGATTGAAGACCGTAAGAACCTTTTTCAATGAGGAGGTGGAAACCTCAAGACTGGTTGGGGTCTGAGCCGGCTTTTCACTTGGTGCTGCTGAGAAGTAGGTGAGGTCTGTAGCACGTACGCCTTGGAAATGGCCAAGAGAACCTATCAGCCACATCCAGAAGGGTCCCTGTGCTCAAGGCATCGCGTTTTCATCCAGGGCCAGTAATTTGGAAGCAGCACACACTAATTGGACTAATATCCTGAACAGCTTTTTTAATTACATATGCCAACACACCAGAATTTTCGAAGGACATTTCCCCCCACTGCAAACAGTATCTTGTCGCTGCTCCGAAATTGTCAAACGTTGACATGAACACCAGAATATGGGTAAGTGCAAAAGAAGCCCCAAAGCAATGGTGAAATCCCGCACAGTTTATGTTACAGCATCCTGGGAGCTTCCTGATAACTTGGCTTCAACTTGAATTTTCTTTCTCCCGGAGCCAAGGACCATATGCTAACTGCTACAGTGCAACAACACTTATCCCACAAGTCTGCAACAGCAATGCTATATTTAAATTCAGCTGTTAGATGGAGGTTTGTTTTATAAAAACTCCAGGAACCTGCATCCAGATGGAATCTGTATCCAGAGAGCTGGTAGTGACAGTGATGGAGTAACATCATTCCTGAGTTTGGGGGTTATCCTGTGGCCATAGCCTTTCCTTTAAGGTAGAAAGACCAACTTTGCACAATGTATAATTTGGCATTATTATCCTGAGCAGTAAGAACAAATTTTTAATAACCTTGGTTTCTTTGGGGCTCTCTGTAATTATTTATGCCTGTCTGTTATCGGTCTCAATATCTTACTTGAACTTAAGCGGATGAAACAAAGAGAAATGTTAATCCTTTTGTCTCCTGCTTTGTCAGTTGGGCTGTATTTGTAAATAGCAGGGAACCTCGGGGGGAGAAGATGCTCAACTGGTGGAATTACCAGTGCTGAGTACCTACCATTACAAACTAGGTCATTTCCCACTTCAGAGCCTTCCCGTAAAGGGAGAAATGGCGAGGAGGGAGCTGAACCTGTTTTTAGGATTTCTTAGGCAAATGTCAGAGCTAACACTGCTCAGCAAAGCTGCAACACTGGCATGAAGTAGATGTCTTCAGTTTTTGGAGGGGATTCCTCACAGCAGCTGAAGGTACCTGTGAATCAGTGTCAAGAAATCCTCAAACCAGTCAATGACCAACACATTCAAAACAGCTTCAAAAGGAGAGAGGCACCAGTCCAGCCCTGGGAACCCTGTGGCTTGAGAGCTCGCTCCTCAGCTCGGGACAGGGCATCCAAACCCAACCATTGCCACTGACACGGCTGGAGGGAAGGCACACGATGCCCTTCTGCAATACACTGTCATGCATTCCACTAAATCCAAAAATATGTTCTGTTACCACGACTGCATGAAGCTGAGTTCATAGAAAGTAACCTGCATGCCCTTTATATGTGTCTGCACACACAAATGTTGGGGTTGGCACATGCATGCATGTATACATGCCTACTATAAAGGGTGTTCTGTGGAAGCAAGCTGATTCCACTGCAGCTAATGACACTGTGACAGAATTACTGGTGGGTAGGATTTGTTCAAAACTCATGTAAAGCAGTCTATGATGGCAGAAAGAAAAAGCACTTGATGCAGCAGCAAATGTGCATACAGTCAGAGTGAAACAGCAAACATGCTTCTGAATGAGCCTGTGGAAAACATTCCTAYTGGGATACTGTACGCAGGCTTCATGCAAGGAAAATCATCAAATGATACAGCAAAGTAACATCATCCCCTAAAAGTAAGTTAAACTTTTCATGAGGGTTGAATTGACYTCTTTGATTCTACTTGATCTGGATGCTCCCCAATACAGCAACAGTCCCAGACCAATCACACAATAAAGCCATAAATCACAATCAATTCCTCACTTTTTTTTCCCCCCAGGGAAAGTCCAGTGAGCTTCGGTTCTGCTCGCCGCAGAGCGAATCTGACCTACTAAATTCAGTTTAAGAGATCTCTGCTTTTGCGACGTGGTGCCCGGATTTGATCCCAGGTTTGTGGGTTGATKCCATGGATCCAGCATCTAGTTGATATCTAAAGATGGGTGGCTTTGACAGCAGAAAAATGCCACCTATGGGGAAATATTACACAGCTGCAGTTACTGGGGCCTCCTGCTAGGTCACAGGGAAGGTGGACACAGTTGTCCATGGTCCTACCTTGTGCAGCCTCACCTGGATCCAGCCCTAGGCACCACCCGCGGAAACATAAAAGCTTAAATATCTCCTGCTGAGGCATATGATCCAACAAATAGATAACAATAATCAAACAGTATTCTATAGCTGTCAATGTTCTTGCTGTTTTCATCCCTCTTTCCCCTTTTTTTTCTTTTCTTTCTCAGAAAAATTGTGCATGACCTTCTCCTGTCTTCAGATGATGCTGCATTGCTAATACAGAATATGATCAACATGACACCAGTGGGGGGAGCTTAGGACACCACCACATCTCATAGACCAGAGAAATAAAGAAAGCGCAGATTTAATAAGCAGATAACTGCAGAACTTCAACCAAAATACTTCTCTCACCTCAGAAATACTTTTTGGGAGGGAAACATGATCAAAACAATGTCGTWGGTAAACCTGTCTGCAAAAAGGAGGCAAAAATCAAGCAAATCTGCCATTAGTAACCCACAACTCAGCTTGCTTCGYTAATTATTTTTCTTTAGGAAATGAGAACCAATCATCATAATCAAAGCGGATAAGTTGACTGAACTGGGGACAACAGCTCAGGTGGCAAATTTACTTAGGACAAAATGAACTAAGCAGCATAACAGGATGAGGTGCCAAAATATGTTAAAAATACACTGTAATAACCACTCTCAGTATAATGCTAGATTTCTTCTCCGACCTTGAGACCTGTATTTCTGTCCTAATTCTCTTTGAAATTATATTGAAGAATTTCATTATTTGATATAAATGCTGCTGTTCTGCAAACTCCTCACACTCTTCCTAATATTCAAGTCTCCCATACTGACTCATCTGCTTCAAGTAAGGCATACTTATTTATAAAACTCCTCTAGCTCACAAAACCATCACGATTTCCCCCTGAATGGACTTTATTATTATTATATGTAGTCTCATTATATGTAGTCTCTTATTATTGTAGTCTCATATTTATTTATTTTGTTCCTCTGTTGTCACTATCACAAACTCGGTTGCATCCAGGACTTGAACCTACTAATCCAAATCACTAGGCATGATCTCATTAAACAGATCAACAGTTAACACCCCTGTTAATGGTGGTGCTGTATCATTAATGYCATTAATGACAGTGGAGGTATTAATTCCAAAACTGATGGGCCACTCTCTGTAGCAAAGCTCTTACCCTTGTTAGGTATCTAAGTAAATAAATGCCACATTAAGAACTGACGCCCTTTGAAAATATAAGAATCTGGTTTTAACTGCTAATGCTAAGCTATATATAAAAWTTTAACACAGATTGACTAGGAAGGAAAAATAGACCTGAAACAGCTTATTTAATTGATACTGTGTTAGTTTGAACAGTATTTAGAGAACACTGAAGACAGGACATATCTGTACCATGAGGAATCCAGAAAAAAATGGAACTTCAGCAGAATGCACAAGCTGAATTCAATCAGCAGCAGTGGCAAGAATAACAAAATATTCTATGCAGCAAGTTTACTCATCCTCTTAACTTTATTTGTGCAGCCTGAAATTGGATTCCATAGAAATGCAAAGTTTTTCAGATTGCTGAGATCTGAACCTTTATCTTTCCCTGCAGGCTATTTGTATTAATCTACTTTTCTTTCAAGCACAGAGCTGTTAAACTGCTAAAGCTCATTTAAAATGTGGCTATATTTCTATCAATGCACCCAGATAGCTGAATTATAGATTTTAATTGTGCTTTTATACTTTGGAGATGCTTACTTAGAAATAGGCGTAACAAAAGTATGTAATTAAAGAGTCTTTATTGCTGCCGAACAGTGAATTGTGCCTATATTGACAGCAAGAAATGGCTTAGCATTTGGCAAATTTACATAGGACACTATTTATTAGTGGTTAATATGAAACACAGGCCCRGCTTTGTGCTCCCATGTTTATTAGTATTTTGTTGTGGAAAGCAGGGCTAAAGATATGAAAATGTACATATGGCTTATGTTTGGTGAGTGAGATATATGAATATTCCCTAGTTGAATAACAGCTTCCCCACAAAATCTGCTAAACACCTTTCTGGAAAATTAGCATTTTGCTTACAACTTTGTCTTTGATATACCTGAGGCATCTGGCTAGCTTTTAGGTTCAGAAAAAACAAGTACAACAGCTACATGAGTGCAACATCCAGTCACTTTTCCCATTGACATGTAGGTATAAGGCCCCTCATGGAACAACAGTGCTACACCTATGGTTTCAAGACCGTGTGACAAAAGACCATCTATCTTTGCTATATGTATGGTCTCAAGAACATATGGCTCAGGAACATATGCCTATAAACAGAAGAGGTAAAACCAATACAGCTGATAGAGGGACTCTACTTCTGCAGACCAGCACCTGCTGCCACTTCTAAATGTCTAATAGTGACAAACATTGCAATTAAATGGCAAGGGTGAGCTCCATTTGCTTCTCAGGTTATTACCGGACAGCACATCACATTGGGTTACTTTGCACTTTGCCAGATTTTCAATTAAAAACAAAATCATCTTGCACCGTTGAAATCCCCTGGCAATGGAGTGGCGAGAGATAGAGAACGGCACTAATCCATGAGCAAATACCAGCAGCTCAGCGAGATTTACACAGCAGAAATGATAGCAGCACATTAGGGAAGACTAGGAAAAAGGGGCTGTTGGCACGAGTCAGTTAAGTTCTTGCCTTGGGATGCCAGTTTTTGCTTATCAGCATGGCAAAATTGGCTGAGAACAGAATTTACTCCCAGACTATTGCTATGAGAACTCCAAACAGTTTCCAAAATCGGCACCTACCTACATGGAGATTCACGTATTTTTATTACTTCTGAGTAAAAACCTGATTGTATCATTGACTGTGTTGAAACTGGTGGCCCCAAATACTAATTGATTTAAAAAAAGACTGTTCATGCTTCCCTGCAAAGGATGTACAGAAATATAATGGAAAAAAATAAAAATCCTTTCTACCTAATTACATGTATTGAAGAGCAGCATGTCAGGAATCCCTTGTATCTGAGCTATGTATGGTGCAATCCTTTCAACTTGGGATTCCTCCTCTGACATTAGGATTTCCATGCCGTCCATGGCTAGACCAATGTCTTCCTCTACATTCAAGTTCAGTTTTATGCTTTCAAGTTCATTTCTATCAAGCTCATTTCATTTCAAGATCATTTTTATGCTTAAAATTATACTTGGGGGAGAAAAATAAGAAAACTACGTGTCAAAGGCTTTGAGGGAATGGGACAGAAGGAAAAGCAGGGAGCAAAATCTTGACAGTATCTAAGTTCTTGGCTAGAGGGACTAATCATTTTTTTCTTCTGGAGTTTGCCTCTAAGATTTCAGAGAGTCCTAAAAATGCAATTTTTATTACATTGAAGATTGCTTGAATAAGACAGTACTTGGATGGAGAAGACTGCTCGCTCTGCTTGCCTCTAGTGAGGCAGCTCTCGCATTCCTGCACTGCACTGGTGTCAGCAAATGGAGACCTCACAAAAATAAATAACGTGCAGTCCTTGAACACGTTAGCTGAGAAGACAGGCTGCTCCTGCCCGGGAGGAGTGTGACCATTCCTCGTTTCACAGCATGAGAATTAAATCTCCATACCGCCGCTCCAAMCTCCGGCATTTGTTATCACTGATAAAACCATCTTTCTCCATGTCACAACGGAGCTAACTAAATCCCAAATCCTAATCCTTTTGCTGGATTAGTCTCAGCATCAAGTCCGCAGTGGACAGGCTTACGCTTTTACATATTCTCCTCTGTGTGTGCCTGTCTATTTACAATGAAGATCAGCACACTATTTTGCGAGAGTCAGAGACCAGAAATTTCTGCAGGTTGTCATTTCAGATCCTTTGCTTTAGCCTCCAAAGGATTGCTTCATCTGAGATAGCACGTTTCCTATCTGGGAAGGTTAATTTGCAAGCAATTCATTCCCCCTTTTGTTTTTTTTTCCTCCACAACAGTGTTGTTACAGCTTAATTTTGTCCCTGATTTTCAGGACATCGTTACAGMTAGAGGATAAATAACTGGAGGGGCTTTGCCCAGGGCATCTGTAATGCGAACTCTTTCATATTGCTCCATTATTGCATTTCAGCTTTGATTAAAAGGTATTACCTGCCCTTGMGGCAGGAGAATAATGATTTTTTTTCCCAGTGAAGCAGAAACACTAGCAACTGCCTCCAGTTCTAGGTTTTGTGCAGTGAGCCACCCCTTACTGCCAACATTTTGCTTAAGTGAGACACTCAGTGACACAGCTGATGAAATTAGAAGGTGAAGAGCGATGTATTGATTAACAACTGTAAGGTCTAAAAAGAAAACTGTTCATGTTGTCTGACTGCCCGACCAGCGAAAATCACCCAGCTTCTAGCATTCACTCCTGCATTGATCCTGATGAGARCAAATACCACAATGAAGGTGATACATACTAAAAGCAATACTAGATGCTGCAGTGACATCTTGCCGCATGAAAACAGCCAAATACGGATTTGGGGCTGGAAAGTTCAACGCATTTAACTCCAACAACTCCCAAACATGAAGATGTTCCCACTATGCAGCCTCTGCTGTGGATTTTCTGGACTACTCCTATGAAGTGGTTCGAGTGCTGCTAGAGGTTTTCACGTACCATAGGTCGTTGAGTAACTCCCAGAACCAAAACCATGAACAAACGTTAAATCATGTTCTTTACTTAGGTACCAATGAGCCCTCGAAAAATGAAACAAAACACCCAAAATCATGAGAACTGTGTGCCAACATAAAGTGCAGACTATAATGTGAAGACATTGCRTTATAAGAATATATGTGCCCCAACACCCAAAAAAAAATCAAAAGCAAGCAGCTATAGGAGTTAACCCTTCCCTAGTTCAAGGCTACCTATGGCCTCCWGAGCAAGCACATTTTGCCCTACAGTTGTACAAGCTATATAAGCTATATGGATGTAACGTGCCTATAGTTTTTGGCTCCCACGTGTCTAGGTATCCTTCAGAAGAACAGRCAACACAAAAGAAGGATTTTGGAGATGGGACATGATCGTATCCTGATATAGATTTGGTCATGCAGAGTCAGCTTACATCACCTTTCAGCTTTCAGTTTAGGAGTCCATTTGACCTCCYGTATTGCTCACCCAAAATCTCCCCCAAGGAAACTACTATATCTTCATGGAAGTCAGTGACTCTGATGACCTTCATCRGTCAAGAACGCAGACGTTTGGGTGCCCTTTCTCACTTGCACTCATTCTAGATGGGATTTAGCCTTCTTTCCTCCAAGCTGAAGCTACAGGGTTGCGCTGTGGCAGTAGGTGTAGGTGGCCGTTACAGGCATTTGCACACATATATGACCGCACCTCCTCCAAACGCTTCCCAAACGCCCCATCTAACCTCAGCGGGATACCGCAGCCTTGCAAAGACCGCAAACCATAAATCACTGAATGTGACTGTTGCCACGTTTTGACAGAAACTCGTCCCCTCTGCTAACCCTGTGGTGGCAAGGTTGCCTTTTCAGAGCAAGCTGCAAGTGCTAGCAGGCAGTTTCTCCAGCAGCTTTGCTCCATCGAGGGTTGTTACCTTCATTTCCCCACGTTTCCTAGCTTTAAGGGACATTATGCGCTCGCCAGACCAGGCCCTTCTGCAATTGTTTTGTTAGCATATTTCAAGATGATCTTCCAGCCAAATAGAAAAGAACAACAGGCTTTTTTTTTTTTTGTCTTTTTCACCACAGTCACAAATGCAGATCTCACAAGGATAAAACCACCTTGTGCTGGTACGTGCTATTTTCAGACACAGCTACTGGCCACAGATCCACTCAGATACAGTCGGAGGCTGAAAAATGATGATGTGCAAATGGAAGCGAAGCTCCTTCTATTCCCTTCTCCCTCTCTCAAGGGAGTTCGGTTCCCCAACTGAATTTTGAGACATAGCTACTTAGTTTACTTAACTAAAATTGACCTTTTTTCTCCTTTTTATTCCAATTACTGTGACAGAACAGCTACTTCTTAGAGAGAGATGAATATTGCCTCATATGTTATCAGACATAGATGGGAATCTCCAAAGATTCAAACAGAATTAGAAACTGAAGTCACGAGACCTTGGTTTGTGTTGTGCAGAAGCTTCCAAAATTTCATTTCACATTAGCATATATCCCAAATGAAAAATGTTTTATTACGGCCTGCAATGTGGTGCAAACYCACACTGGTTTGGAAATCTCACACTACATTTTAAATGCTACGAGAAGGGAAAAAGAGTGAAATGAATGTGACTGCCAATAAATATCGACTAGTTACCTGCACACACCTTTTTTTTTTAAAAAAAAAGGTAGCTATACTTCAAAACTAACTTCAGCATTTCTACTGCGCAAATAAGGAAAAAAGATGATTCCATATTTTGCAATATTACCTTATTTTTACCTTGATTTAATTTCCTAGTTTGCAKGGGTTTTTAGGCACTTCTCCAAATAAAGTGCTCAGGTTATACTTCCTTTTTAAGTCATCAATATCARCTACGTGGCCTGATAATACACACTACCATCACACTCCAAAACAAACAAGAAAAGAGACCGAACCAGTTATTTTTGTTCTCTTATAAAAGAATGGCCGAATGTCAGGGGCCTGACTGAATTTCACCTGCTGGTTTTGGTACCAAGGTCGCTCCCACCCATATTGCACGGTGCCTCAAAGTCACCAGGAGGAAACCAGCACATGGCTGCTCTCATCCAGGCCAAGGATACCGCAGTAAAAATAGACATGGCCACTACTTCTCCAGGCAAAATACTAAACAAACAGATGGACCCTCAAAGTTAACCGAATGAGAAACCAGTTTRCCAAGAGGAAAAGCACATTTTGGAGGTGAGAATCCATACAGAAAAATTCTTTCAGATCTTTCTCAATCACCAACAAATCAAAAAAAAAACCCCCAAAAATATACATTCTGATTGAAGGTCTACGAGAAGGAAAGCTGTCCTTGAGCAAAGTAGGACCTAAAGGGAGGTTAATGAATGTTTTAAAAGGAGTATGAAAGAACTGGTATAATAAACATATGCATTTTTTCCTAGTAAACAATATTCTCTTTACGGCTTGCTTGGGTAAGATGTCAAGTAATAAGCCAATGCATTCACATTGATCACTCCATATAAGCACACGTGCTTGTGCACACACACATTCACTGTCACACCAACTTTATTACTATTAGCAGAATAAGTCATTGCGAATGTCGGGAATCTAGAAACTAAAAATTGAAAAAGCTGCACATTTTCCATTTATTCTAATTTATGGAGTTCCATAGTGCACTGCCATAAGCATCATTAAATACCACATAAAAGAAAAATGCCAATGATCAGCCAGTTCACTATAACACAGGACTGAAGGTCTTTCAATAAAAATGATTTTTTAGGCCATTGAAATTATTACGTTCTATTTATCTTGGGTGCTTAAACAAGTGAAATGTCTGACAAAAAATAATACATTTTCCCCCACACAATGTTGTTTATCAGATTGGTTACTGTGCTGTGTAAAGTTTTGTGTTTATTTATTTATTATGATCTTTAGAGAGTGTTTTATCTAACTGGTCAAAGACATAGTTTGAGAAAAACAGAGTTATGTCTGATAGGATAAAAAACCTGTTGCCTCTGTTTACTTTCTGCTAAAATAACATATGTATCCATAGACAAAGCTTACTTTGCATTTGTTGCTCTAGTCAAATTCTATTATCTATTATTATAATTCTCTTATCAAAAGTTAGGGTATCAGTTAAAAAAATATTATTTGCTACATTTTATATAATTATTTTAACTGTATCAATAATATTTCCTCAGGTCAAAGACTCTGATGATCCTTCCAAGTGCTTGCTGGAATATGGTTTATGCTTTTGATTTTAAATTATGCTGCTCCCGCAAGTGAAAACTTGYGTATTTGTTGTTCCCTTGATAAATCAATATTCATTACTTAAAGCCAGATACTATCTCTTCTCTGCATGTGAGACCTGCATATACAACTTCTAAATTGCCAATGGGCTTTGTTTGTGCAGTTTTCCCAAGCTGTGTGTGTAGATATATAGGTATATACATATACACCAAATTATCTGGTCAGTAAAAATAGCTTTTCTTCTCAAAACTATATAAATAAAGTAGAAATTGAGTGCATCAGAAGATTAATTGAGATACGGAGCCACTAATGACCTTAAGAACGCTATTATCCATAACAGTCAGGTTGGGATCCCAGCGAGAATCGAGCTGCGAGACATTAAAGTATTGCTCCTCTTCCCCAAGGTCTCCATTGGAAGGAATCTGCATCGACACCATAGAATTCCACAGCCAGGATAATGATTAGCAAAACCTGCCGTGTCAACCAGAGCACGACGACAGACACCACTCGGATTCTGGGCTATCAGCTACGCCCTGAAGCCAATGATGGGAGCAGGAAATAAACAACCCTAAGGTGAGAGTGTTTGGCATCAGTCATCCTTCTTTTGCACTGGAAAGTGAGGAAAGTATACAAGGAACCCTACCTTCAGACCTATACTGGTGTCAGCATAAATATATAGAAAAGACCTCTGTGCTATTCAGTTATTTTCTCTGCACAAGATCTAACATGCCACTGATGTGCAAAAATGCAGTTCAGTGTTATTAAATAATATTATTTAATTAATATTACTTTTACATATAATACAGAAAAGCTTTGCTGCTCTGCAGAAGACTACTGCCCTCGCAGCAACAATGAATAATAACAATAAAGGTGTTAAAATTATAGTATAGAGAAATGGATTCAAGTAATAAAACCCTTTACACTCTATTTTTTTTTCCAGTGACCAAGATAAATCTCTGTAATTGTTATGCCCCTTGCTGAAAGTGCTCACTGTTAGAGCTCCTCTACATCGTGGCTACCAGGGATTGTCCTAGCCAGGTATTCAAACCAAAACGGAACAGAAAGGCAAAGGAAAGAACAAAACCCCAAATAACCCAAGATCTTCAAAGAATTAATGATAATGACCTGATTTTATTCCCAAGGTCCKGGCAGATCATCCTGCTGACTGGAGAATGAATCTATTATTAGTGTTAAACAGCTTTTATACCACCTCGGTGATTGCATGGAACCATTAAGTTGCTGCCTCTATTATCTTAATWTTTTTTAGGGCAACTTAAAGGATTTATGAACTAACCACCTGAGACGATGGCACGCCACACTTGCTAAACAAATATGCTTTGCTCTGGGGGACGGACCAGCAGGGATTTTGAGCTAATAGTTGCCTTTAAAACATTACATTCTGTAACGTGGGTATATTCAGGAAATGGCTTATGGCAACTTCTGCATAAATATAAGACCCCCTCTCCCCCTCCCCATTTGAGCCTCCTTGGGATCTTTGATTAAATACAGCACATGAATAACAGGAAATASAAGGAGAGACTGTCAAAACATAGACTCTCGCGGTGTATTTTATATACATATGTATATATGTATATAAACACACACAGAAGGCAACCTTGGCATTAACGCTCCGTTTCTTTGCCAAGCTGAGACACACTTGTGTTCTCGTCAAGCAAACCGACTCCTGGGGACCCTGCTCACCAGGCTGGCCCAGCCCACACCGTTCCCCAGCGCCCGATCCAGCACCAACACGGGCGCAACGAGACTCGGCCTCCATCCCGACCTCCATTCCGGTGCCCAGCCGGTTGATGCCCATCCAGCAAAATCCCCCCCGAATAAACAGGWCCAGAAACTAACAGGAGTGTAAGTTTGATGGTGGCAATTGCTCAGTGKAACGTACTTCTGGCTGTTGTCTATTTAGACCCTTCAGGTAAAATAGAAATACTTTCTTAAGAAAGGGAGATATGCATTTGAAACAAAGCGTTAGAAATTAGGTGCTGGTGGGAGAACGTTGTTCATATTTCCATAAAACTGAAAAGATGGCTATTTTAAGCCTTTTTTTTTCTCAAACATACGCTCCCACAAGTAGTTTCACCAAAGGCAGTTATTTAACTTGTGTCATGTAGTTACTGGCCACAACTCCCTAKCCCAAGAGACACTAATGAACCCCAATGGCATATTTCAGATTCAGACATTTTTACAAAATAAGCGACATTCGATATATCTATATGCTTTTCTTTATCTCAGCTAGATGCTTTTCTTTAGGTATTCTTCCAGTATGACAAAGTGCTGCAGTTCGATTCCTCAAAGCTGAAATCGGTGCTGCCTTTTCTGTTTGCTGTCACTGCCCGTCACAACGGGGTCACAGTCCTGCACAGCTCCAACACTGCGTTTTTGGTGGATCGCCTCGCTACGCCAAAAATCCTCTTTGACCCGCACTTCCCTGCTCCCAAATCTACAGGACCCCGGATTTAAAACAAGGACTCGGCTCATTCAGCAGGCGAGACCYGTGTAAACCTTCGGAGAATGATAATCTATCTGATTAGCGCACTTTTTATCCAGCAGGTTGAATGGAAAATTCCCTAAAGCAAGCCGAGCAACTGCGATGAAGGCCTGAAGCAATTTACAGCCGCAGCGAATCTCTGCAAAAGGCAGACAGGACTTTTCCGGCTCTTTATTCCCTACTGATATGGCAATTGTGGAGATAAACTTGTTTGCTCTTCAGCGCATTTATCTCTGTTCTCAGAGCCCACGCACATGCAATGCAATGCACGAGAAAGCAAAGGCTAAGGCAACAGCTGCCCAGTTTGCAAGGCTCTTGGAAGGGACCTCACACTGTCCCCTGTGGGAGTTTAGGGTTGAGGAGGACAATCCATTTCCTTCCTCGGCTTCTCCCACCGTCACTTGTCCGATTGCTTTCTCTGAGGAATCCTGGTGTGCTCCTCTTGTCACTACCTCTCCTGACTTTTGCATTTCTTGGGYATCAAGGAAATGGCACGTGGAAATGCAGAGAGGCTAACGATGAGCTCCTGCCTGGACGTCAAAAAAGGCTCTCCTTTTTTAAGGACAGCATCTTTGATGTTTCTTCTACCAATAGACTCTTCTTATAAATGTCAATGTTAATAGTTTCTAGAGTGTGACACATACAGCACTAAGGCAGGCCACGTTACAGTTTTTTTGCTGTTGGAAAGGGATAACAGCAGAAATCCCTTTACAACCATCCATTTTCCTGAACGCTTGCTTTGGATGAAAGCACGGCAGACAGTGCCTTAATCTCTCTCAGTTCCCTAAAATCCCAACAGAAACCAACCCCAGCAGGAGCACAAGGAGACCGCATTCCAACCTRGAGATTGCACAAGCGGATGGAGAGTGAAGTCAGGGCATGAGAACGTGCACATCCCCAACCAACCCCCTGAATTTTAATTCGTGCCTCTGTCAGGATCCTGCACGTGGTGAGAAGTCTCACGGCTGCTGTGGGCTTGGCTGTGTTGATATGGAGGTAAAACATGTCAGGTTCATGTTTTGGCCCWATTTGACCTCATGCAGGAATGATAAAAAATATTAGCAATCTACTGGAGAACCTTCAGTCTTGCTCACTTTACCCTAGAGCTTCAGTGACAGGATTCAGAAGAAATTCAGAATATATGAGAAGAACCCAATATGCCTTAACATACACCAAAAAAACCCTTTAGCTTCCCAGTATTATTTCCTAATTCCCTACTTTGAATGGCTCACAARGAAACCCAGCTCCTCTCAAGGCCCTTGCTGAAGGCACGCTATKTAGCCAGCCCCATTCTTCTATTGCTGCACAGAGATGCTCAGGGTTTTAAGTGCTGCATTTGTTTTCCTGTTTGCAGACTAGTACTCAACGTTTATTAGAAACACTTAACTCCGAGAGACTTCAGCTGCTACTAAAATCTAACTCCATTTCAGGAATACCGACTCTCATGACTCTTTTCCCGGTGCCATTATGCAAGATTTGGTAATTTTGCTTCTCCCAGAAATATTTTACAGCGATGCTTAGGAACCATCCACGACCAGCCCATTAATACCAATTAGGGCTTTTGATTTAAATAATTTTTCCCACTCTGTGATATATATATATTGACCACAAGTCTATTCCCTCTCAGCTCTCTTCTCTTTTTCAGGCTAAACATGCCAAGCTTTTCTGTCTTACAAGACAACACTAGATTCCTCCTTACCCTAATATTCCACATATGTTTTGGGTTACAAATCATTTTGTTTTGACAAAGGTACATAGCAGCAACTTGATGAGGTTTTCTCAGGACCTTATTTGAAGGCATAAAAACCTTCCCTMTCTCTAAATAAATTACCTTTTCTGATAGAATGGAGGCTCTTCGCCTGCTTTCTCAATCCCTCTTTCCATCCTAGTATCAATCTAGTGTACAATCTCATTCTGCTTGGATTTAAATGCCTTTGTGACTGATTTACACAAGTGGCACAGAGCTCCCACAGGGTACTGAGCAGCAAATTATGAACTTGGATTCCCTTGCAAAATATTTACCTGTATTAAATGCAGCAGCCATTTCCCACAGCATCTGAACTGCACSTTGCCACCTATGTGGAGCCTTCCAGGTGCTCTCCTGACAGTTTTATTTGCAGACCAGTGGCAAAGAATGCCACTAAAACCTGCGGTAAGCCTTGCAGGAGGATATTTCCTATGAAGACTTATAGGGAATTACCACAGTGCTGCATAATGGACTCCTCATGGCCAACACTGGCTACATCAGCTTTACTTAACACAATACCTCATAAAAATGCTGGTAAAGATRCAGGTCTCTTCCAGCCTAATTCCTGGATATTCAAAGCTGCTCTGCGTGAGGAGTTGAGCACTCTGTGGGATCAGGCTGATTCACTGCTATAACTGATCTGCATTGTGTAGGTTAAAAAATGGGTGACAAAGGTGACCTTTTTTCTCACTCTTCTCCCCATTTCATCCATCAGCTCTTTTTCTCCCATAGTCATTTTACAGTTTGAAAGCTTGGGAGGGAGATAAGTCAAAGTGCAACTTTACCTTTAAAAACTTCCCATCACACTTAGGTTAAGACCTTCCATAAGGAACTGGGTTCAGCCATTAAGTGAACTCTCTCAGTGCCAACCTTTGGCTTCGTCACTACAGTTTATATCAAATTCATGGCTTGGTGGATACTTGTTTATGCTGGTTAAGAACAGCAGATACAGAACAGTTGACTTCTTTTGGTTTCATTAGCCAAAAGTTAGAAAGAAAAGTTATTTAGGTGAAAAATAGAAATACCAGCACGGAGACAGTCATTTTTTTTGCATCCTTTAGTCTAGAAGTTGGGCTCTATCTGCTTGAAACATAAACAGGTTTTGTAATTTAATAACAGGAAAAGAATTAAGGTAGCAGGGCGCCACGGGGGTCAGCCGTATCATTCATCTCACCGTCTTATCTGCCACATACGATTAGGAGAAACTAAACTCTAGACTCGGGCTGTCCCCTGCCATGTAAATGACAGGACTAACACAAGCAGCACAGCACTGTTGCAGGAGGGAGCTGACGGGTAACAACGACGTTTCCATCAGTTTTCAAGTAGCTGAGGTTTTAACAGCCAGCACAGTAAAATCTTGTTATCCTCTGTTTCATCCCTCTGTCCTTTTTGCCTCGGTTTTAATTATTTTTGCATTGCTGATGGGGCTGCAGCACATGACCGTGAACCCGTGTGAAGCAAAAGCGAACAGGGTTGCAGGATGAAGACCTCCATCTCTAACACTGTGGCGTTTATATAAATATAAATGACTTGAGCAAAAGCAGCAGAACAAGTCTTCCCTGGGTTTTTAATGTGATCTTGATTATAATGAAAATCGCTACCTTGGAAGAAATATTTGGGGGAATTAATGAGTCAACTGAGATTCTTTTTTTTTTTTTTCCTACATCATTACTGCCTCTCCTGAGGCTGCCAAAGGGGGGAAAATAATAATAATAATAATAATAGGAATGAAAACATCGTTCTAGTCACCATGTAATTGGTCCAGTGTCAGAAAACTGAAGTTATACAGCAGCCTCCTCTTGCTGAGCTCTCCTCCAGGAGGAAAAATAGACTCCATCAGCAACACATTTKAAAACACTACGTGTGGCACATGCAGCTCCCTACCAGCTTTCAGATAGTTTTCCCAAGCTCATTTGATGCATGAGACGCGGGAACACAAAGTCCCAGCTGCTGCTCCAGGGACTGTTCTTGGAGCACAGGAAGGGAGCGGCCACCCATCCCAACCCCTTCCCTTTCACTCCTCGTGGATTTTGACCTCGCGCTGATGACAAACCAAAGGAGATGACCYCTTTGCTGCTTTGCTCTTAAAAATRTCAGGTCTCTGGTATGGACTTTAAGGGATGGAGAGAAGAGCCAAGAGGAAGGAAGCGATCCGGTTGGCACCACTTGCTCCCGATTCCGCTGAGACAAGGCAGATCTGCACATCCCTCTCTCGCATCTCCTCCCACAGCAACCCCCAAAAACCAGAGCTGCAAACATCCCTGGATCTCCAGGGAAGGGGATCTCCTTCCTTAGCCGAGAGATCGGTGAGGGAATGATGGAGCAATTGGGCTCCAGACGCCTCAGCTCGGGAAAACTCACAGAGGAGCCACGGGCATTAAACTGGCTCTGTGTGCTTCGCAACAAGGTCACTGTGCTCTGCGCTTGCTTGCTAATGGGACCATATTTTATAAGGAGACTTTACAGCAAGGTTTGTAGTGGGGTGAATAATTCCAAAAAAAAAAAAAAAGGCAGTTTTCCTACTGATCTGTGTGGCTCTTCCCACTTCCCAGCTCACGTCATGAAGGGAACAGGCAGAAGATGGAAATAAACAGCAGCAATGCTCTCCGCAGGATGCTATAAATTAAACTCCCTTTAAACCTATGCACAAACACAGGCAAATACTGGAGATATCATTACAGATCTATAAAAGTTAGCAGTGTTTCTGTAATGATGGCTCAGAGGAGAAAAAAAAAAATCTCAAAGACATGATTGAAAGCCCTGAAATGAAATACAATTCCATCTTTCATTTTGTTAGCAAGATAATTTTGATTCGGTGTTGACTAATACAGAATAATAGGAATAAAATATGCTGTCTCAGTCTCCGCATTATTGGCTTTACATTATTGGGCCTGACAGCTGGCTTTTAAAATGCAGTAAATATTGGGCTGTGCTGTTCTGTTAAGACAAGCCACTTCATCAAGCGTATTTCCAAATCGCCCCTGATTTTCAAAACGTTTTTAATTCCTCTTTATATGGCGAGGGAGCCCACTGAGAAATTGATCTGCAACAGACTGCCCTCTGCTGCATGCGTCCAGGAAGGGAAAATAAAGCAATGTCTTTAAAAGGTAAAAATAAATAAAATATAATAAAATCTGCGTGGACTGAGGAGACCCGTCACAGGCCACTGGACCGTGAATTAAGGAATATATACGTGTAGGCATATTTCACTCTTCCCCTTTTCGGCGGGGCTGGGGATAGTAATTTAAAGTAATTTAAGTAAAAAGTAAAGTAATTTAAATTCTGCATTGCACTGCTGCAGCCTCTTCCTCTGGGCTGCCAAAAAGGAGCTGGAAGAGTGAGAGGCGAGAAAGCCCCTCAGCACTTGGATTTGCTTTTTTGCCCTTAATATCCCACACTCCCGCATTTCTCTCCTGCCATCTATTTGCCATTAGCTTGGTGTATCTACACTGCACTCTCCCTTCCATTCCTGCAGCTATGGGATGCTAATTACGCCTCTGCAAACGATTCAGGAGGCGCATCTCCAGTGCAGCGCTGCCTCAAAGGAATGGACATGGACAGGCTATACATGGATCACAAAAGCAATTCAACGTGAGACACAAATTCACAAGCGACTCTGTAATTTTCAAATCACCACTATTTTTTTTCTTTGATAACGATTTCCCCCCCATTTAATCTGAATAAAGCCCACATGCTGCCCAATTTGCTGATGGACCAAGCACCAAACGGCGTCTGTTGAACTTAATCATTCATTTGAGAGCTCAAACCCCCAGGGCTGAGAATATGGCTTCTTAAAACACTGGCACAAACCCATGGGAGATCTTCTGCATCGCTTTGGAAACACCCTTCTTTACACAACGCTTGCCCCACAGAACCACAGTTTTGTTCTTGGCATCACTGCTTGCMTCTCAGCAATTTGCACTGAGAGCAACCGGGGAGGATCTCCCTGGTGTCCTGCAAGAGCCTTCTGCAAGCCAAGAGGGACTTGCACGTGACACCTCAGGGCAGTTTTGCCTATGCCACTCAGGCAGGCCAGAGTCAGACAGGGATGGGGAGTGTTTTCCAAAGCAACGGAAGCAASCCCCCAAATTTCTGCAAACAAAACAGAAACATCATAAGCAGGCATTTCCCCAGTGCACCATGCGCGCGCGGCCTTGCACGTGTTGCAGCCATGAGTTTTGCAKCTAAGGATTTTGTCCCCACGGCCGAAACCTTCCCTTAAGGAAACCCTCAGCATTCATTTACAGCGGCTACGGACGGTACCTCTGCGATGGCTTTCCCTTCGCTTCATACCTGTAAATCTTGTATCTTGTGCTAAATCCCTGTCGACTTCTGTCCACAAAATCTGTGTATTCCTGTGAGCGATGGAAGGGTCCCTTATCAGAGAGGAGCCAGTCGAAGGGGCTTGTGGCATGCTGATCCGAGACAGCAGCAACCGCTAAAACCCAGCAATGAAGACTCAGGGCTATCCACTCCCATAGAGCCATCAGAGAGGACAATTCAGCACCGGCGCTGCATCGCCATATCATGCTTCCACTGGGGACTTAGAGCCTTCATTCTCTTAGCTTTCCCTCAACACCTAGACAAAATACACAGTCAATTAGATAAGCACACACTAGGCATCCCTCGGAAGTAGAAACAAGTTTTCCTTTCTTTCGGCTTAAAGAGATAGTGGCTGCCACTTTATTACATTTTGCATTAGCATAAACCCCCGCTAGGCTACTTAGCAGTGGGATGTTTCAGCACTTGAAATGCTGTGAGACTAATGTCTTCATTAACAACAGCAGCAATAATATTTACTGTTGAAGGGAAACCTTCAAAAATTGTCAGGGGTCACGTTGCTTTTTTTTTTTTTTTTTCCTAAAATATTGGTCATTTATGAAAAATATGCAATGGAAGAGTCRCCACGAGCTTGTGCCAGTGCAAAGTACCTTGGCAAGGTCCATGCACAAGCTCTTAGCTGGGCAGCTGAGGAGGAAATAGGGCAGATGCATAAAAACTGGATTGTTTTTTTCRTCTTTTATCATTAAGAAAGTCTCTTGGTGGCTTGTCTTCACTGCAAGCTCCATTAATGGACCCGAGTCACTTAGTTCAAACTAGCATGGGAGGATGAAGAGCCACCGCACAGCTCAAYGGCACTGGAGTCACCCATCAGGTTGAGCTCCACGTGCTCCTRAAGCTCCAGCTGCTGCAGTGTTTGAGCAAAACTGGCTTTACAGCAATGGATCCAGGCAAGAGGAYCAGCCTAGAAACACTCTCCCAATCACGATGAGGGGGTAGTTTGACGCCCAATTAAAAGCCCAATGCGAATCATGGCATTACTCGGGAATACAGTGAAGACAAGCCGCAGCATCCRCCTACACCTCAGTGCCACATCCGCGAGCTAAGACAGTGATTCCACGGTCTGTTAAGTTTTCATTTTATTTTTTTGGAAAATATTCAAGAACGTGGAGTTCTCAGAAATATCTCTAAATGTATAAAAAGAACCGGTTCTAAATTTCAGCGTGAGGCAAAACCACATGAAATTTGTTAAGCTATAGGAATGGGATGGCTTTCATTAGGTGATGGATTTACAGGAAAAAGACACGTTGKTTTAATTCACATTCAAATAAAACAGCACTCATTATACCATTTTTACATTGTCACCTGCTATGCAGATTTTTTTTGTAACTTAGCAGGATTTTTTTTTTTTCTGTCAGTAACTTAATTTTTAAGTATATCCTAATTGCACGCTCAGTACAATCACTCCATTATAATGTAAATACTGTAGCTGAATAAGTATGCACTATACATATATTTTGGATATTAATAGTCTCAGGAGTCTTGCTGTAGATGATAAACATTAGCTGCAGGAAGGTGAACATCTCCAGCAGAGAACAGAAGTTTCTATGAACCAACCAACCTGAAGATGGAATAACCTACCTATACAGGCAGAGAAGTAACCAAAGTGTGTTTTATTCTTAGGCACAAATGCAAATATTGACATGATTTGAACCTATATGCATACACGTAAGTAATCTCACTGAAAAAACCCAGACTATTCTTCTATTGCATGTTGCACCCAGGTCACAATATTGAGCTGTGGTGGTGGTAGCTGATCAACACAGGACACAGTTTGCATCAATTTTATGAATTCTTCAGAAATGAGACCCAGAAGTCTATAGCGACGAGTTCTTTGGCTYCTACCTATTATCTCATGCAAACCTTTCCATGCAAAAAGCAGCCAGCTGTTCAGCAGAGCRCGTATGTGGTTTCTGTATTTTCCCCCTAGACCAGCGATTTTTCTCTTTTGCAGACTGAAACATATGTACCTAAGGTTACACCATGGTGTAAACCCCCCTGGTACTCTATGGGCAGTCATGCAGGGATCTGAACCAAAACTGAAAGGCAACTCTGTTCCCTCCCCGTGCCAAAAAAAAAAAAAAAAAAA
>PTEX01000013.1:816348-826867 GCA_003342815.1 Eudromia elegans
TAACACTGAAGTGTTTCAGGCCATTAAAATATAATGATGACTAATTGAGCCCTTTTGCATTTAAAAACCATAGTACGTRAGGATTAGAAAATGAGTTATCTTGTGCACGTGGTGTCTTCCAGCCCAAACACATGCTCTAAGAGGGGTAATGAAGAGCCCTGCACTACCTATGCCTTAGTGCTGCACCTGACACGTCATAAATCAAGGGCAGGCAAAACAGCTGGGAAAAACCTGTACCATCTCAGAACAAAATAAGCTCCTTGTTTAAAGTAGGTCTACATCTATTTTTTTTTTTTTTCAAAGGAKTTTAAATATCTACAGTCCTTAGGGGAAGTAAAATAACGTGTGCATTTCTAAGTGATACTTATCCACTTGGGTATATGGTCCAGTCGTTGCAGGCTGCATATCRTTAATTCTCGTAACACCTCTGGGAGGTAAACTTTCCTTCAGTTTAACAAACAAGGAAATGAAGCATAAAAAGGCCAAGGCCAAGGWTTTTTGTTAAGCTGTCAAAGGGATTTAAGTGTGTATTCCCTATTAAAAAAGATAAGGTAGAAAGTCTCAGCCTAAGCAATCTCCCTAAGGTTAGTCAAGGAAAGAAAAGTATCTCTATATTTTAAATACTCGGATAAATTCTCCAAAGAATGCATATGCCCTRGAAATGTTTTACACAGCCTGTTACAGGCAAATGGAAGATACTTAGGGTGCAGCTAGAGGAGTTGCCATAGAAGTCTGGGGAAGAAATCCAAATTAAATTAGTGGTAGAGCAACTACTGCTTTCAGGATGGGATGTGAGTACTGAAACATAAGTGAAGACCTGCTGAGGAACAGGGATGGTGGATTTTGACGTAGAGGAGATGCTCCTCAAATGAGAAATGGTCTATGCACACAGGGTCTCTTTGAAGTGCTGTCTCGAGGGATAAGCTTCRGGTACAGGTGTCCAGCAAAATCACTTACTGCTGTCTGCAGGGATTTCACCCAGATACCCCTTGCTAAAGGGAATAATAAACTCTTAAGCCCTTCCTCTTCTAAATGCTGAAGTTCCACTTTTAAAAAGGTTTTTGATGCTCCATCCTTCCACTCACTTACAAGTCTCAATGATTTCAACACTAACTCATAAGAGGTACAGTACTAGTTGTAGTGCAGGGTACATGGGATATTCCCTTTTTGGGAATATTCCCAAAGGCATATGCCAAGAAAAAGAGGACCAGAGTCATTTGTGGATTTGCTAACAATTATGATGCAAAATTCTCAGGAATATTAACAGCGATTTCAACGTTCCGTCAATGGCAAAAAGCAGCAAGTTCTGTCCAGCAAGCTGGACAGAAAGCAGGGAAACTCAGAGCAGGGAAGGTAAGTCTGGAAGTCTGGACCATATTTGTGAAAGTGTTTTAACACAAGTAAAAGAGAAGGAAAATTTGTTAAAATAAATGTCTTCCTCTATAATGCACAGCAAGACCTGCTCATAAGAACTCTATGAGACTTAGTGTTTCTTTTTTTTTCTACCCAAAAATGTAACTTTGGGCACATTAACAGTATGCARAGGAGACACTTGTCCTTCAAGTGCTCTTGTGCTCCAAGGTAAACAAGATGGCCACAAAGCACTGTGAGGTCTCACCATGGGAGCACTATGGACAACAGAGGAGCTGAGAGCTGAAGAGCATCTCAGTTGTCTTGTGCACTGCTCTCAGCCCCTACATGAAGTTTGTTCTTCAAAGGGAAGCATTCAGATGCTTAAAATGCACTCTTATGAGCTAGTCTTTCTGAAGGACAACAAAAGGTACCTGGAATTCCAGGGGTCTATTCTGTCCTTTGAAGAAAAAACTGTTGAGAGATTGTGTAGCCTTGAACCAGCAAAACCTGGATGCTGGTTGATGGTGGTTGATGCTTGTGCGACAAAAGAAGCACCAGTGTTGGGTGGAAGAAAGAGAATAGGGATGTAGGTTCAAGGATAACTTCCCTGTCTCCAGATCTGATGCACTTCAGGTCAYGATGTCTGACAATTTGCAAGACGTGGACAAAATAAACTTGTCAGCTGGCAACTTTTACCGAGGAGCTTTGGATCAGCTTGTTTTCTGCCATTCATAGYGAGATACACTAAGCCCTGACCTACACTGTCCTCAACTGGAACATAAAGCAAATATGCTGRAAAATCTGAAGGGAGAAAACAAGTCTGTATCTGACATCCTTAAGTGGGTTTTATGCTCCGGGCTCAAAAGGACATGGGGTCCTCACCAGAGCACCTGGTGTCTTCTCTGGTTTCATGCAGTACATTTTCTCCTGCTCAGATAAGGTCTCCTCCAGTGCCAAGTTTTGGCTTTCATCTCTCTCCTCTGCAAGACCAGAATAAGCCCCATGCAATTACACTAAAATATCCGATTGACTGTAGTCTGAACTTTTTTTGTAAATGCAATCCTACTCCCGCTCCTTAACCCAGCTTTCAAAGAAGAGGAGAAAAAATAAAATGCACCTGCAAAAAAGAGAGTCCACAACATCCTGACCCTGCAGCCATCGCCCGTTCCGCCTGCCATGCAAGGGGCAACAGTCACAGATGACATGATTGCATCTATAATTCACAAAAAAAAAGAGAGAAAAAGAGAGTTTTTTGCAATGTCTACGTAGAAACCCACGTCTGCCACTCTTTATTTGCATGTATTCACATATTCCTTATTGCATCTCCATGCAGCTCTTGCCAGTCTCCTCAGCTCTAGAAGTGCACACTGACTGTCAGGTATACCGAGATGATTGTCTTAATCCCTAATATTTGTAGAAAACCCCATTTCTCCTTTGCTGTCCAGCTCAGGATACGTAAATTCCCACAGACCCTCCAGATGCCCAAAGACATCCCAGGTCTGTCATCAACATGCCTTGCTCGATTTCTACTCTCAAAACATGGGAGTGGTGACTCTTCTCTACCACGTTTGAGACCTCAAGCGTGTGAATTGAGTTGGTGCATAAAAGAGAGAGATCCTTTTATGAGATCTTCATCTGTTCAAGTTAAAAATGCCTGATGCCATGCAGCAAGCAGGCGGTTAGAATGGAAACAGCACAAACAAATTTGGAAAAAATCAGGACCTGCTCTATAGAGAAAAAAAAAAAAAAAAAAAGGTGAATATTTTGAAATTTGCATTTCAGATTAATGGATATACTTAACAGTCAACACAACTTGAATTGCTCAGTGTTCTCTGCCTCAAACCTCTGGTTGGATGTGTTCTCACATGGATTAAGTGACTCCTGAGGGTTTGCAAAAAGTGCACCCCATGTTATATGTCACGCTACCACTATGAGCTCGTTAAGAACTGCACAAATAGTTCTCTTTTTTACTCATCATTGTTAGTCACAGCCAGAAGATTTGGGGCCCAGCACAGCAATGGGGTATCAGACGCACRTGAAAAGTGCATGCACGCTAGAACACACGCAAACCGGCTATAAACCACATCAGAGTAACGCAGAGCTCTTGTCCCATCTAGTCCTCCCCTCTCACTGGCCTCGAGCTAGTTTTAAAGCCCAGGGCTGGCTCAGCTGCTGCCACCTAAAACGGGAGGAAGCAGCTCTCCACAAACTGCACACTGTTCTTTTAGCCCTAGGTTTTCCAAAACTATTCCTGAAGGTCGACAGGCTTCTATGGAGGCAGAAGGGGCAGGGGAGAAATCTTGCCCTCCAACCAGTCTGCTGAGACTGAAGTTTAATGGCRAAAGAGAAAATGTGGGGCACTCTGGAATGAGAGCTCAGGTCTTACTGCAGAACTGCCACCTGGTTCCTTAGCCTTTCCTAAAGCACAGTTTCCATCTGTAGCATCAGGGTATTGCAAAGCCTGACAGTTAATGTCTTTCCAATAATTTGAGAACAAAAACAATGCAAAATGAGAAGAAGGAAGGCGCTGATGATGTTCATTCCCTCCACGGRGCACCCGGCTAAAGATTTATCTCGCTGCTTAAACATCTTGATTCTGCAGATTAGGCAACAAATGCTCAGGAAAGGAAAGCGAGCCGAGGAAATCTGCTCAGCCTCAGCCAAAACGAGAGTTTCCTTGAAGCTGTCGAAGTGCTAATATTGTTCCTAAAGTAATGAAGAGCAAAAATAATGGAGCGTGGGTGTGCTCTGGCTTTAGGAAGAGGGCCAAAGCTCAATTGCACGTAATGAGCACATATTTACTAAATCCCACGGACAGCCTAGTTTCATTAACTTCCACCCCCTCAGATATTATCTAACCTAATCCATAATTCTGCTCTTGTTTCACACCATGCCCATAATAGGTGAGGTATCAAGACAGATTGCTCACTTTTGGAGGCTTCAGAGGTGCATCRTGTTTCTGGGTTCATTGCAGGAAAAATGGATTCTTTTATTAGCTTTTTTTTTCTTTTTTTTAGTGTCAATATCTAATAGAATGGTGACTTTTTTTYCCCCCCCTTGAACTCTACTTTCCTATTACATCTTTTGGGCATCATCCACAACATCTTTCACAGCTGGTTTCACAGACTGTGGGTCAGTGTCTTGGCTGGTGCAAATAGATGGGGAAAGCTCGTTTCAAATTCCTGGAGCTAAGTACGTTCAGGAGAAAATAAATGTACAAAATGGTACTTGTGCAGGACCAACGAATCAGCTCTGCATCCTGTTCTGCTGCAAACTGCTGTGTAGACTTTGCAGAAAGCCCTTTGCCTCAACACTTGAAGCCCCTACCTAGTAGATGGGAAATGGCCAGATCCTCTTAAACACTCACATTATAGCTATTGATTTTTTATAGGTGTGAGAACAGGGGCTTTATGGCTGACTGAGTAAAGATTCAAGCTTCAGCAAGACRGCCTGGGTCTAATTGCATCTCAGGACATATAATGAGCAGAGCGCGATTGTAGAAATAATGTCACGTGTAGCAATTATATCATATATATTGGACAGCCTGCTGTCCTACATAAATGTATCTCCAAAGCTATTCCAACTTCCTCGCAAATCGTTTTCCTCAAAAATTACTGTGATACAGTGTTTTTATTCAGATAAAATTAACAGATTTGCCGCTTATTCAACAGATTCTGAAGGAAAAGATGACAAAAAAATCAGAAAAAAATGCATTCTCTGTTAAAAAATGCCTTTCCTGTGAACCTCATGTTATAACGAGAGAAAATTTGGGCTTCGGAATCTCCTCACAATTTACAATCTTTCTAGTGTTTTAATCAAGCAAAGTAATAGTCTAAAGCCATGCTATTGCAAAGTTATCACCACTTCTTGTTGCAAGCRATAGAAAAAGACATTTTGATTTAGTAGAAAAGTGTTGAGTTAGTGCTGAAATGCTGGTCTTATCTTTAAACTTTCAGCTTGTATCTTTTCAGCCTGGAATAAACGATTAGAGATTACAGATCTGCAGCTAATGAAGTCTCTTTAGGTATAAGGAGCATAAGATTTCTTCATTACATTCCCTTTCCTAAGAAAGAACAAAATATTTCCTAGGAAAGAAACAATTTTGGTAGGCTTTCCCTAACCAAGGCAAACCTGTATGAAGAAATTAAGCCATCCTAGGAATAACCATGCCTGTCAAAAGTACTGTTCCTTCAATTAATGAGAATCAATCTGATAAGYGCTATTGCTAGATAGCTTGACGGGTGCTCAATAGGTTATTCAAACTTGCAACTTTTTTAAGCCAAAAGAGTCTAATTCACGTCCRATACGAGCAGTGGTGAAGAGGAGGCCCTCGCCAAGGTAAATTCYCCTTCTCCAGAAGTAGAAGGGGAGTAGAAGTCCTTCTACAGGACAGATCTCCCCATGCTCGTTTAAGTGAAGCAGCAACATCTGTGCATCGCTATAGGCAGGGTCTCCATTAGATAGGGTCACCCCATCCGCGAGGTCCCAGGGTCACCTGGTGAGCCAGGTGTTTGTGTTACTTCTGGGGGATTTATAAGCACCGAAAGAGCTAACTCAGCTCCGCGCCCTCTGTAGTCATGAATAACACAGGCTCGAGAGCCCAGAGCCCCAGATTTAAGCCCTTTGCTGGTAATGTATCATAAATACCTCAGAAAACGCTCTCCTCGTTAATCAAGGGGCTGGCAGTGAACGTGTTACTGCCAACGAGCAAAGTTTTCYAATCGCCTTTCCCACGCTCTAGAGAAGGAATCTGCCTGGGGAGCTCACCTCATTAGGAGGCAACCCACCGCAATCCCATAATTTCCATTTAGCTCACAGCACATAGTGCCCGGGTGAGAGTCTCTTGTGGGCGGAACAAAATATGGGGTCCCAGCGAGAGGCTTCGTTAGTTAAACACAGGAAGCCTCGACCTGGCAGASAGTACCATGAATACACGGGTATACATGGTGTATATATGCATACAAACATAYACTGGGTGTGTGCACATGCCTACGCATAATATGTGGATAGATGTGTATTTACGGACTGTGATATCTATAGGAAATTAATTTCAGAGCTGGGAAACCAAATTATTCACACTCTGGTTTTCAGACTTCATTCTCAGGACACCAACCGCCTGCAGCAAAGCAGGGCCCTTTGGAAATTAACGCTCTCTTAATGCACTTTATGTATATGTAACATGTTGATTTATCGCTGAAGATAGCCTACGGAGACCTAAAGCAACATAAGCTGAAGGGAGGGAGATGAAATCCTTCATTTTTCTCCTATTTTTAATGCTCTTCAAGTCAATATACTCCCCTCATACTGCTCAGGATGCAGCGAGCAACTTCGCGGCGCTCCCAGATTTTCGGACGCTGAAGTTCATCTCGGTTCCAAATTATTAGCTGGGAAATTGATCCTGCTCTCAGGGAAGTTAATAGTAACACTGGGATCATCTTTAATTGTGCAAGATCGGGGCCCTTGCTGCCAAAGCAGATGTATTGAATGATTGGAAAACGATGCTACCATGAGAAGGCAGTTGCAATTAAAAGGGATATAATCAATGGTTAAGGTTTGAGAAGACTCGGATATCTTCCCCATATAATTATTATCTGTACATTACTGGCTACAAGACCCTAAAAGGATGGTTTTCTTTAATGAGACCTTCTTGAAACGATGTTTTTGTCAAATGGCATTTTGGGCTATTTCCCTCCCTTCTTGGATTATGGAGGTTCCAGGAGGAAAAGGTAAAAAAAGAAAAAAAAAAATCAATGTCTACTTCTGGGAGGAATGAGAAAAAGAGGCACTGGACACACACGACAGCTAGCCAACTCTTAATGTTCCCAGGCAGCATCCGCTAGTGCCTCCCACCACTCCCTTTTTTCTTCCAAAGGAAAACCTGGAGAAATTGAGTGATCTCCCAAATTTTCCATTTAGATTTTCAGAAGCTCCCAAATAGGCAAACTTCTTGGTTTAGAGAGAGGGGGAGAGAGAAAAAAAAACCAAAAACACACACACACAGACAGGAGGAGAAAGACCTTGCTTTGTCTTAGGTACACACTGCATTTTTCTGCTCAAGTCTCAAGCAAGACATTTTCTAGCCTGCTCACCACCAGGCGCCCCAACCTCGTGCAAAACGAAGCCGAATAGTCCTTTAAATGGGCGCATCTCCCCAGGAGGGAGAAGTCCTAGCTGTTTCCCATGACCCAAAAACAACTTTCCGGACACGCCGGAACTAACAGCAAGACTGCGGAGCAACGAGCCCTCCGCGATGGCATTTGGGCAGCGGTGGGGACAAAAACGGGAAGGGACGAGGCTGGGCACTTGCGTCCTTCCTGGATTCACGGGTTGTGCCTTTTGCAGCTGGCTCTATGCAACACCCGGCTACTTGTTTCCCCTCTCTCCTGGTCGGTATTTCTGCCTGCCCATAGGCAAGAGCCCCCAGTGCAGCGAGTCAAGGGAGCCCCTTGTCAGCAGGGGAGGTTTCACCCCTCACTGCAAGGGGATCAGCTGCCTGGAAACATAAGGGATCGTTCCTTCCCCCACCAGCACACCCTTAAATCATGCACACGGTTTAGGAGGAGGAACAGCAGCAGGCACCAATCTATAGTAGCTCTTGCACAGGCAGCAAGGCAACGGTGCCTGAGGCTACAGCTCCCCAACTACACGCAGATGCCGAGGAGAAGAACTACAGCTCAGGCTTTCCATCCCCAATCCGGGTCCCACATGTGAATCCCGGAGGATTCACATGTTAAACTCAAGTAACTCCCCGGCACCATCAGCGCTGCCTTTTGGCAGCAAAGCCCCAACTCCACAACCTGCCTTGCAAGGGTTGCTGCCCCCAAGTTATTCCCTGCTCCCAGAAAGGCACATAGGGCGATGCAAGCCATTTGCCTGCGTGGAAAACGCAGCCACTGGCACTTTGTGGCTTTGCTCTTCCTTTCCGTAAGCGTCTTCGGGTGGCTGAAGTGAGACGTGGGATTTTTCTAGCAAATGAGTTACTCCGATTTCTGCAGCCCAACCTGCTAGCCAGCTGCACGCCCATCCGAATTACACTACCTGTATATATATACACATACATGTATATATATATCTCTATATATACACACACATATGTGCTTTTACCAGCTCTGTCTCACTCTGGCCTTCATTCCGTTAAGGACCTGCACCTGTTTTTCATGCTGTAACAATCCCCACTCATCATGCACATTACGTTCCCCTGCCAGGCGTGCATCTACTTTGCTCCTCACTACGTATTCCCCACTGGCTTGCTTATCCCTAACAGAAATCCTCAACGCTGGAAAGGATGCCTTGCAAAATAACAGCAATTTCAGTTCGTAAAGTCCCCCCCTTTCCTGCAACTCCTTAAGGAAATGCTCCCGAACTGACGAGCGAGCCCTTACCTTGCTAAAGGCACGGCCGTGGCATGGTTAAAAGCGCAGGACTCGCGCCCTATAGCCCCTTTACCCTATAGCCCTCTCTTTACCATAGAGCTGCGCCATCGGGCAGCAAGGTGAGACCTGGGTTAAGCACAAGCAGGGGGGCTATTCCCGCCTGGAAGCCCACCAGCAAAATAATAGTAAAAACAAGAAAAATGGGAGGAAAAAAGCCCCCAAACCCTCGATCGTGCTCTCTTTTTCTGAGTCATCCAACCCTGCGATGGGGAAGGGGGGTCCGGAGGAGCCGCCAGCGCCGGCAATGAAGCATCGAGGCGAACGGGGGTCTTCCCGCTGAGCCTCCCGGCAAGGCTACGCGAACTGCACTGATTTGGTGCAAGTTTGCTCCGGTTTGCTCCCGATCCCTTCTGCTGGGCACAGCAATGCCACCCGCTCCGAGCCGGGGCCGCCATCCACCAGCGGCACCATGGGCTGGGCACATCAGGTGCCCTGCATCTCCCCTGCCTTTCCCCTCTTTTTGGAGGGCGGGAGTGTCCAGGGATATATCCCCTTTTGCAGCACGCCAGCCACAGGGTGGGCTGTTCACCCCTAGGAGATGCCCTATTTTAAGGTTAAAAACATATTTATAACAGCAATAATAGCAATGATAGCCCGGTATCTGCAGCGCACTTACCCGGCTCTCCCTCTACACCTGGGAAGGGCGCCCGGCTGCGAGGGAAACTTTGCGGGGCCGCCCGTCGCGGCGGCCTCAGGGCGGTGCGACGCGGCCGAGCCCGCGGCGACTTGGTTCATGCCCCCAGCCCCGTCCCCACCTGCGGGCGGGATGGGGCCGGAGCCGGCGGGCAGGGGGACGCGCACACGGCAGAGGCTGCTCGCGAGTGACGGCGAGGAGGGAGAATCCTCCTGGAGGAGAGAGGCGGGAGGGCGAGGAGGCGCTGGAGGAAGGCTGGCTCTCGGATCCCACGCCTGAAGGGCTTTTGCAACTCCCCCTTTTCCCTGCGATGTGGAGGCAGGAGGAGGAGGAGGAGGAGGAGGAGGAGGAGGAGGGGTGGGGGGGTGGCGGCAGAGCCCGGGAGGAAGGGTGGGGGGAGCGCTGCTCTTCCCGGCCCTCCGGGCTATAAATTTGGGTGCCTCGTTACCTCCTGACCGCTTGCCCGGTGGGGAGCGCGTGGGAACCCCGGCCTCTCCCTGCCCTTCGCACGTAAAGCAGTCCCCACTTCATCCTCCCCAAAGAAAATAATACAATAAAATGCTGAGCTCTGCTCCCGAACGCGGCTTGCAGGTGCGGGAGGGTGCGGAGGGCTCCGTCTCCCTCTGCCTCTCCATGGGGTAGCCAAAAAGAAGCTTTTTTTCTTCTTTTTTTTTTTTTTTCTTTTTTTTCAAAAATGCCCCCCACTAGCCACCCCCCTCCCCCAAATACTCGCCCCCTCGGAACAGCTCGGGCAGCCCTGGCCGCTTTGGGAGGCGAATTCCCCGTGCCCCATCCCAGCCGAGCCGAAGTCATGAACTTTTCTGCACCCCATCCATCCTCACGCCGGCTTCCAGGGACTCCACTGCGCATCCCAGTTTTTTTCCGCCCTTTCCCCCGGCGACCCCTAGGCCAGCACAGGGGCCGCGCCAAGGGTTAAAGCGGAGCGTAGAGCGGGTCCGGGGGGCTGCGGGCCGGGACAAGCGAGCGCAGGTGGCCGCAGCAGCGGACTCGGTGCCTCTTAATTCCTGCGAGTTCGGAAAAGCGGAGCGAGCAGAAGCAACGGGAAAGGCTGAGGAGCCAGCAAGGTCTGGCTTTCCGT
>PTEX01000013.1:827897-893937 GCA_003342815.1 Eudromia elegans
TTTTTTTTTTTTTTAGTAGTTATTTTTGCATTATGGAATGACAGAGCAAATGCTTTTAGCAATGAGCTGGCCTTATTCTTTATGTTTTTTTTTTTTCACGGGGGAGGGAAAAGACCGGGTGGAGAGAAGATGCTATTACTAGTGCTGAGAGAAAACCCCGTGTTCCTCTCGAGTGCAGCCGCCTGTTAAACACGTAGGCATATGCACGATGCCTTATGCTGCTATTAAAGAAAAAAGGGAAAAAAAGAAAAACCAGCACAGTCAGAAGGATGCTTTGCCTCAAAATACCCATTCCTTTAACAGCAACAAGTAGCGCAGGCATCTCTGCCCCCTCYGCTTCTCTCCCCCTCCCGCCTCCAGCCCGTCCTGACAAAATGCCAGCGGAGAAAGGTCAGTCCTTTTACGTAAAGATCACTGTGTTTCTTAGCAGGGACCGCGGCGCGCCGCGCCTGCGGTGACTATCAAACAGGCTCGGGCCTSTCGGGATGCTCGGCGAGCGCCGGGCGTCGTGTGGGAGCCGCAGACGCCCGGAGGAAACGCGGGACCCGACCGCGGCGCCGCGTTGCGAGCGGGAGAGACGAGCGGCGCCGGCATGGCCGCGCGCTGCCCAATCTTCGCCCCGGAGCAGTATTTGCTACTGCAGAAGCTTGCAAGATGCATTGCAACTCTATTATTATCATTATTATTAAGAGCCTTGCTGTTACACTAATGCCTCTCCCCTCTTCTCTTTAGGTTTCCTGCTGGTCCCGATGATGTCCTAGGCTGAGCATCTGCACCCTCTTTGTGCCGAACATACATCAACCCATCTCCCTTTTCTCCCAGGCTCCCAAAATGAGACGTTTCTATTGACTTCACTAGACTTTGCCTTAGATTCTGCATGATTGGACTGAGCTTTCATTTCACAGCATGTCAAGAGGTAGCCAGCACAGCCCATTCTGTGCTTCCCAGTACTCCCTTTCCCTTCCTGCTTACTACTGTAACCCAGTAGCAAGTTTTAACCAGTGCAACTTTGTTTTCTCAGCTCCTAGCACCTCTTCTGGCCTTTTCCCACTTTTAAATGTAATGAGAATATTCTGATGCAGTTCTCTGCATACATATTTTCCATACCAGAAAAACAGTTCTCATGGAGTTAACACCTATCTTCCATTGTGGCCACCTCCAAGAATTCATTTACTACGATCGTCACCAGTTCGGTCCATTTTATCTCTTAAGACAATCCTTAAGCAGAATTCAAGTGTTGCAGAGGGCTTTTTTTTTAGGCTTTTTGCTCAATGGCACTTATAATCCTTGACCTTAAGAGGAATGTTGTGAAATATCACAACATTCTAGGGCAGAACTGCAAAAACTGCACTCAATGGACCTAAAAACACTAGACTGGTGCAAGAACTGATACCACCCGCTGAGCATTCTGAAGTGAAGCTGGTGACCGAGTCTCAGTGGAGGATGGTTGCCCTCAATTGCAGGTCATTAGACTACAATTAAATCCAGGTGTGCACCTGGGGGAGTCAATGCTCACCACAGCAGGGCGAGCTTGGATGTTAGGTGCAAAACAACCCTTGGGTGCTCTTTCTTCCAGAACTCGCTGCGTGTTTCTTCTTGGCTATGGAAAGGGTGTGCAATTTATGACACCAGTTCATCAGTTCCCTTTAGTTTGCAGCTTGCAAAGCCCTTATGCAAACAATATCGTCACCTTCTTAAGACGCCCTGCTCCTGCTTATAATGAATTCTTCGCATGCCGCTCTGCTGTAAATTCTCCATCTAAAATTTCTATCCACTTCATGTCTTGTCTGGGGAAACCACACTTGACTTCTAAAACAGCTGGGAGGAGCAAACTGATAACCTCCTAACGCGCCTTGCCCTCCACCAAAATTATGACAAAGTAATTAAAGTTAAAGCGAAAAGGCTTAAAACTCTGGGCCGCTTACGTTATTAGTGTTTTTGCATGGTGAGATCTTTTCAGAAGTCTGATTTGAATGTCAAATTTGCATATGAAGCCAGAAAACGTAGGGAATGCTTAATTGCTGCCTGTGTCCAGGGTTCAGATTTTTCCTTGAAAACCATGTGTCACTTATTCCTGGGTTTCGTTGCTGGCTGCTGTTTGAGTGCTGCCGTAAGCTGAACTGAGCATCTAAACAAGGCCGTTGCTTGCTCGCTATAGAAACACGTATTCTGTGTTTAGTGCTCTATTTCATACATGCATTTTGACTCATATGGTTTTGTTTTAGTCAAAGAGATGACTCACTTGAACACAATTATGCCCACTGACTTCTTGCTTTCTTGCAGGGGAGTTTCTTGTTAAGATTCCCCAGTGTTTAACTTATGGGGAATTGAGAGGCACTGTTGAATYTCCTTCTCTCCCCTCCAGATCAAATAAAAAAATCCAACAGTAGCAAAGATTGTAGTGATTGCTTCTCCGTAGCTGGGATAGCCCACAGTGCAGCACCAGAAGAGATGCCCTATAAGAGTAGAGCAGCACATCCCTCTACTCATTGACACGTTGGACATGAAGTAGAGGCTCTGCSTTCGTTACACACGTGTCAACTTTACAAGCACAGAGAGAAGCACCAACCAACCCTTACGTGTTTGCAGAGCACCGGAGGGCATTTCCAGAGTGCTTGTGTTTCAATCCAGAGGCCCTGAGTCTTGTCTTCAGCTCCTATTCCCACCTAAGTGCCTTCACACAGGTCTGGATAAAGTCTAGCTGTTAGTGTTGTGCTGCTTCTGCGTGATCAGAATTGAGTCTTTYCCAGACAAGGTGGAGTATTAGCACAAAAAAATCCCAACCTCACAAAGGTTAGAGCCTGCAATGTACTTTAATCAATGAAGGAGCACAGAAGAACCTTCAAGGTATTTTCTGCAGTGCATAGAAAAGAGCRAGACCCACAAGATTTTTGGGAAGCTGTATCTGATGCACCACCAAAAAGACAAGACTTCCTCTAAATTATAGCAAATGCCATTCTGTATTCAAGATGGATGAGATCCTACCTAGAATCTGTATGTTTTTCCCTTATGAGCATTTGCAGAAGTAAGATATGTTTGCCAGAGCATATGAAATAAATTTGCCATGGGAATTTGCCAGGGAACAACAGCCAGTTACCAGTGAAAATCTCTATTGACGCTCTGCAGTGTCAAGGAATTACACACCAGCAAAGTRTTGCAGGATGGTTATGCCAGGAAGGAAAAGGGCATGTAGAAAAAGCAATTTGCATTTGGAAAATAGATTATTTTACAGATATTAGTTCAAATTGATAGTCATTCCCTGAATAACGTCTGGTGCATTATCTCAATAGATGTGGTTATCTCCCTTAGAAATGAGCTGAGCAAAAGATCTGTAGCAAGATTTGAAAATAACCTTTGTTATTATATGCCATTACCTCATATGAATCAAAATACATGAGCCTCTAATGACAATGAACAAGAACAATACAGTGTCTTGAACAATCTGTTCAACGTATTTCCAGTCTCTAGCATACATTTAAAATATAGCGACATTACAAGCATTTATCATTTGTCTGGACTATGGGAGCTAATGAGACAGAAAAAAAAAGAAAAAACATGGAGAATTTGGATGCATGAACTCCATTTACTTAATTTCCAACTCCAACATAACGATAGGAAAAATAAGTAACGCACGTATGAGGTCCTTTTCTACAGTTCTTGCAATGGTTTGGGTCATTATGGAGCACAGCAGGTCTCGTTTTGTCAGCGGCAGCCCAGATTTAGATTAGAAAGATCTCCAGTGCTCTTCTCAGTTACAAAGGAGAGCAGGTAGGAATAAGAAAGATGTCTGTTACTCTGTTTATTTGGTTACGGTCCTCATTTATCACAATGGTGGAGCACAAAGCCCAGATTTAGTTTGCTCTAGAACCTGCTTGGTTTTGAGCACTTGCTTAAGCACTTCAGCAAACCAGGCTGGTGCTGTGTTCTGCTCACTCCTGACTCTGTGTTTGGTTGAATCACATGGCTGCAGTAATTTCTGCATTTGAGGTGGTAAATGCCTTTATCACAAGCCCAAGGTTTTCAGTTGCATCTTCTTTTAATGAGATTGTCATGAAAACAAATCCAGATTCGAAGCTCGATCCAGAAAACGTGTACATTCAGGTTGGAGTTCACTGCCACATTTTTGCTCAACCTTAGAAATAACATTCCCTTTAGGGCAAAAAGCTCTGATATCACAGAACATTAGGGAATGTTCTAGGGGAGCTGAGATCTCCTGGGCTCACTTTTCATGCGTCGATCCCAGAAGAAGTTGGGATGCTTAATTCCTTACTGATTAAAAGCTCTACCTTGTTGTACACTTGCCTCTATGTCTGGTTGCATCGAGCTGGCCCCACAGATGTAGGGATACGGGTCCCTTTTTTGCCAATTGCTTTCAAATGAGAAGCAACCCAAGGCATCCACTTGGCATCCCAAAGCCAGTGGATATCAGCTTGATAACTCACCTCTTCACTGGACCTGAGAACATTTGCTCAGCTTCATCTTTCTGCATGTCGTTTTCTGAAGAGGTTCAGCAGTCAAATCCGCTGAATAATTCTTAATCAGTTTCTGTTATAAATATATTTCCTGCCCTGCATAAAATCATGTAATTGCCTAAACACCTTATGTTGACTCAATATTTCTAACTCTTCCAGCATGTCCCATCCTTACAATACACAACCCATCTCATTTTCAAATGTCTACAAAGAGACAAACTTTGCAAAATGCACGYTTGCCCAGGAGACCTTATAGTTTTTTCCAAAAGCTAAATGCTTCCTTGGACCAGCAGGAGAAAATGCTTTCAAATATTTTTTAAATTTGTCATTCTTTCAGCACTGTGGGTCATTTATCTGAGATATTTGTATGTAGACAGTCTTTTTTATAGCAAGGTACCCTAAAYGTCAGTTGATAATAAGATTCCTACTAAAGAAAGAAATACTTCATGMTCATCACAAGCGATTAGGGTGCACTTTGCATTGTCTTGGTTAAATAATTTCTCTTCCTATAGGGCTGTAAAGTGGGCAAGTAGCAAAGACAAATTCTTGTGCAAAGTTTGCCAGYATATCCACAGTTTTTACAATGGTTCTGGGAGTATCTTTTGCCCTCAAATCAGCAACTGGAACGATGAAGTCATTTTGAGCTATGCTATTTCTTAATGGGCTCTTTGCATGGTAATTACTGTATCGTCACCTGCAACATRTTGCAGGGCTGGAAAATTAAACTATTATCTGAGCAAGTTTTCTCTGGGATTTTTTTTTCCTTCAAGATAACTAAATTAGGCTTACAAAGATCCTACTGGCCATTCTATGAAAACTACTTTTAACTCCAAACTTGTTCTCATCCTACTTGGATGCCTCCCAGGATTTTTTATATATAATTATTGCATTGTAATGTAGCATTTATATTTAATCTTCATTCAAAGCATATCCCTGAAATGACCGATGTCCCCAGCCAGCCTCAAACACAGCTCTGTCTTGCCCACAAGCACTTCTTCATAGGGGTAAATATATAACCTGGCACATGCTCCCCCTAATATATTAAAAACATCGAATCTCTGCTAGCTTGAGAAGCTTCTTTAAAACTTCTTTCGATAATGTTTCATCAGTACAATGAGATTTCTCATTCATAATTYTGCACCACTGAGACCGGTAAAAACTCTCTATGAATCAGACAGAAGGAGAATTGACTTTCTAGGTGTACTTGCAGCAAGACGAAGGAGACCTTAGACTCACTACAAGGGTCTTGATTTTACCTGGTGCTTTTCCCAACGCTTAAGTACAGGTTTTTGCTTTGCTCAGGTGCTTATGAGCTGTCTTGAACAGAAGTGGATCCAAAWATATGCCTGAGTGCTTTCCTGAACCGCAGCCAAAATCTATACACAAATGAAAGAGAGTCTTTCCGAGTTTATTGTAAAGATATTATTGGTGAAAGGGAAAAAAAAAAGGAAAAAGAAAATTGGCAAGCACCTTCCTTAAGTTGTCAAAGCAGGTGACAAARTAAATACAAAGTCAGAAGAGAAGAGCTCCTCTGACTTGTGTTCCAGCATCTTCAGCTATCACTACAGGAGACACAATGGAAATTTCTCCTCTGCGTTATTAGCTTTGTTAATCTGCCTCTTTTCTGAGAGATCAGCATAAGAGTGCAAGATAACTTATGCCYAGTGCCAAAGTACAGTGAAAATACAAGGAAATAAAATGGTAATTACTATGAGGCTAAAGGACTAAATACTCAGATGGCAAATACTCCAAAAACATACAAAACCGCTGTGTATTAAAATGCATTTACTTAATACTTTGTATGCAAGCAACACTTTTTTTTTTGTAGCAGTAAAGACCATCTTAACTTCAGATTAGAAAGTAGCTCCTACTCCCTGCTGAAAAACACCACCACAAAAAAAATGTGTTCCACGGATAGGGAAAAAAATGCAATGCCTAATGCCCCTGCAATGGGTTGACCAYGTTGGTATCTACGTGCCTTGACCTCAGGAGAGTCCCTCTGTGGTGAGGGACCATCCCCAAGGCGTCTACAAGCATTTTAACTCATATATTAGTCAATCTTTTCTTCATGTCCCATGCGAACAGAGGGTAGGATGTTATCTAAGACAGCAGTTCTCAGCTGGTTTTGGACTCARACACCACTGGGAGTCGCATTGCTTGAAGCATCCCCAGCAAAGGCATTCATCCAGTTTTCCAGCATCTTTTGAGGGGTCATCAATGRCCTCATGGTTTAGTGACATCCCAGTCCCTACTTATTGCCGCTTTTAGGTGTGGAGGCACCAACACTGGTGCTGTCTGGCAGCAGAAGAGGATTTATAGACCAAAAGTTAGTGGTGCAGGCCTGAAGGCTGCACTAGGTGCATTTCAGGGTTACTTTAGACAGTCTCTACTTGGGTGCTGTGGATTGGCTGCCCACTAGCACTTAGAGTGTCTTCTGCTTTAATTTTATTAGTCAGCATTTCAGTTTGGGAGGTCCAAATGGGCTCCATGGTAAGAACCAATTTGTGGCAAGTGGGAATAATGAAGAGAACCATTTAAAAAGCACACTTCTGATTTGAATTGAAATGTTGATGTTGTCACATTCACTGCATTATTTAGGTACAGCGCKGCAAGCAGTTAGGCCATCTATTCAGGGAACCAGCTACAATTCTACATTGCACGAGCTTGCGGGCAAAAATGCCAGCCCCACGAGGTGCAGCAAGCCCAGACTGAGCTGAGAAATTTAACCTTTGCCTCCTTGACAGGATCTGTAAAATTGTCACCAACCAACCRTAATTTTCTTTTTCATTATTTTCTCCTTACTCTTTGGTTGTCTACACTTCTGCTACTCTATTTTTTTTTTCCCTCCAGAGTTATAGTGCAYGATCATCAGCATGTCTTTGTGTGTGTATTATTCTTCATAAAAYGTATTCTCAATGCACTGTATACATAAGAATTCAATAACGACAAACAAATCCCAGAGTCTGCTGCCAATCTTGATTGTGCTTGATTTAGCCGTGGCCTTTCTCACAATCAATCATAATGTCCTTATCACCTTTCAGCATTGTATAGTAGCTGACATTCAGTCTTCCCAACCTCTATTTTTGGGTTATACAGGGAGCAATTGCCTTGGGACTGGCAATATATCACAAGGGATTTGTAATGGGGAGGTGCAGGGCCTTATGAATTTTATGGAGACAATTTGGGGTTGTGCTGACCTGATTTTTAAGATGATTCAAGCTAGCCCCATTTTATCAAGGAGCCTCATGATGATGATGATGATGGTCATGTAATTGCTGAGCAGGAAGCTGCTATAAGATAAAACTTCAATCCACTAAAAGTCCTCAAGTACCCGTCAGCTCTGTGCTTTCTAGTGATGGTCTGGGCATATCCAATATGTGCCAACAAGGTGTGTGAAAATCTTTAGAGCAAAAGTCATTTGAGCCAACTGGTCCTTCCTCTGGTTCTTTGCTCTTCTTGTTGCTTCCTCTTTGGATTGGATCAAGCGTGGTACGAGGGGTAAAGCAGCCCATCTTCAGATGAAGTTTTGCTCTTTTGGACTATCTTTTTCCGTGACATTCATGATAAAACGATATGAGGGGATGAACAGCATGTCTTGTTTATCTGTCTTTGTGGACCATGTCTCTGTGAAACTACTACGGCTCTCATTTACATTACTTGTAATCTGTGCTCTCAGGAATGGCTGGTCCATAGCCATTACTCAATGTATCCTTGAACCTCAGCTATCCTTTGGTAATAATGTGTTGTTTACTTGTATTTTGAGGTTTTTCAAAATGCCCATTACTATGAGAGGCAGACGCTACAMATGACCACAACAAAACTAAATAGCATGACAATCAATCTGTGAATATTAACATTTTAACCAGCTCACTTTGTATTTCCATTCMGAGAGGATTTGATCCTTGAATAGAAGTATGTTTGCATGCTACTCTTTGTTTTCTTTAGATATTTCTGTAGCCAAGAGTCCAGAGCACGTAGTGGAGCCTGCAAATTATACTGTATTACACTTCAATAAGGTTAAAGTTACGATGCTGTTTGTAGCATAACCATAACAGACTTGTTGGCTGGATCAATTTCAACATTAAAATTCAGATTTTTTTTCCTCCTTATTGGTATAATTTGACAAATAACACCTGCCAGTAATCTTGTAGCATTGTCTGTGCTGCAGTACAGGAACCATCTGCCCATCCAGAATCAGCTTAGAATATTTTTTCTCAAAATTCTCATGCAAATATTTCTGCTATGAGTAGGTTGTTCATTCAGATTAGTTGTTTGGGGGAAAATGGGGCAGGCGACTAAAAACCAAAGCTTCTAATGGGGAGCCAGATGCATAAGAAATACTTGCTATGAAAGAAAATAAGTAAAAGTGTCACAARTAGAAATTAAGTTTCTTTGGAAAGAATGTCTCACCTCCATCCTCAGCAAAAATGATGAAGCTTTTCTTGCTGATTCAACTTGTTTGTGCTGATCTTGGTCAGGTTCATGTATTAGAGAGTAAGACAGGAATATTTTAATTCATGACATAGTTTTTCAAATCAAATATTAGAAACAGGAGATCAGAGTCTTTGTTCCAGGCATCACAGTTATATCCTTGATTCATACAGTAAGTATCTTCTCAGCTTTGCTTTCATGGTGGTTGCTTTAGAGTTAATGGACCCTCTTTGTAGTAGTAAGTCTAAAACATTTGCCTGGATTTCCATCTTTCATTGGAAACAAAACAAAACAAAACTCCAGCTACTGCTATCAGAAATTCAGTTCTGCTGATAGTACAGWGGGCAAAGTCACCTAAGGTCCCTCTCTGGTGTCTACAGCTCCACGGAAGAAGCAGCCATTTGCAATCCAATTTATTTGCAACCCAATGGAGAGTATACATTTCCCRTTAAAATAAAGAGATTTGGAAAGACCTCAGGTAATAGGAGACTTCATTAGATGTAAAAAATAATGTCATACAAATAATTAATAAAGGGTATGAAAATCCATRTGTCGGGCATGCACACTACAGGAAAGACAGAAAAAGAAATTAGTAGGGAAAAAGCATAGCAAGCAACTCACTAAATATGTAACTTGGGTTCTTACATGCAGTTATTTTATATATTCATCTATCTCAACAAAATAACAGAGGCTTAGAAAWTTTTCTTTTTTTTTCTTGCAGATCTAACAACTTGTAAAATTCAGCCTTTTAGAAGGCAAAAATAAGTAAGAGAGCCAACTGACTGATAGCAGTGCATGGAYTGCACCAACTGGGCATCTGGCCCACTTGAGCTACTCAAATTAAAATGCTGAAAAACACACACAGACATGCACTGTAGCCCAGGCAATGTGAGGTTTATCATTCCAGTAAAAGTCTATGGGCTTTGTGTTATCTTGACAGTGCAGGGTCTTGGGACTTAGGTGCACTTGCCTTGGTCTGGGCTGGTTTGAGCTTGGAACAACTGTCTGCTGCTCAGCTGTCTGTGGTCTACATTGTAGCTGACCTATATCAATGGGACTCTGTCAATACCATATGTGATGAAGGTCTGACAAACCTATGGGATCACCAGGAGCAAATAACTGCCACTTGTGCAGTTTTAGGCTGGAGCRGGGTAGCATGCAGCTTGAGCCAAGAAACATCTGGAAGGAGGCAGAGCATGTTACAGAGAATATGAGAGTATCCCTACACAGATCCCAAGGAAAAAAAAAAATTCATCATGGACATCATAATCCTCTCAGTAAATATCTCAGGATATTAATTACTCATGGTACGTCTCTCTCTCTGCACACATATAAATTCTTATGTTTATACTGGAAAAAACCCCGCCTATGTTCAGACTGCAACATGACCTGCATGCCTGGCTTATAAACCTCTTCATCTTGTCGTTGACCAGTGACTCTCAGTGCTTGCCTCATGAAACATAACACACACCAACCCTACAGAGATGGGTAGAGAAAAGACGGACACAACTTCCACCAGCGCTGCCATCCTAAGACATCCCCACCAGATTGTACCTTTTTATTGTTACAGTTTTTAAAATTATTGGCTTGATGACACAGAACTGGCCTCTTGTTTTTAGGTGAAGCACCTTTCGTTGTTATTTTTAGTCATCTTTGCAGGCAGAACGCAAGACTCCGTGTTCTTAAATGCAACAATTTTTCAGCATGGCCATGATAAATACATGGCCGCATAGTGAAATAAATAAGAACTAGCATCTCGCCATTTATATTAAAACAGTATATTTACAGCAGCAGCTCAAAACACTACATCTGGCAGCTGGGCTTCCTTAACGCTCTGGGCCACTACTGTAGAACAGTCTTGCTTTTATAAGCTGATGGAAAGATTAGGTGTCAAATTTAATAAAACCTTTGGCTCCTTTTCTATTATTCCATGCTGTGGGTCACCTCTGCTTTGAAATAGAATATTTTTTCATTTGTCGGTGGCAATAATCCGAATATATAAGCCACCACATATCATTTGATATCATTTGCATTGACTGGCAGGTTTAAAGCTAACCTGCTCTAATGAATATCTGAATATGGAATATAAGTGATTCAGACAGACTAGGGTAAAAATCTTATTAGAAAAGCACRAGATCTGCTTTTGCTTGTACAGAAAGTCCATTTCTTCTCACAAAAGAGATGCTGAAAAACGAGTGTGACTCCAGATCTAAGGAAAACAGTTCAAATATTTTTCCTAGTAAGTATGAAGGTAGATAGTAGACTCAATAGCCAGTACCTGGGCATCTTCAAAGGGAAAAGCCTCTTTTCTGCACCAAGGCATGATCTTCACATGTTRTTATATCATTAAGTGAACTGTATGTGAAACCTTTGTCAGTATGGTGACAATGGCTGATAGAAAAAGTTAATTTTTCAAAGACTGGAGTGTCTTTGTAGGACACACTTTCTGACTAAACTTGCACAAGGAAATAACCCAGAGAGAGTCTACATATGGTTAACTGTCAAAAAATAATTATTAGCCTGGTAGCTGTACAAAATCCTATTTCAAGACCTATGGTCTCGATCGAGTAGAAAACAGGCAAGGGTCTCATGGGCCCTCTGTGTTACCAGATTGATGGCCTGCGATGTACTTACTTTTCCCTTTGCCAAGCAAAGAGGTCTTGGTTTCTTCTAAGTACCACACAAAAAAACAGATATCTCACTACTATTTTTTTTTTTCAGGTAGTGTTTCATGTGCAGCTGGAAAGGTTATACAGGGAATTGTACAAAGGGAATGATCTCGACACGGGATATGAAACTGAAATCTGTTGTGATGGTTTAAGTGGAAGGCAAAAATATCCCATGGCGTTTCTCAAAAATATTACAGAAAGCATGATAAGGCACCAAAAAACTCTCTAGAAGAAGCAGTACTAAGTGCTGCAGTACACAGGTGCTGCTCTCATCCTCASTGACACTGACTTTATTTTCATGATAGCAATGAGACCTATTTGCAAGCTGCAATGAATTAGKGGGATTAAATCACTGTGGTTAGCAAAGTCTAGTGAAAGGAGAGACTTYCCAGGCACAGGAGAGAAGCAGAAGGTTGGAAGACAAGAATGCTCCCTAGCTAGTGTGTTAAAATGGGCATTGGGGTTTGGGCAATTGGTTGGAAAAAAAGGCTGCCTGGAAAATATGGAATCAGAGGGCAGGGGGTAATGAAAAGGGTTTCAGCCTCTCTCACCAGTATCTTGAACATCCCTACAAGTGCTTTAAAAAACGAGGTGGGAAGAGAGCGAAGCTGATGATTTTTTAACATGTCTATTGAAATTCTAAATAACAGCCTTCTATTCTCTCCAAATTCCTAGGATGACAACAAGCTTCTTGCACCGGGAGTCATACCTTCCCTCTGGTGATGTTGCACTTATCTATTGTGTCCATGTTCACGGCTCTTTATTCATGGAGTCAGAGGAAAGAAAGCAGTTCCTCATGAAACAGAGTACAGAAAGCATTTTTGCCTTTTGTTCAAAAAAACCCCACAACTGAATAATGCATTTGACTTAGAAAAGTCTGTATAACTGAGAGAGGAGCAAGGTCAGAAGACACTCAGACAACAAACACACCTCTGACCCTATTGCTCACAATGATACAATACTTTATGTACATTTTATATATATATATATATATATTCTCAACTGATGAATCTGCAAAGCTAAACTTTTACTCAAACTTGCACATCCACTGTGGCTGCCTATTATTCTACGGACTTCATTCTAGGCAAGGTAAAAAATTCCTAAGCCTGTATTTTGTTTGTTTGGTTTTGGTCAAAATAAGCTATGATAATAGAGTGCAGGTGGAGCTCATTTGGGGTAATGAGGTTCTGAATGGCAGTTTTTGTAAACGGAACATTTTTGAGACCTAACAGCTAAGCCAATTCACATGCTATTCCTAAATGATTTGTTTTGCGCCTTCCCAACTCAAGTGGAAATGCAGATTTCTTCTGGTGGTGGTGGTGGTGGTGCAAGGGAGAAATAAATTGCCAGGTTGGTGCTGAAGCTGGAGGAAGACCCACTCCGTTGCTCTTGCTGTGTTGAGGTGACACTCGGCCCCCGATCAGAGAGATTTGAGCCCTGCTGGCAAGCAAATGAGTTTGGAAATGGGAATTTCTGGAGCCCTTTTGGGCATCTGACTCCATCTCAGCCCCAGCAATGACYGTCCACGAGCAGCAGACTCTTTAGCACGATGTCCAGGGAACCCAAGCCCCTACACATGCTTTCATCCACGTCTGGTAACCTTCTGTGTTAGAAAAATATCCTGTAAGGAGAAAAAAGTAGTTGTGACCACTACTGAGCAATTTATATGAAACTGTAGAGGATATCGAATGCTACAGAAATGGCCTCAGGGAATGGGCACTACTRTGAGGCTTTACTCAGCAGAACCTACCAACTAGTTTGGGGGCTGGGACTATATTGTGGACTTCTGCCCTCTGGTAGTACTTGGCCTAGCAATGCCCATGATTAGGGGCATGAATATCTACAAAACATCTATATTCAGTATTACTGGATTTAAAATACATTTCTCAAAATCTTTAGCTGCTTAATTTCCAAGCCCTCATTTGCAGTGATTCATCWTATTGCCCCACATAAAGAGAAGAAGGCTACAAGCCACAGAAAAACACATGCAAAATTTTGTGGCAGTGCTAAGGAAGAATYCATGCTGCAAAGCATTCCCATGCCACGATTTCCTGCATTGCAGGCTGATTTGGATGAACTCAAGCTATCTCCTGTGTAGGGAAATGTGGAAATGAAGACCAAGAAACACACAACAAAAATTTTACAGTACAAATAAGAGTATATATCTATAAAACTGAGCGTTAGCAAGACCTGAGAGTGATTGAGGATAATGCATTAGCCATCTGCACAGTGTCTGSTAGCAGCAAGAAGGTAAACAAGGTCTTGGCATGTATTATGTCTGTAYGAGTGAGATGTATAAATCACAAGTTAATCGTTTGCATAGAAAACAATAACAAAACTAAACAATAACAAAACTTCATTTAGATTACTCTGAGATTTTCTCTCTTTTTTTTGTCTTTAGGATATTATAGGAAGACTATAGCTAGAAAAGACCAAAAAGCTGCAATAGAAGGTATCCAGTCTAGCACCAGAAGCAAAGGAAATGTGGCATTGGGAAGGAGTGACTGGACTTTGTCAGCCTGCACAAAGGAAACTGAAAATGCTGAGAAAACTAGGATCTGAAAACACTCTAAAAGGGAAAGACAGATGCCAACGCAAGGCATTTAAATACAATAACAGCTAATTGAAAAGCAAACATCTGAAGGTTTAAATGAAGGTAGGGATTAGTAGCCTGAAGTAATTTGGATAGAAATTAGGATATGCACAAATAGCTCTTGCACATTGCAAAAGGGAAAGATGGTCCCATCAAATCAAAGGAGTACTTAGCTAGCTAATCAGAGCCAGACTATGCCCATGGAGAGACTTTAGGAAAGCAAACAAATTTATCTTCCCAACTCACAACCAACACATCCATGTGAACCCACATAAGAAATGACTTCCCTCTCTGGAATGGATTTGATACAGTGTAAATGTGCAGAGCATGTATAATCTGCAGCCCAACCCATAAAACCTGTCCTTAAYAAAAAGGTCCTTTCAAAAGACCCCCTTACGGTGAAACTTGGGCTGATGTGAGAACGGTCAAAGAATTGTTTTCCAAAGATGGAAAAAGGAAATATCATTTGAAAAAAATGCAAAGATTTATGACAGAGAAGCTCCAAAAGCAAAGCAACACAGACTACTACAACTACAGACTACTTTTCTCTCATTAAAAGAGCACCTTGATGAAGAATCCAYTTGTTATTCAAAGGGCTCAAAGCCATTAGTGATATTGAGAGGAAACCACGTGGAGATYTGCCCTCTCTTTTAAGAGGAATTAACTCCCAAAGGGATTATATACTTAAGTTTTCTCCTCAGATCCTACAATATTCTGGCCAAAATCAGCAACTAGCTGAGCAGCTTAAAGAAAAGGGATGATATAAAAGGCTTCCTGTTCTCAGTTAAGAAAAAGCCTTTTGAAGAAAGCCAATAACTGATTACCGTTTTCCTATGGCAGAGTTTGTTTGGGCAGAGCTTGCTTAAGACGGAGGAGAAGCTTCAGGATGGAGTGAGAGCAGCAGAAGTGAAGGAATTTCACTTCTCTTTAGGTACCAAATGTCCTTTTGCCCATTTCATCCAAAAGGTAGCTCTGATGTTATGTCAGTGGCATTGCAATGCCACTGTCTGATCACAAATGTGATCAGACTCAACAACAGGTACCGTCTGCTACAGAAAGGGAATGTGTGCCATCACATCAGATCATAAAATTGTCTTTTAACAAGTAAGATATGTTCAAATATCACTACACATTAATATATGATAATGGAGTGAGGAGCTAATATATGCTAATAGGGTGAGGAGCAGATAGAGAATGTGAAGTTGAAAGCCTCAAGATTTGCACTTATACCCGGTCAAGAATAGGATCATGAGTGATTAGGCTTTATGTACAAATATTCACTTCAGTTTAGGGATGAAATTGTGTTTCCACCAAATCAATAGCAAATAATACTTCTCTGCCAAAGCTGCAGGGGCCACTGCCAAATCTTCAGCCGCTGCTGGGGAAATCTTCCACGGACTGCATCATCTGTATTCCCGCTCCGCAGGCAGAGGTTGGGATTTAACTTGCACATGTAGGACTGGGCGGAAGAAATTGTCTTTCTTCTGTCAAGAACACATCCCAGTGGAATGAAATTTTGCCAGTAGGAAAGGAAAAGTGAAAAACATTTTTTTTTTCCTCCAAATCGATGAAAGTTGTGTTCAGGTAAAGTTATGCACTGGTTAATTTGAGTTGTTCAGATGCTGTTGCCTGGTCTTAATTGTTCAATAACAATAGTTGGACATCTGGTTTGGATTTGCACTCAGAAAAGTGGATGGTATATGGCAAGGGTGAGGTATTATTTGTTTTGGGGATGACTTTGCAGGCCAACCAAAAGGAATCTCCCTTTGTCTTGTAGGCTACACTTTAAATAAGTAGCTCCATCTACACGCATTTAATTTCTCACGCAATGAAAAACAGTGAATAAAAAGATGTGGAGAACAAATGCCCCATGTCCTTTAATATTGCCCTCAATGACCCCCCAGTATTAGAATAAATCACCTAATGGAAACAATTTCATGATTTCATTTTCTTATAGATTTTAGGTTTAAGTTTTTTGGTAGGAAGGAAATATAATAAAGTCATTCCTGTCTAATTTCAGTGAAGCCAATAGTTTGACACTGAGTACTACCTGCTGCACCTAAGGTTAAATTTCTTCAGTGCTGATGATTTTGAGGTGTTATTGTAAGGCATTCTGCCTCTCAAAGTGGGTGATACTTGCAGTGTTTCTAGTAATGAGAAATTTCTCTGGAAATTTAACGTTAGAATTATAATTTTGTTAAAGAAAAAAAACCCAACAGTTTAATATTGCCAAAGGCTACAGAGCAAAGTAAAAGGGTAGCTTCTTCAGATCCTTTCACTGCTTTCCCGAGGAAGGCATGAGATTGATTTGTGTTTGTGTGCGTGTGACTTTGTGTGCCAAGAACCAAGCGTGGTGACAAGGACACGCTGAAGGTTTCCAGCCTTAAATGCAAACAGCAAGAAAATATTGCCATACTGTTGTTTGCTGGATTAGTGAGAGGAAACACATACTCAATATCCGGGCTTGCTCTACGGGATAGAGATGTGGCTGGGGTATTTCTGTACAGGTTCTGCTGATCAGATAGCTGCCAGCACTGATTAGTCACTTTTGATGGTGGGCATATTTCTCCTGAATTTCAGGTGTGAAATACTACAGTGGATGGAGATGTTTCAAATTTTAGGTTTTAATACATGTGTGCAGAACAAAAGTGCTTACAAGTTCTCATGTCTTACGATTGGATTTGTGTGGAACTCAAGTTCAAGACCTTGATTTCTGTGTCTTGCTGCACTTCCCTTCCTCAACTGGAAAGCTTAGTTTACAATTAAATAGAAAAAGGAAACATTTCTACCACTCTAAGAAAACTACCCAGAAGGTATTGCTTTTGTATTTTGTATTTTGTATGAAGGTATTGCTTGCAGGACCCATATTTCCTTGAAGTTGAAATACAATCCTCCCATCAGGGACAGACATTAATTTTGTGCACAACCAGATATTTTGACTCTGAGAGGACTGGTTGGTTTTGAAGTTCTTTCATATTTTTAAACAATAATAAGCCTCATMGTAAAACATCTTAAGGAGCATGTAATATAACAGCACTACATAGTAGACAGTAATGACACAGTAATGACATATATTTTCTTGCTTATTCACAAGGTTTGCAGAGCAATACAATTAGATCTCCAACTCTATTTCTGTGCACTTCTAAATTTCATTCGTGGGTATTCAGCCATGGTTGACATGGATGACRTGGTTGTTCATCTCAGAATAAATACAACAGCTCTATTTTAGAGGCAGAAGTACAYAGGTGTTGAAAGCACCATCATTGCTGCTTCTGGATCACCTCTTAGAGCAAAAAATAACTGGCAATATTTTCAACTACTTCCATGGGCTTTGTATCAAACCATTCAAACTCTTCTATCAGATCTGTTAGTCTCAGATAGTATTAAATTCTGTTAGCCTCCCTAATCATTGCTGTGGAGGAAGCAGGATTCCCACACTGTTCCTACATATTTTGAGGGCAGAACACAAAGCATCTGTGCTTCAGACAAAAAGAAAGCAAGAGAGAAATTATGACTATTTTGTGGCTTTTTTTTGACCATCTAGATGTGACTGGATACTGAGGTATTAGGGTGAATTAGTGCAAGAAACAAGAACTTCTGATGCAAGCAAGTGCTCCCTCACACTGAAGTTAGAAGGTTTGGCTCTAGGGCCCAACACTATTGTCTGAGACACTGGAAGCTGGATGATATGTGCCCCATAATGAGAGAGTCTGTTAGTCAGACAGCAATTTGAGTTACTTTGTAGGGAGCCAGTGTTTACTTCTGGGTGTGTACAGCTCCCATTCCTGCCTTGGGACCTGAAGGCGGAACCKGCAAAGAGAAACAAGAGCTGTTACAGGTCCCAGACTGTATCTCTAACACCCCTAAGTTCTGTGTTGTGTCCAGATAAAACGAAGAACACACAATAGGAAGAGTATCCACTTAATGTACTTGTTGGTAAGCCAAGACCTACACAGAGACAAAAATGGGGAAACTTGTCATGAAAAATTCCAGAATGCTTCAAACTGGCTAAAAAAGTAGAACAAATAAAATGAACTTGAGAACACTATTGTAAGTAACTGTGCTCTGCAATATATAGAGAGAGCAGAGCCTTTTTTTGCAACCACCAGCCAGTGGCGAATTAGGAAACAAGAAATAAATCACCTAAAAGGAGGTAATGAGGTGGAAGGAAACTTCTCTTGGCTCCTTTGTTGTCTTTGCATCAGCAGAGACTTTTATGCTTATTTTCATACAACATGTCTCTTTTCTGTTGGATTTCTCCAGGGAAAAGAATGATCTTGATCTGGTGTTTACAAACACTCTGTAAATCTTTACCCAAAGAACTTCTTTTGATATGGCTAATGCAGYTTCCTCAGGTTTCAGTTCTTAAGCATTATAAAATGAATGTGTAGATTCAGGAATGAGAAAATAAAGCTGCTGTGTTTTGAAATTTGGTGTCTGAACAATATCACAAGAGACAGAAAGACTCACCCTCAGTTGGGAGTGTGCATGCCCATGTCAATATGAATGCATGTCAGTCTGAGCGTATGTGCTGGAGTCTGGTCGGGCAAACTGTTCTCTAAGGCATCACCTTCTGGATTGATCCTTATCCCTGTAYAGAGATATTATGAGCTAAATAAAGAGTACACAACAAGCATTTGTTTACAGAGAGCTTATCGTTTTAGCAGAAGGTTTGAGCCCTGCTGAACGGCAAGAGGCAGCTGGTTTAACTTTAGAAATCTTAAAATTGTCACTGGCTTTCAATTTCCAAATGTGTAGAATGGCTAGTGCCCACGTAAATGTGTGGTTAGTGATTTATTTGTTCTATTTGTCATCATTTTTTGCAGAACAACGGAGCATGGCAGAGGATGGAAATAGAGGACGATACAGAGAGATTTTGAAAAATAACATTTAACTCAATTCCACTCATATTTCYGTGTGAATTTATGTCCTAACCCAAATACAATAATTAGCTAGAAACYTTGGGATTCTTAACTGATCTTATGGTATCATAGCCAAGAACTAATATTTTCTTGGATAAATGTACTGAGAACATGGAGCCATTTTTGACAACTTATACTGGAAAAAACAGAAGAACTGATGTTTCCATAGATGTTTCCATTGCATATTGCTTGTGCCAAAAAAGGTTAAAGCTTTTTCCTTCCTGAAGTTGATACTACAAAACCCATATGACTTAAAAAAGAGAGAAAGATGTTTAAAAACACAACTGAGGTGTTCATGTTGCCCATACTATATTAAAAAAAATACTAAAAGGGTGATATTCATCCTTGTTAGTGATACCAGTAACCTAATTAACCAGGAACTGTATTAAAATATAGCAACATCAAATTATGTTTAGGGCTGACTATGTTGACAAGCCTCAAAATGTTGGCAATAAATGTCAGCTTAAAGGCTAAATTCCAATATTGTCTACTTGCTCTGGAGARTTAGACTCCATTAGCTGTCTTTGACCAGAAGGGAATATAAAAGGACAGGCATAATAATCTTTTTTTTTTGTCTTGGTTTACACATTAGAAGAGAATAAGATGCTTTGTTTTCCCCTGAGAAGACTTACACAGTCGCTGAYGTTAGTAAATGTGGGCAAAACCAGAGAGCCATAAGGAAGGTTTCATAGGTTTCTGGTTTGGAATTGGTAATCAAGAAATTTTAAAAAAGAAGAAAAGACAAATAGTAGATTGTGGAATTTATTTGCTAAGGCATGTGGGCTCTGATTTCTTGCACTTATAGATAAAAAAGGAAAGAAGTTGTGTGGAAACCTCCCAAAGGAAACAGGATATTATTTTTTTAAGCTGTTTTTAAACCTCCTGTTCTTCCTCTTTTCTAAGGACTTTTTCTTAGGCTTTCAGCTCTGTTGAGGGAGGAGCTTTCTGTGAAATAAGTTTCTTAGACGTCTGTGAAAGACCCGTTTTCATTCAGTATGAAAATGAAAAAATGTCAGTCTACTGSGGCTGTCAATTTAATTCTGATTTTCTTGGTCTGCACAGCCAGAAGTTGTAAAATAACCACATTTACTATAAAATAAGAAAAATAAAATCTGTTTCAAGGGCTAAAGTCAGGTAGAGGCTGCCCATATGGAGGCCACCTCCCATGAGCAGCTGGGACCATCATCATATACGCGAGCCTGTAAACCTCTTGAGATACCTCCAGATCCAGAGACAGGCAGCAGGTCCATCAAACTCGATTTTCGCTGCCTGTGTAATGCACACCTCTGAAGTCTCTGCTTCTCATCTTCATTCTATTCCAGAGTAAACGTGCCTCCCTTATGCTGGAGGAGTACTAAATCACACAGGCAAGCTCTCGGCGAGGTTAGTAGTGCTACCGCTACTGAGGATGAAGCAGTCAGAAGCAGATGAAGCAGMTGAAGCAGTACAGACCAAGTCTCAGAGGCTACAGGGTGAGATGGAGCTGTTGTCCAAGGCTAAGTTAATATACCTCACGGTCCCTTGGCTTTCAAACCATTWGCCTTAAGGAGTGTTGCATTGCTTTGCTGGTCCAGACAGCTCGTGACACACGGCTTGACGATCTATGTGCCCCTACAGTAGAACCAAAGAACCTTAATCCTCTTTCTTACATTCAAACTACGTACCTTAAATTTCTTGTGTGCTTTTGCCATCAGCAGTCTGATGAGTCTACTCATTAATGGATTGTTCAGGGAAGATAAGGCAGGGCAAAGCATCTCAGAGCTGAGCTGTTTGCAGGATCTGCAAATTTATTTCTCTGTTTTCTCTGTATAATGGGCAATAAGTCAGCACAGATGCAGCAGCAAAGTCTGCTTCTCTTGGAGAAAGCGTGAATAAAATCAAGGAGACTAATGGGACATAAAATGCTTACTTATATCCCTAAGTGAGCTATCTGTGTTGCCTTCCCTCTCTCAAGCATATGCACACATATACTACGTGTGACCTGCACTTTCTGGAGCACAGCTATTTTCTATTCTAGCCGAGTAAGTAAGAGAGAAGAAAAGAACATGGTCTCAGGCCTGTATTAACAAGGTGCTGGTTTGTCTTTGCACACCTAATCGAGCAAGATAGAAAATGAAAAGCAAACTAAGTCTTAAAACCTCAGCATGTTCCTTGGATTGACCTTAAGAGAGAGCAGCTTTCTACTTTACCAGGGACTAATTAAAAAACCAACCACACACAGGCTAGTAACAATTATAATAATAATGTTAGATGATTTCTGGATGGGAAAATATTATACCCAATCTGAAGCTAAATTTTGGCTTAATATTTTTTTTTTCCAGTGAAAACTCACTGTTTCATTAAAACATTCTTATTTTATGGCTCGAATAATGATTCTTGAAGCATCTGAATGAACATTTCTTGAACTGTAGACAATATTTGTAAGCTATTCTCTGTGAAATATGTGAAATATATTTTCCTTATAATCACAGTTCAGTTGGACATGGAAACAAATGCTTGATTGCTTGATAGTCATTTTTGGTTTAAAAAAAAAAAAAATCTTTACGGAGGATATATTTGGACCGTTAGGATGAGGAGAGAAAAAGTAGAACCTGGTCTCCAGAATGGATATGTGGAAGTATTTAAGGAATACTGTGGTCCATCAGGCAATGTCCATCCAGTTTTACTCAGTTGCTTCTGTTGGCGTCTGCTTGAAAATCGTCAGGAGTAGCAGCTGAATGCTGCTCACAAGAATCCCACTCATACACTTAGCCCTGGGTGCCAGGGACTCATAAAGAAACCCTGGCATCTGTGCTGCTATTAAACAGGAAACCTGATCTTCACCAAAGTCAAACCCAATCCATTGGCTAGATTTACCTTAATTAGGAATTTAGCCATGTGCATGCAAATTTTCCTTCTGTTTTGTTAGCATCCAGTTTGCCAACAGCTGCTTTGCAATATATGTATATATAAAGAGTACTCGAAAGACTCACTGTACTTTTGCCATTGGATCTTTCACAGGGGAGATTATTTTCATATGGTAGGAGATGAGATGGACYGAGAAAAAGAAATAACCCAATAAAAGCTCTTTGTAATCTTCCACAAAGATATCTAAGAACAAAAGAGAATGGAAAGTAYAAGAAAAATAGAAAATGAAATGTGTGGATACAGAGCAATTTCAGAATGATTAGATCTGACTGCAGTCCTTCCAGTGCCTCCAGAAGAAGAGGGATATAAATTTTATTTTCTTCTTTTTTTTTTCCTCTCTTGAACAACTGTTACTGATCTGGTTAAGCCTATAGCAAAGCATTATCATAAATTTACAATGCTAAAGTCTAAGTCTGTCTCTTTGAATGRAAATAACTTATCAGATAAGTCTAGAGGAAAATACAACTAGCTAAAATCAAATTAATGAGACACCCTTGTGTGGGAGTGCGCGGTCCGGAGGCCTGGCTGCCGGCGGATATGCTTCCCACTGGGATGATCCCCTGGCTCTCCGCCCAACCTCTGGGCCGTATAACTAATTGTACCTGCATAATAAAGTTGGACCTGAGCCATCAGCCTCGTCCTCAGAGTTTTCTCTCCATCGCCACCCTCACCGGGGCGCAGGCCACCCCATATAATGGTGCCCGAACAGGGACACCTCACACCCATGGAATTAGTCTTGCAGTGAGAGGAGATCAGTYATCAAGTATCTATCCACAGCTACTTGAGGTCTCCATTCCTGCTGAAGCAGGCTCTCCTAGAGCACGTTGCCAGGACCCTGTCCGGATGATATATCTCCAAGGAKGRAGACTCCATGACCTCTCAGGSTAACCTGCTCCACRTCTGTGTCAMYCTCATGGTRAAGAARTTTTTCTTTTGTGTTCAGCTAAARYTTCCTGCATTGCAGTTAGTGCCTGTTGCCTCTCAACCCATGATTAGACAGCTCTGAAAAGGTCCCCATCTACCCATCCGTCCAGTTTGTTGAGCACTTTCTGGGTTATCCTCCACTCTTCCCATTTTTTTTGTCACCTGCAACTTCCTGACGGTAGAGCCTGTTCCTTCATCTAAGCCATTAATGAATAAGTTGAACAACATCAGACCTGGTGTTGACCCCAGAGAAACATTGCTAGCTACAGGASTCAGACTTTGTGCCACTGATCATAACTATTGACTATTACCAGGAAAGTTAAGCTTCCAAATGGACACAGAAATATTGGAAACCAGGAAAGAGTAACAAGAAGGGACTGAACTTTGAAAATGTCAAACTTTTCCTTTTCTTYGGGTGTAGGAAGTTGGAAAGAACTGTTTCACAGACCAGAAACAATTTTTTTTCTGTTAAGTTATATTCCTCCACTTCTAATTAACTTTTTCACAAATGTGTTTTGACTTCTAATGCTTTTATTATCTCAAAGCGGTGCGCCAATGAAAGCAGTCCTGCCCTGCTGTACCATCAAAGCCTCCAGCTTCTACCTGACACCCAAAATAACAYATTTTCAGTGAAATACTTGCCCTCTATAATGCAGTTTGGCATCAAATAGAATATACAATAACAGAGAGATGCTGTATCGATCTGTGCAATTAATTTGCAAGCGAAATGCAGAATTTAACATTCCTGGCATCTGACACTGATCTCTGAGAAGAAGACTAACAGCAAGAGAGGYTGGGTTTGAGGGAGGAAGAGATGTGATGACACTTTTTGGAGCAGTGGTGTTTTCCAACAAACCTTCATGGAGAACGGCCTTTGGGGAACATATCTATTTGCTCTGAACTAGAAAAGAGTAGCAATTTCCTTCATTTACCTGCTTGACCAAGGGAACAGTAAAGAAGACACAGAATTAACTTTATTACAGAGGCACCAGATTTGCCTTTTGTTTCCTTATGGTTCTGTGAAATCCGTAATTACCACGAGCACGTGTCTTCCCACACAACGTAAAAATGAATAAATAAAACAGGCTATATATATTTGGTGTTGAACTTATCTTTCCCTTTGCTTCTGAAGTGGGTTAACTTCTCCAGTTGTTTTTATGAAAATAGCCTGTTCGCCAGATGAATCACTTTCATGAAGCATAAGAACTGCCTAGAACTGTGGTGCTAGAAGATTGTTGAGGTCTCTTCATAATTAGGGCCTCTGAGAGTGTAGTTATTTTATTTATTACTTGGTTGAATTAATATTTCATATTTAACTGCAGGTGTCCATTTCAATGCCTCAGTCTGTCCTAATCATTAAAAAATGGAAAACAGAAATCTTTTCTCAGATTCCATACAATTGCTTTTACTAAAAAATAATCAGGTTTCTACAGAAAAGAAGGTATAATTTTGTTAATTAAAATTTTTGGAAATTCCAAAGATATGTATATTTATACCAAATCTGTCTTACCTGATATTTTTCAATACATTTTTGTTCCTACTCTGAAAGAGAAGAAGACATTCTCCAGTTTGGGAATGCAAAGATGAACAGGAGAAACTGGAAGGCAATTTTTAAAGGAAAATTCATATTCAGTGAAGTATATCTACTTTAAGAAAGCCTTTCAAGAGTTTTTATGCTATAAACAACATATTTTTGGTTATGTCGGGCCTTAATGGTGCTATTCTAGCAAATAAAAGACACCAGAAATTGAGGAGAACGTAAAGCTGGAGAAACGTCTTTCTCTAAGGCAGATCTAAGAGACCTCAGGTGCCCTTGCAAGATATAAATAGGGTCTTTTTCTTTCTATAAATGATGGTGATCTATACACCATATCATGTSTATAGAAACACGCTCTCCCTCTCTTACTCCTCCTTCATTCCTTCTTTTTAGCCCATGGTAGCGGGATGCCCACCTAGAAATAACTTAGTTCTGGCATAATCTAACGGCAGATGAACTTTGATAGAGTCCTGCGCAGTGTCAAAACACTTGAGATTGTTTCATCTTTTGTTCTAATCTTTGCAGAATAGAACAAATGACTGCTTAAGGAGTTTATTTTTCCTCCCGAGGAATGTCTCCTGGTGTTGCCTGCATGAACCTGATCCATTATTACTCAGTGGCTRGAGATGTACTGTCGATGTTCTGTTCTCCATTTATGAATGATTAGCCATTCTCTTTCTGCAGATTCACAGGGAACTAACCTTTAATTCCAACTGTCTTTTGGCTAAGCCTCCAGGCTTTGGCTTAAACAGATCAGAACTTTTGATCCTGGATAAAAAAATATGAAAAAAAATATTCAGAGGCATGAATGTATTTTTTTCTCCATAGAAAGCATAAAAGGTCAAGATTTTGATTCTTCTAACTTAAGCATAAAATTGAATGCATTTATGCTTTATGTCCTGTCCTTTATTTAGTATGGRCAGAAGAACTAATTCAGAATAATGATAGATAAAGGCAACTATTGATTAGTTATAATAAATTGCCCTAGAATTATGAGGTGAACTTTGTTCACCTCCTATTAGGAATTCTTTGATATTTAATATGTTTCCTTTTTGCTGAGATTCAAGGATTGAAACTTTTCATAAGGGCAGCCTGAAGAAATGCTTTGGTGTTGTGAGGTGCTATGCTTTAAGGAATARTAAGTGATGGGTATCTGCAAACTGCTTTTAATAGCAAAGCAACTCTTGAGAATGAATATATATAACACAAAAATATTTCCGTCTCTTTTGTAACTTGCATATATMATTTTCTTGTAAATACAGCAAGCCACAAAAGAGAATAAAAATGAAAAAAGAAGTGATGAATTGCTAACTCAGTTATGTCTTAATGTGTCTAATTTTCTTTTCATTTGAGAGAAGTTGAAACAGCATGAAAGGGCTGTAGGAACCAAATATTATTTTATTTAAGCATAACAAAAGAAGAATAACTTTCTTTGCACAAATAATAAACCATCCTTTTGTTGTTTGCTTCTTATCATCTACGGCACTTGCAGAAGAAAGGATATCTATCAGAAGATATCCTATTGGCAAATATTATAGCCAAAATGCCAAAACTGGAGTTGAATAGAGCCAGAGAGMGGGAGAAAGTTCGCCACCCTGATCACATTTAGCCTATTAAGTTACTCTTTATTTTAACCTCTCAGRCTATCTATCTGCAGCGACAATTGGAGACAGACTATTCTCCATTTTAGCACAGAGAGGAGAAAGAGTTTCCAGTCAAGCAGGACTAGAGGTACGGGGCAACTGACTCTGGTACATCAAGCATCTTGTCATGTTGGAATAATTTTATTAGAAATCAAATACTGGATCTTTTTGATTTTCCAGCCATTAAATTTATCCTTTTCTTTCTTTTCTTTTCTTTTTTATTTTTCCTTTTCTTTCTTTTTTAACATTCTATGATGACATACTGCTTTGCCTTTGCTTTTATGCAACACGGTAATAGCAAAATCTTTTTATTTTAACTTTTTTTTAACCTTCCCCTTTCTAATTTCTATTTATAATTTAAACACACATTTATATGATAAAATATAATATATATATACATATAATAATTTAAACACACAGGTTTCAGCAGAAAGGAAGACACGCTTTTTTCAGATACCCCAACTGATGATATGAATAGCAACTATCTCTGTTCCCAGGATCAAAACTCTCTCATTCAGGATGCCAAACGCTTGGGTCTGAATCTAAACTTCTATTTAGATATGGAAGAGCAGCTTGTTGTCTGTCCTCATGCTCTTTTGGCAGGAGTTGTCCCCTCATGATCTATGTTTGTCTGCTGGATATAGGATGACACAAACAAGTTGACCTCGTCATTGACCATTTCCCAGAATCAGACTCACCAAAAATGCCCTTTCAAATGAAAGGAGAATATTATATTTCAAATATAGTTCCAATCAGTCCCCCAAGAAAACTAGGCTCCAGACTGTTTTCTGAGAAAACAGGCTGATCATCGCTTGTATTTCCCAGTCTACTGAAAAAAATACAAACTGTCAAGTTTTGCTGTCACATTAGAGCAGTATTGTGTACTTCTTACAAAATTGCATTTGATAATTTATTTTATAGTCATRGATAATTTTCATTTATGTCTTTGTTTATATTTCTAGTAATCTAATATCCTCTGCACAATTATTTTTCATTCTGGCATATAGTAGAAAAGGAGCTTCCTGTTAGTTAAATTAGCYTGGAACCAAGAGTAATAAGGTTGGAATTACACTGTGATTTTCATCCCAAAGGGTTCAAAACCACTTTAGAAATTTCTAAAAGCCTTCTACAAACTAGATCACCTCTTGCTGACATAGAGGCAGTTTTAAGACAGTACACACCAACYACCTTATGCTGCATTAGCATTTATATAGCAGGTAACAGGCCAGATTCAGCTTTCAGCTCCACCAAAGCACCTTGGAAACATTTCCTTTGGTCAGAGATGTCTCTACAACTGAAATTATCATTCTCCCAGGGGAGGTTTAGTCAGGTTATAGGAACTGATAAATCTGTGCAATTTTAAATAATAAATTATTGTATAAGTCACAATTAGAGTTCTTAGAAGGCAAAAACGGTCTTTATCTTGCAAGAGAGAGCCAACATCTTGCACTCTTATTCATGGCATCTACTGAGCATTAAGAGACTCCAAGAAAGGTATTTCTCTCAAGAACCTGGGATCAAGGTAAATGTGCAGCATTGCAAGAAAGATGTTCCAATGAAATTTGAATTATTCTCTCTTGGTGAATATTGGGAATATCCACTCTTGGGGAGATGGGAAACCTCCTATCTTATGACAAGAATCTCAGGCAGGTTGGACAGAAATCTGTCTGCAATCATCTGTGCAAGCACATCCTTTTCATAGCCTACACACAGCTTCATGCTCCATCTTTCTTTCTTCWTGCTTCTTTGCCAATGTTTGCCTCTTTGCACCATAAATCAACTTGCTGTTGATATGCTTAAATTATACTCAGCAGATACAATCTACTGCTGCCTATGCTCACACAACTGAAACCTGCTTCTGTGGAGGTTTGTAGGAGAAATATGAAGGTTGGTTGGATCATGAATAAGCATCCATGTTCATGAAATCTATTGCCTACACTGGAGAAGGTCTTCCATCTTCAGAATATTCAAGTTCTTCCATCTTCAGCATGGTCATACTGAACAGCAGCTAAGGAYTGGTTTGTGACAGTCTTATGTATACACTAAGTTTCTTCTGTTTACAACAACAAGCTACCACTGAATTTATAGAGGGTTATAAGACTCTCTACACTTCAGAAGCTGTTCTGCAGAACTTTCAGCCATCCTCCATTTCATATTTATGTTATTGACTGCACATAAGTTAAGCATTTTGCCTCTGAACTTATTAAAATTTATTTATCAATAGTATTTTAAATTCTAATCCTGTCTTCCAGCCTTTTACAATCATAATATGTTGAGGTAAGAAAATCTTACCTAAATAATATTACCTCTATTAAAATCTTAAAATATTTTTACGACACTAAATGGCTTCCTTAATATGAGGTTAAATTAGATGTTTAAGACATTCATTGATTCTTCTGTATGAATATGCAACCGTTTTTGTGTGTGTGTGTAATCTTTGTTTTACCACTTTATGCAGAACAATATTCACAAATCTTGCACTTCTATTTGGAAATAAATCTAGCTGATAGAAACTAAGACAATTTCCCTGGAATGATGCCAGCTTTGGCAATCAGCTGCTGTCAAAAAAAWTAATTGCCTGCCATTTGACTAGCTATTTGGGTTGCAGAAGAACAAATTGAAGCTCATGCATAAGCACCTTAATTGTACTAGAGATTTTATTTTATRAAAACAAGTGTCCCCAAAACGCATGCAAATAAATACTTGAGTTGTTGAAGCACCCAAGAAGTCCTGAATGTGTGACATTATATATCTGAGCTGTGCATGCAAGTGTGAAAACTGCTCTTGACACAAAAACTACTCATGCAGTAAGATGACCACCGCAGTATCTACAAACTGGAAAATTTGGTAGCCTTTGTGACATAAAAACTGCATATAATATTTTGTAAACCAAACGTAGTCACAGTTGTTCTCTATTTGACAGATATAGATAAAGCCCTGAGCGATCTAGAAAGCTTCACTCCAGCCTTGAAGCTTGGCTAAAATGGCATGAAAGGCCAAACAAGCCCTATTGCCAGCTCATATCTCAACCAGTAATACCTCAACACTGAAGAGCGTCAGTGGGGGAAGAACCCATATAACCACTTGGTGTTCTTCCTCCTGTGAGAGACTGGGGGAACAAAAACTTTCTCTGCTCTCAGTTAGCATAAAACTCCTCCAACTCAAATGCTTGGATCCTGGAATATGAATAAGCAACTCCCAAAATATTCAGGTCTTTTAATATTAATCCCAAGGTTACATTTTACATTTTGCAGAAAGAGAAATACTGTAACTTACAGCTTGAAAGACTAACCCACCATCACATTAATATTTTAAATTTATTTTTTATAATTCCTTTCTCTCAGTCACTCACGAAAACCCCAGGAGGTTTATGGTGCCTTTTGGAGGGAACATGGAGGTGATGTTGTTTCCTGAATCCCACCTTATCATGGATCAATGGCATAAGGCAGGTAAGAGCTCCCTTTTATCTAGCTGGTGCAGTAAATTCTTTTAATAATATATTTAATGCAGGCAGGACTTTGAACACCGTTTTTACAGTTTAATTTGTCATTGAGCAAGAATATTATGGCTTTTCCTTCTCTCCCTTCAATTACCTGGGCATAGGACTGTATGATGCAATATTTAACAGAGATAAAGGCCTTATAATATTACAAGTGAGCACTTGTCACTGCTTGCTAGTTATCAATGTTCCTTCCTGGGCAAAAGTAATTTTAAAAAGTAAATAAGAGCCTGATCCCATTCTGTTGAAGACCATGGGAGATTTTCAAATGTCTTAATGGGGATTTGGATTAAAATGGAAAGAATAATTACTGAACCAATAGATTTATATGAACAAACCTTTTTTTTATTATTATTAAAAAAAATCCAAATTAGTGAGAAGAATAAATGTAGTAGATGTATTCTATTTGGACCTCAGCAATACATTTGCTGCCATGTCTCAAAATCTTAATTGGAAAGTTAATTTAAATTAGCTTTCGTATGAGCGTCTTGTGGATTGCGAATGTGCTAAGTGACCATTTCCATTTCTGAAATCTGCAGTTCATCTGAAAGCGCTGTCAGCTGGTAGAGAGCACTAGAGGCCCATCTGAAGTCCATTGCAGAGAGGCAGCTGAGCCCTACAATGAGAGTCTTGCGCAGTCTAGGGCTTAGTAGTTAATTACATATTATTGTGAAGCAAATTCATTTACTTTAGCCTATCTCCAAGCRTGTGAACATGTGTCACTTCCCCATAAACTTCATTAATTTTCATTACACAGAGGTCTGATATAATCCGATGGTCATTCTTACCTCTGTATCGATTAGTAATGCTACATCATTTTGAAATACTGACAATTAAGGCTTTTGCTAGGAGAGCTCATGAGTGTATTGAGTTAGAATGTTTTCCATTAATTTTTTCCCAGTAATAACCTTRGTCCATTTGAGACATTGCTTAATAGTCCATAACTCCTACTTTAATAGGAAACAATAATTGATTTCTACTTGTACTTGAATACTGTAGGCTATAAATTTGAACACATTTAATATCCAGTTAATGATACACCTCTGGAAATGCTAATAGAAGCAGACTCTGGGCCATCGTCGTTTGCATGCATATCCTTGCAGATTAACAGGGTATTTACTCAAATCTTATCAACTATAAAGAAAGTAACCAGTATTTCAACAGGAAAGAAAAAAACAGGAAGAAATAAAAAAGCTTAAACTTTTATCWTTTTTCTAGAGAAAAAGCTTCTCATCTAGAGAAGCTTTACAAGGGAGTCCCAGGCATAAATGACCTGCAAACATGATCTTCAGCCAACAACAGCAAACTTCTCACAAAGGAGAGGACACACCTATTGCCATGAACCTGTGCTGTGGCCAGCTGGTGTGGGATTGGAAAGATCATTTGCCATTTGTTGCTTGCAAATTCTTGATTTTTCTGGTGTATCCTCCACCGTTATGCAGCTGGAGGAGTCTATTCCAGTGTGTARCAAACTCTTATTCCAGATGAGTGAAACAGCTTGGGAGCAGAGCTGCAAATGAAGCGAATCTCTTATCTCTGCAGCGCTGAACAATGACATGCAAGCTTGCTAAAAGGTGCTAGTCTTTTTGTTTAGAATCCGGCTGGCAGGTTTGAACRCTACTGATAAATTTGAGTTAAAGGAAGGGTAATTAGCTACAGAMTAATCTTTCATGTTTCTGCTCCTTGTGTGACGGGTAGAGACRAAAAATATTACACGTGTAGTCTTGCTCTGCACAAAGTCTGCTTTTCCCTAGAAGTCTGTCATTTGTGTGTGCTCTCTGATTTAGAGACCTGATAGGAAAGTGTTTGCCAGTGTTGCTCTATTTGCAGAAAACCTGTTTATTTCATTAAAATGAGACTCTCAAGAGCCAGTCATGCTTAAAAAAGAAAAAAAAAAAGTTGGTGCTTGTATTTAAATAGGATTCCAGGAAGCGCAGACGTAGCAGGTAGAATAGAAATAAGTAACTAACTGATTCATCCTCTCTAATAGTAACCGAGATCAACAGGGTGAGAGAAGCTAAAGAGTCAATCCACAGGTCTGGTCAGGGACACAGAGGGAAATACACGTACGAGCTTGTTTATACTGTTTTTCCTTAGTTTTCGATCTGTGTTTTAGATTTGTGGAGCGAGCATTTTTAATGCGCATTGACAATCTCATTACGTCGAAAATAAAATGAATGATGTGACATCTCAGCAGCTCAGCTGGCATTTTAGATGGATGAAGCAGGATACAGTTTAGAAAGTRGTGGTAGCTTATAGATTTATAATGAAAACACCAACTAGTGCCTGTAAAATTCTCCACTTTTAACTTTGCATCCTAATAATTCATATACATATCACCAGCTGACATTTTATTAAAGTGTAGGCAAACCAATGGCTTGAAATACATAAAATTAAATCAAATAGTCTTAATGAGCTAGGAAAATGATGTTGATGGGTCTACAAGACTTTTGGAAATGCTTTTCTAGTCACCTTTCGATAACAAAAGTACTCATCACAGGAGAAAAAAAGAGCTCTGGGGTATTTAAATATTTTAGTATTTTTATCATTACTCTTAKTTATGAGATTTTTTGGCTTTGTTTTTGATATGCTACAGCATTGAATTATTAAGCAGATGAAAAATAACRTTCTATAATAGGTTGAGAGATGTTATTGATCAGTCCTTTGTACTACCCAAACAGTTTTTTAATGACAGGGTCTTCATCATTGATGCTTTTTCAAGATTAAGGCAGGATAAATGCCCATTGGGTATGTCTTTATGAACAATACATCCTATTTTGAGGCAAGCTTTGGGCATCATCATTCTCTGCCCCATCTCTTACACTTCTCGCAAGACTTCCTCTTCACCAAATTTACTTAGAGGGTCTACAAAACCAKATCTGCAAGATTTCTTTTTTTCTTTTAATTCTGTTTTCCTACTGAACAGGTGGAATTGTACTCTATTGCTATCTTCAACATAATCCTTTTTCCTTCCTGTCCCATCAGGGCTGTACTAACAACTCTGGCAGAAATTACCAGCAAAGTATCCCTAGTCACAAGATGCTTTTGCTGCAATCACCTCGGAATATACTATAATTGCCACTGTTCTTTAAGAATCGCTCAGTTGAGTAGCAGATAATTGTGGAAATAAATAGCTTTAGCCCTGAGCAGCTGTTGTTTCTTTCACAGCTGTGTTTTCTTTTTCTTCACAAGTTTGCGAGGGGAAGGTAAGGAGAAGAAATGTGCTAGAAGTGAATGGCTAATAACTGGCTTTCTATTCRCATACGCTGATTGCCGCTCCTGAAATCCATAGAGAGCTGGTGCTCAGGAAAGTTATAAACCTCAACTGTTTCCAGAGATTCTCTGTTGAAACACAAAAATTGTAAACTGAAAAGGTGTRGTCACACAGTTGGATCAGCTTAGGTTTGGTTTTACTTAATTCTCTATGATGAGCAGCCCACAGCATTATTTATCTCAGCCTTGAACTTATTCCAAGGACACACTATGTCTAACTTTGTCCAATGGCACGGGAGACAAGTAGTAGCCAGTAGTTTCATGCTCAGTTCCTTCTGCAAAACCTCAGTGATTTTGGGTATAAGTAATAGGGACCAAGATGGAGTCTTTTTCCCCTCTTAGATTTTCTGGCCACGCTCAGAGCAACTTATTTGGACTCCAAAAGAGCAGGAAAAGTGGGGGAGTGTGAACACTGAGAAGTTACCAAGGAAAAAGTAGACATAGAGCTTGACATCTAAGCAAAGCTTTGGATAGGTAGTGGTTGGTGACAGCCAAATTATTTTTGCAATCTTTCCTTGAATAAAGTTGAGTATTTTCCCTTTTTTTTTTTCTCTTTTTTTTTTGGCTAGAGGGAGGAAATAGATCTCAACCTTAAAAAAAGAATTTTAGCAGCTGGAAGGTAATCATTCTTTAGTTTAAAATAAATATAACCARAAAGAACTGCAAAAAGCCCTCATCCTTATAGGATATCTCTGATTATCAAAGCTAAAATCAAACAAGAACAGTCTCCAAAATCAAGTCCAGAGATAAAATTTGTATGTGCAGAAAAAAAATAACAATTCCTCTTGTTGAGAAACAGATAGCAAATGGACTATGCATTGCTTTGGTGGAAAAATCAACTTTATTGCCCTCAGTCTACAGACATCATATTTTTGGCTGTGTTCTCAAATATGACAGATGTGGYAGTAATTAAATGGGAAAATGTCTTATTTTTCTCTGAACGGGCGTATGAATACTACATATAAGAAAATTGTGCTCTTTTATTAGTACTCTGTATCTGGTGACAAGGGTATTGCTGCCCTTTCTGAGTATTGAAAAAAAATCAGAAAATCTCAGTGTTATTCAATGAGTCTCAAGGACCTCTCGCCTGTGGGCWACACTGTGGTAGTTCTGATTTATTGGATCAAATGCCTCCATCCTGGCCAAACTTCAATGAATAAAATAATGAATAAATTTAATACACGGAAGGGAATATAACAACCAACATTTTGGCTTCCGTAGCTTGGCCTGAAACTGGTGTTGGAAAGACTGGAGCAGAGCAGCCACCAGCAGATGTGTTTTTCGTAAACTTTGCAGTCTTTCTGGGAGACACGGCAAGTTCAATTACAGCAGCAATATTGCATATAAAGCTGAATTTGTTTTTCCTTTCTAACCAAAAAGCAAAAAGAAATTTAATTCTGTAGTCAAGTTCCTCAGTATCTCGGATTAGATTTTTTTTCCTGCTCTTTTTGAGACATAGAAAAAGCTAAAAATAATGTAGAGTGCAGTATGGTAATCCCCACTCATAGAGTTTAGCTTTATTTCTTTTCTTTTTTTTTTTTTTTTTTTTTTTTTAAGTATCATCAAAATTTGGAAGGAAAAAAAAAGCAAGAAAGGATCAATTTCTAGATGTTTGTGGTTTAGGTCTACTTTCATTTTATATCAAATATGTCTTGCCACCCATGAGATGATTTCTACCGCAGTGGATGCATGTCAATCAGTGGTGATAAGATGCTGGAAATGCACAGTGACCTGAGGTTCTGGAAACTGTAACCAAGCATGAAACAACACTTCTTTATCATAAAGGAGACTGAGTACTGGCACAGCGTACCAAGAGACGCTGTGGAGACTCCACCCTTGGAGGTATTCAAATCCTACCTGGCCATGGTTCTGGCCATCCTGCTCTTGATGACCCTGCTTTGAGCACGGAGGATGGACAAGGTGATCTCCAGAGGTGCCTTCCAACTGCAGCCGGGCAGTGATCCAGTGAATCCCCAGAAATAAAGTAAAAACTGAGCCAGAGGAAGAAAAGTCACAGCTAATTTAACACYCACAACAGAAATGCGATGTTAATAACAGACAACAGTTTGCCATTATCATTACTGCTTTATTCATTTGAGAGTAATATACAATTAAAGCACAAGGGAACTCAAGGAGCCTGAAAAGCTTTTATCTAGATTTAGGATTGAATTCTCTGGGCATTTTTCAGGAAACTAGTTTATCAGAAGTGCATGTTTGTTAATATTTCACCTTAGTGTTCAAGGCAGAAACAATGCTTTTATAATGCTTGCCCATAAGTATTCCTATTTACATGGCACCCATTATTCTTTCCGTGAATAAGCAGATTTACTACTCTGAMTGTGTATAGCGTGTTGTAGTTGTAAATAATGTCCAATATATTGAAACAGGAAATAGCTTTCCTGGAAGCTTTCCATGTTTTGATTTGGTCTCTTGTTAGAGCTAACATTAATTCTTAAAGTACGAATTGATTACAGATTTGTCAGAAGTGATATACTGAGGAAGGCTGGTTTGATAGTATCGTACTATCAGTGGCTTTGTCAGTGATATATCAGAAGTATAAGACAAGGTAGCTGCAATTGCATTGTCCTACAAGAAGTAACTTGACTGACCTGCTAGAAAATCACTTCTTCCAACTTTGCCAACCTTTYGGCATGTGGAAAATGTGTCATCGGATACTGTAAGACTCCAGTTGACACRGTGATTCTGTGCTTTGATAAGAGAATGAAATAAACAGCTTCCATTTCATACCTTTTCCTTAGTACAATGGAGAGCTAAGGAAAGAAAGGAAGAATACTTCTACAACAGTTTGCTTTCATGATGCAGTCCCACACCTATTATCTGACAAGAACATAGCTCTAAGATTATCCTACTCCCAGACTATTGGGATTTTTGAAGTAGACAAGAAAGAGGACTAGGGAAAGAGAGAAAGGAGATAAAGGAAAACAATATGTATCTGTCATGAAAAGAAGATTGACAAGTAGTCTAACACTTCAAAAGATCAATTACTCAATAAACAGATTTCTAGGAGTACAACGGGATGAACTTCCATTGGTGAATTAATTTCAGAAAAGATGAGAAAAATGAGGAGGAAACCAATTGTGTTATTTGTCTACTACATGCTTACATGTACAAGGCACCATAATTTCTAAAGCTTTTGTATGAGATTCTCAGTAAGTTCAAGTATTTTGGAAAACTTCATCAGCTTATTAGTTGCTGTTTATTGGTGATGTCTATTTAGTGGATCAGGTCTTTGGATCTCGTCATGAAGAAAAAGTGAGAAATGTGTCGAAAATGAGCCACCACAGTTTGAGGCATATTTAATGAAATTTATGCTTCAAAAATTACTCCCCCCATACTCTCATCCAGAGGTGCCGGAAACACTACGTCTGTCTCCTAAATAGCATTTAAAGAGTTTTCCCAAAATAGCATATAATGATGAAGAATCTCTAAGTCAGTGCAATCTCTGTTCTACCATTTCCTTTGAGAAAAGAGGACCCAAAAAGGACAAAATATGCAAAGATCATATGACTAATGACATTTATGAAATACATTCATTAAAACAATGACCACAGAAGTGTTAGTCTCATCATGAATCAAAATCATCTTCTGAATCCCCAAATACATCTAAGCCACTTTTTTCACAAATTAATAGATATGGATGTTGAAAAAAAATATGTAATATGATTAAACTAGAAGGATTGTGAGATTATAGGGCAAATCAGATTAGTTTGCTCAGGCTGATCACTTTGCTAACTATAAGAGCAGAATCACAGACAATGATGCTAGCATTTATATTATGGGCCATGCCCTTTTGAACTTATCTTTTGCTGTTGTTTGTTGTTGAATTTTGGGTGGAAGCCATTAGCAGGAACCAGGCATTGTTGATTCCAATTTTGAATGTGGTTAATATAGAAATGTCTCAAGACCAAATCTATGGATCCTAATGCTTTTAGAAATTTGGATCTAGTAGATAATTGTTGGTTAACAGTCATCTTATAGGGGTCCAACAGTAGTCTAGTTTGCAAGATCATTCATATTTGTCAACTCATACATAGCCGTATGATTTGTAGAGTTGAGGTCTTCATAGTTGGATAAATTCAGAAATAAAGTAAAAAAAAAAATAGTATAAATTTCAACAGCTGCATGAAGACCCCAGCATAGATGCTGGATTTATAGCTTAGGCCCTTGTCCACTTGGGAGATATTTTATTGCTTTATTATCTATTCTACTTCTAAATTTTTAGATACATTACGATTTCACCTGGATATATTAAAGATTATGGAAAATGTCACAGAGAAAGGAATATTGATTTATTTTTAGATGTCCTTTACATTGCAGCTTTAAGGACCTCCAAATCACAAGGCATCCAGTAATTCTATTATAGATTTAATGATGTCTCCTTAGTCCATTTCTTCAAATATAAATTTTCCTTTTAGAAAAGTGTAGCTATTTCTTTAATAAGAATATGTCAACCTGTGGTATAATATGTCAGTTCTTTTAGATTTGTTTGGGTTACTCAGATAGATCAGCATGAATTCTTTTTAAATAACTTTTAGAAGATAAGTTGATGCTAATCTAATAATTTGCCTGAGATGAAATGTTTAAATCCAGATTTGACTTTTTAAAAGGGATCTGGTGACTTAATGTGCAATTTTAATGTTAAAATTATTCAAGGAGTTATTGCCTGGTTATGAATAAGGAAAAATACCCAGTATAAGTCCAGGCAAAAAGGGATAAGGAGTCAAATGACTTCCTGCTAATTCTGCCTTCTCCTTCCTTACTCAGGTGCAAAATTAGGCCCTTACTGCCCCATTAAATGAGAAGTCAAAGAGTCTGTTTAGACCAAGCGCAGCTAAATGTTTGGATACTACTAAAACTGAACTGCAGCCCTTTAGGACTTGACTCTGCCTGCCAAGCTCTTCTCTCTGGTGGAGGTTTTACTTCTGCAGCGTACTCCTCGAAACACTCACAGCTCTAGGATTAGTACTCTCACCCTAATGACTCTTAAATACTGTGAAAAAAGTTTAGGGTTTGCCCTAAAACAGAATAAAAGTGGGCCCGGTTAAGGGGATATGGATATCCGGTCCATGTTGAAGAGTTGCTTCCTATTCMTCTTGGCATGGATTGAACTTATCGTCTGATAAGTCGTCACTGGGGACAAGGATCAATTATTTTCTGCAGAGGAAGGAAGCATGATCCAATGTACCAAGGCAGTGCTGCTCAACACTATCTATTTTTCCCACAGAGTGCACATTTGTGATTTTAGTATGCCTTGGCTTTTCATGACATCCAAGCGTCATTATTGCACAGTCATCTTCTACTTTCATGTCCTGTGTCTCTTAAATGAATTCCTCCTTACAAAAACCCAGTATATAACCACATGAAAATACACCTACGAGTACTAAATTACCTTGTGCAGAAATGGATATGTGTCTTTTTTCTATTGTAACTGACATGCCTGTTAGAGGATGAATAGTACCTTTTTTAAAGTTACAAAACATTTGGAATTGCTTTCTCTCTCCACCTTCCATTTATACTACTTTTCTTTCTTTATCAAAAACAGTGAATAGAAATAAATCAAACAGTATATTAAATGGCTGGAGAAGAGACTGCATATCATCTTATACGCAGCACTGAAGAATTATAGCCAGAATTTGGCATATGGCTTACCTCTAATTCCCGTATGCATTATTTTGTTAACATATATATTCCATTGTCAGCATGATTCATTATGAATTAGAAAAGAGAAGGAAATTCATCCAAAACAGAATGGGAACAGGAACAAGTCAGAAGAGCGTTTGGATGGCTGACAAACTGGGACAAGTAATGACCACGGTATGGTCACTAATGCAGGCTGAAATAAGTTGYGCGTCCTCTCTTGAGGGGAGAGGGGGAATTGATGATAAGATCTGGAGCCAGCACAGTCTGAGCATCTCTTAAGTGGTTCAAAAGCAGCAGAAACTGATTAGAGAACTTCTCTAAATATATTCTTAAAAGAAGAAACGACCTCGAGGCAATTCAGTTAAGTTCTCAAAGTAAGCTTGGCAAGAAAAGCCACTGCGCTTCAAATCTAAGCTGATGGGTCTACTTGTAGTGCAAAATGGGACTATTGGGTTCCTAGGTGAGTTCAGCTCCCCATGTCCTTTCTGAAATCAAGAAGAGCAGAAAAACTTGAAGAGCTTCTACCTAATAGTCAGGTACAAATATTTTTGTTACCTCCTGGACATCTCTATCTAGAGTGTTTTTGACCTCTCCCAAAGCTTCTTTTTTACTACCAGAAATCAAACCGCAGCCAGYATATTGACATCATTAGAAGTGAATGGAGATTATGGGCTACCTTATATAAAATAGGGCATGGGCCTGGTCACTCATGTGTTTTACCAAAAAAATACTTCTCATAATGGACAAGGAGGTGCTCTTTTTTTTTTCTTGAAAGTAACAATTTAAATGCAGATTTTCAGGTGAGTCTCTATAATGAAAGCCATAAATGAATGTGCAGAACTCTCAATATCTCATTGTTTTGCTGACTGACTAAAAAAATGCATTTCAGCTCTTTTTTGATTGCTATTGCTATAAATTATACAGCTCTTGAAAGCATCAATTAAGTGTGAAGAAGCAAATAAATGTATATTTTTAAGAACTTAATTTTAAACATCGGAATTTTAAACACTAGAACATGCTGTTCATCTTCTATATGAACATATATGCTGTTCCAGAAAGAAAACTGCAGAGTAACGGAGTCATTATGGTTTTCCAAGAATTTCTGAGTCATATTTAGAGATGCTGCAAATACAAGCTCACCTAAGCCTGACTGGTATCAGCCAAAGCTCTGACTAGTTGTTCCTGACTTAGACGTTAATGTCTGCAGGTTTTTTTTCTTCTTCTTCTGATCTGTAAAATGTCAGTCTAGAATAAAATTCTGTTCTTATATTTGTTGGCTTGAGATTTCTCTGTTTCTTGTTAAAATAAGGATATATCACTACTTCATTTTGGTGGTTTGCTTAACTGCATCTTGATTTTCCTCCTCTGTGCTGCAGAAAAAAACCTTGCAGCTGGAATTTTCCCAACTTTAAACTAYTTCTCCCTATAAATATACAATAAACAAACAAAAATGTTTATGCATCAGTAAAAGTTTTTGCAAGTCCCTGGCTGTTGCATTTCTGCTGCAGGAGAGCAGGCAGAGGGGGACATGGGTACAGACACCCCATGGAGAGCTGGGGGTAAGGAAAGCACTGAGCATTGAAGCCAGCCAAAACACTGCAGAAACTATCAGGATCTCATCGTGCTGCTGCGTTTCCTCATCCTCTGTTAGGTATCCTGCTCTTGGTGGCCAGGCAATGCAGTAGGACACCATCCCCAGGATGCAGCAAAACTCACATGGCCATAAGTGTCTTCTCTTTGGCGCTTGAACTCTCCCTGTTTCTTCTCTTCAGTGGATGGAGCTGGTTTACTTACAGCTACGGAGGCTGTTGCTTCTCTCCTCTTGCTTCTCTTCTTACTACCACAATTCAGATCCAAAATAAGCCAACAGGCAGAGCCACTGAATGAAGGCAGGGGTATTTTTTCTCTGTTTTCTTGCTTGTTGTCCAGAGGAAGCTAAAATATTTGCAAGACCGGTCGTAGCATTAGCCAACATTGTGGCATTCACTTGTCAAGAAATTAGCCTGGCTGGCAAAGTAACCAAAGCAGAGAAGCATCTTTATCTAGGAGCCAYTAAGGCTTAGAAACATTTTACTCACTGCTGCTGCAACCTGCAGGGAAGCCTCTGTCTCCTTTTACCTTCATCCATCTTCTGTTTGTATTTGCCTGTCAATCCAGAAGGATTTGGAACAATAAATAAATAATGGTGGGTGACTGACAAGCAAATTGACTTAAAAGTGGGATGCCGAGTTCATGAATACATTTTGAACTCGGGTAAGATTCAGAAAACAGTTTTGTTAAAGGAAAAAAAACCAACAACAACAAAAAGAAAGACGGAAACACCAAGTGAAAATTCTCTTTAGCTTGTACAAAAGGTTTTAATCCATGTGATAATGTCTTTCTTTTAAGAAATATTTCCCTCCTTTCCTTCTCCACYCACTTTCTATCGTCCTTTGGTTTTCTCCTTTAAAAACCTTCAAAAGTTCACTGTTCAACAACAAACTGGTTTGTCCACAGTAGTATTAAGTTCCTCCATGTTATTAACATTACATTGTCAACATGTGCCAGAAAGACAAGTATTTGGGCCCAGCTTAGTAAGAACACTCTCAGGTTCAGGGTCACACATCTACTAAAACCAGCAGCAGCAAATGCTTTGGGCAGCCCCTCGCCTTCTRGTTTCCCTGTCTTGCACCTCTTCCACTTAGCTCTATTTTCCTTTTTCTTCTTTGTGTTTRTCTAGTATATTAATCATTGCCACCCCTTTCTTTTCTTATTTTCTCCCATTATATTTTATCACAAACGATTTCAATACCACCTTTGAGATACGTAACACACCTGCTTTTCGTTTCATCTCATTCAGTTTAACTCCTTTCTGCATCTTTTGCTACTAACATATATTCCCATAGCTGAATGTGACATTTTATGGAACTTCATCCATTTACCATTAGTTAAATGTACCACTGGAATAGGTCAAGGCCCTAATAGTAAGAGAAGGCACATACACATTCCTGCTCTTTTTTAATTTGTTAATGATGTGCTACACTTGTCCTGTTAAAGAATATTTGATGTGGATTCAACCTATCAGGCTTGAATTGGAAGAAGAGAATCTATTGAAATGTCCTTAAATTTATACACTCGCTATTGATCTCGRGCATCATGGCCTCACAATAAACATCTGAAAAAAAAAAAAATTAATCTCTCCTGGGGAAAAAAACCCTTGGCTTTCCAAGGCAGCTAAGCAGTGACAGATTTGGGTTGTTTGGCTCATCTTCTATGTTTACCATACGGTTTAAGATATTGCACTCTGTGATTAATGGTTTGCTAAAATATAATCTCCTAGGATTACCTTTCATTGTCACTGCAGCAGAAAACATGATCATTCCTCTTAAGGAGTTACTAAGAGAATTATCTATATTTTAAATAGAGTTAAATTCATCACTTCCTGAAAAGAAATGCTTTTTTTGCCCATTCCTTTTTATCTTTCTGCAGTTTTCCATTAGGGGGAAAAATAACATTATCTATCTCTGCTCAGTACCACAATCCAGAAAAATATCGCTGCACCCTGGATGTCATTAGGATTAAATATTTTCTTGCTTCTCTTCTTATTTCAGTGGAAACTGTTATCTGCTTGTGAAAACACAAATACAAGCAGAGTGTCATTTGGATTAATTAGGCCCCTGGCCCTTTTCTTTCYGGTCTTTAAGAACTTCCAAATTAACATTTTAAACAAGGTTTTCCAAGATTAATCCATTGCATGTTGTCAGAGACAGACGACTGTGATAACTACGATCAAGTGCTTAACAGGGAAGAAATCAAAATGAGGTGACAATTTTCCCCCATCCTGCTATTAATGCAAACTCCAGCTTAAGGCCAGCCCGAGTTTTTGGTTTATATTTTTAGCAGAAAAGAAGAAACATTTGGGCCTTTCTTCTCTTTTGACCCAAAGCAAAACACAGTAATTACACCCAGTTAAGATATTAGACGGATGTTAGGTAAAATGCACCAACCCTGGGAGATTTTGACAAAACTCTGGGCTGTAGCAAGAGGTTTAGAGGAAATAGGCAGAACTCCAAAACACAGAACTCCAAAACGTAGACTTTAGAACTCCAAAACTGCATTTCCCCATTAGTTTCGGTAAATTCTGGGTGCAGAGGATTCACTCATGCCTATTCACACATATATTCTGGTATGTGTAGGTGTTTATATACATATATACACACATGTATATCTATATAGACACACATGCATAAATACAGTGGGTTTGCAAAAAAGTAAAGAGTGTCCTGTTGATTATAAAGTTATGTTCATGTTGATTATAATGTAATGTTGATTTTTCATCTCCCAAATGACAGTGAACATATCACAGTCATTGCAATTTATAACCTTTTCAGCATAAATACCATAGTATGGCCTGAATTATCCTTCTWCTCCACGAGCAAAGTCCATTTTCCTTACTTAACACCAGCAAAGTGAGTCCTCTGGGTCCACTGAGGGATGTTATTTAAGATAAAAGTGAGTGCCCCCTCAAGATCCAATGCGTCCTTCAAATTGGCTGTGCCTGGGCTTGGCCACAGCTCGTTTTCAAGCGCTCTAGTAATGGACTTGTGCTACTTCCCTCGGGAAATGATTCTGCAGTTTAAATCTCTCTGTTAGAAAACTTTCCCTGATTATTTCAGCCTGCTTTTAGTCATTCATGTTTTAATTGCTCAGCATTATCCCTTATGTCCTATTAGGTCTCAGGGCCTAAGAGAGTTAGGAATTGTCCATAAAAACATGAGCATGGAGGAGAGTGCAACCCAAGACTGAACACACTGCAAAAAGGGAGAGCAAGAAAGGCACAAGTCCATGAAGAATGAGTTCAGGAGATCTTTCCAGGCAAATTTTTATATATATATATATATATATATTTTATATATATATATTTTATATATATACATATTTTTTTTGGAGGGTCAGAAGGAGGGCAATATTTTTACTTTGGAAGAGTATTAGGAGGAGAAGGGACTGGGATTGCTCAGAGTTGCCCTACACCAGTGTCAATGGATTATGTTGCTTCAGATCATATATTCCAAACTCAAATTTGTTAAGCAATTTTACAAGTATGATAAACTTTAACATAACCATTCCTGAAAGAGCAGTGAAAATAATTCTCCAGACACTTTTCAGGCTCAATTTGCATATATCAAGATAGTCATAGTTGTTGGAAATTTTTGTTAGAAAGAAAAACACACCTTTAATGTAAAATTTAAGGCAAGCACTTATTTTTCTAAATAACCTTGTGTTCAAAGCACAAGCCCTCTCTATTAATCATGCAGTGCTAATATACCACATATTTTAACCTGGAAAACAGCATGGCCCTTACTTGTAATCTACCCACAATAAATCATGTGTGGATATKCTGAAAAGAGCTTCTATTATTAAAATTCTGCCACCAAAGTAAAGAAGGGATTAGGGTGAATTCCCAATTTTGAACGGTGTTTATTCACCTCTGGATGCTAAATCATTCTTGCCAGGAACACCTTTTATCTCTCAGATTCATAACTTGGATCATATCAAGTACCCAAAAGGACAATATTTGTCACTGGGAATGAGACAGTTTGATCAAGGATCGGGTTGCCTTTTTAAAACAGAAAAATATATGTATACTTTATACATATATGCACACTAATTCTATATAACACATTTTATAAGTATTATACTACATATAACAAATATTATATGTATTATATTTTTATTATTATGTATTACATATAATAAATGTATAAAATAATTTATAACACGTGTTTAAATATACTTCTAAGTCTCTCTATGTTCTTTCCAGATCACTTTTTCCCCTTGTGAAAGTACTGAATATAAAAACTTGGGTGTTTTAAAACTATGAGTAGAGATATTAGAGATCAGCATAGGCATTAACAACAYCATCTGCCAAGTGATGTTATCTCATTAAGTAATGATCTTTTACTTTAAAAATGTTGATAATCAAAATATAATAGCAATACCGTTGCTCTATCTGGGATGATTTCTATTGCAATGCTTATGTCAAATACTAATAAAACACGAGGCTTAACACACTGAAAAGACACTCGATTAAATATCAGATGCATATGGATGAAGATTTCTCTAGTGCACACATGCCTGCATGTTGTCTTGAATTTCGCCTGTAATTCATGCAGCTACATGTTGAATTAGTGCTGATGTATTATCCAATGTATAAAGAAGCAAACAGACATCATGAGCTTACTCAGCCTTCATTCATTTTTAAAAGTCATTTACYCAGTCTCTATTAATAATGCGGGTTCCTAAAATATACTGCACTGAGAAGGAATGACAGGGAAAACGCACAGAGAGAAAATGACTAGAGTCTTGGACACAGGAATTTGGAAAAGYATCAGACAATACAGCTAAAAAACAGTTGGGATGGATTGCACAAAAGACCTGCTTGGCCTTCATATGCATCAATGGGAGTGGTTGTGTGTATATTTTTCTAAATATAGCATAGCTCAGAAAATTAGAAGAGTATAGGTAGATATGCAAGCATAAACACATTTGTCTAAAAAAAGTGATATTTCCTATTTGTTTGCATGGTCAACCCAGGCTTGGTCATTCTATTTCCAATCTGGACTGCTGTTTCCACTGGCTTATCTTCTTCTGAAAATCTATGCAGGTAAATCTGGGGAAGCAGGAAAGGAAATCAGTCAACTAAAGATTGTTTCTACCTGTAGTCATCCGCAACAGCTTCCCTGCAAGTTTTCTTATTTAATAATGGATTCCTATGTAAATTACTTCTGTATTGTAATTCTTTTGCTCTTGGTTTGTTATTACATGCATCATGAGAATATATCTGAAAATAACAACTTGGTTTCTTTGGTGGCATGGTACATGACAATAAGACAATCTAGTAATGGARCAGGTTGCAGAAAGAGGTTGCGTGATCTCCATCCTTGGAGGTTTTCAGGCCCCAACTAGACAAAACCCAGTTCAACTTGGCCTGATATCAGACTAGAGATCTCCTGAGCTCCTTTTCGACCTGAATGATTTTCCTGAAAATGGGAAGGAAAGCCAGAGGGGTCGCAGATTGAAGAGATTAAAACGACCTTCATGAAATGGGACAATCACAATATAAAGCACAGCTCTCTGGAATGGGGGACTGATAAGTACTTTTGGCAGTGAAGCATGTATCTTGGTTTAGCTATATAATGTTACTTGATGATACATATCAGAATGCATAGAATTAAATCAAAGGACATGTAAAAAGGTACGTGACAGAGTTGAGATCCCCTACGGAAGGAATGCCAAGAGGTCCTCTGAAATGCTTCTGCCTTCACTAGGAGGTTGCAAATGCCTGTGATGAATCAAACTGAAGATCTTGGATTTGAAGATCAAAGGGCATAAAAGAGCCTTAAAGATACTAGTGCACACTTGGCAGGGAGCAGAGGTAGGACAAGGAGCTAAYTGAGATGTCAGCAATAGTTGCCACTGACAGTGAGACCAGGAACATACTTAAGTACTTTCTGGAGAGTGGCTCTGCATAGAGATCTTGCAGGGAGAGGCTGGTCTATACAACCTCCTGGTGTCCTTTCAAGGCCTATTTTTGAATTYTGTGCTGTTACAGGAAAATGTAATCTGTTCTGTGATGCCACTTGAATCTGAAAATCTATTGCACATTTATTATTTTTWAAAATAGTTCAGACACGAAGCAATAAAACTTTATTCCTGTTGTTTTTGCACAACATGAAAATAGGTTTTGAGCTGTTTTGGATAGTTTTCTGCTCATTTTAGAGTGAAAAAGACAAAGTTTTAATTAAATAGGAAATTTGGCAGATAATTCCTTACTTGATTAATCTGGTCCRGCACTTTCTGCTATTTATATAAAAAATGGTTTTGTACAATTATGAAACCCATTCTTAACAAATGACCAATACTTATGTAGGTTTAATAGACCCAAGCCTCCAGTCACAGAAAGCAGTGAATGGTTTTTGGCTTAACTGTATTCTTCACAGCATTACAATAACGTTCAGGATGATAACAGACGAGCATCCTAGCTCTGTGACTTTTTACAGTTATCCTGATAGATTTTTTTCATAGCCCAGTATAAATTATGTGAGTTCTGTCAAAAATAAAAATACTGCAGTATGGGGAATTAAATATCTTATAATCTCAGATACTTTATGTCCTTATGAAAATTCTCTGTGAAATACRGAGATGAGGCCAATATGATTTAGCAGTTAACCAGAAGGGCTCTGGAAAGAGGAAAATTTTCTTCATGAGAAGATTTTAACATGTTTTAGACGTATCCAGACTACAGCGCACTGCCTGGGTTTTGGAAGCATTGCTTCAGAGCAGGAATCGTAGTGAAATTTAATTTATTATCTTTTCTGACCTGATGTATGACAACTGCGTATGGAAGTTTAACAGACCCAGTTGAGAGGAACATGTAGATCAGCCAYGTGAGCTCCCAGTCCAACACTTGAGATGTTTCTGTTTCCCCAAATAGCTCTAATAACTACAGCTCAGCGTTTGTACGCAACACAGCACTGGATACAATAGATTTATCCTATGTGGCCTGCGCCTTCCCAAATCAGTTTCTTGCTCAATAATCACATCAGTCTCTCTCTTCTTAAAATCAGTGCAATATTCCAATACATCCACAATTAATTTTGTAAAAATGGGAAAAGCAAGGAAGGACAACTCATTTTGTAAGCCTAAGATGAAAGTTTATGCAAATCTGTGCTAAAACTTCTGTTGACTTGGAGTCCTGACACAAGKTATTTTTGCYACCWTTTAAGTGCCTAAATTACAAATATATATATATATACTTGCATATACATCTATATATATTAAAAATTGCTCTCTAGCTGCAACTATATTRCCAGATCTCCTGGAAATATTTTAGTGATTTGAGGCAGTTTGAATAGGTTAATAGTTGTGAGGCTCTGTTTGTGCCACTCTTTTATATGTTTCTGTATGGGCTGAGGTAAAGGTGAGGGACCCAACACAGTTTCCACTTTAAATTCTTCATTTAAAGCTGGATTTTTTTCCCTCAAAAAAAAAGTAATAACTATTGCTAGTTGTCGGCAATACATCAAATGCACCTTGTTTGCAAGTGTGATGATGCACGTTAGGAACGTGCTAGTAATCTGAAAATGAGCCTGCCCTTTCTAGCCAGGGGATTATCACTTCTGCTCCCCACCCCTGCTCCCGCAATGAGTGTCCTCATTTTCAAAGCACTCGACGTCTTAAAGTCAGATAAAATGTTTTGTAATTCAAATGGAGGGAATAATTCTGTTTAGGATGCATGAAACAGGAATAACATCCTGATCCCTCTTTCACAACAGTATCATCTGCACAGGAGTTTAAGGTACCACAGAAAAATTATTCATGAAATGTCCATGCAATAAGTAGTAAGCAGATGTGACTGGCAGGTCAAGGAGGAAAAGGATATTTTAATAATACTAACTTTCTAATTTTTTGCACATATATATAACTGGACTGTATGCACTTTTTTCATACATGTGAATTGCACTAACAAAGCCTGAAGGAAGCAGCTTCCCCGTTTTCCCACGTGACAAAGTGTTTTTCTAGACACACGTCACAGCAGTAGTAGCAGTGCAGTTATATTTGCATTTAATGCAATTCTTGATACCTTTTAAAAATTAAAATACCGAAGTTTTACTATTGTGTAGCTTTCTTGGCCACTGTCCACGGTGTGTAGAACAAAACATTGCACAAGAAAAGAAAAAGAGAATAAAAGCTCAAAAGCACTGCCTTTTCAGCCACAGCTATGGGGAAAGATAGTATTGTTGCAGACATATCGATGGATCAGCAGAAGTGGTTTGAAACAGTATTGATCATTAAAGCCAAAATCTATTGATACATAATTAGTACTAGACTCCAGACTTTCATATTTAGCCTATTGGACATGCTTCTAATATAAAAACAAAGCTCATATAGCTGTGCAAAGCCCCAGGTATTTGGAGATTACTGACACGCCACGCTTAAAGGTTGGTCAGTATTTTCTGAACTGCTCAGAGCTTAGCTGTTTTTCAGAGCAGAGGGAATTAAACATAAGCTTCTCCAACAGGAGTTGAAGATATTTCAGTCACTCCTGATACAGAGAAAAACTTCTGCCAATTCAAAATTTACTTACTCCTCTAGAAAGTCAGCATCGCTTTTTTCTGCACACTTTTAAATGGCTTCTTACTGAAGGTGAAGGGAAATATATGAAGTCAGGTTTTATTCATGAAAGGATAGACAGGTACCACATCTAGAGCATTCACCCTACTCTGTTAAACCATTGCTATCCAAAGGGAGTTTCATCAACAGCAGTCAGTGGGCAGAGACAGTAGGGTAGCTAATTTCCAAAAATCCACTATCAAAATTGCCTGCTGGTTCCTAACTTTGGCATATGAATGACATAGAATTTTTCACCTTTCTTTAAAGGTCAAAGATGACTTTGCTCAAAGGACTCCTTTCTTTACCTTTAAGGATGATGATGTCTTAGCAGTAAAGAAGGAAAAAGCAGCTATTCAGCACTCCTCTCCAGTAGGATCAGATCACAGAAAAAAGTTCACTCTGTTAACTTCACTTCTCTAGCAGTTCAGATCACAAAGACAACTGGCCAGACTGACCACAAYCTCCTTCTAACCCAGGTGTCTTTAATCAAGCACCAGGTGTCTTTAATCAAAACCAGACTGGTTCACCCAGCTTTTACCCCAGTGTGAAGCTGGACTGTTGCTAGTAGCAAAAAGGTGTTTGGTCTTTGGATCCATAGATACCTAAAGTTGCAGTGATAGATCACAGKAAGAGAAGAATGAATCTTCAATGCGTTAAACCAGTAACTTGTCCTAAAAATATATATTCTTGGTGTCATCTTTGAAGATCCTAAGTATAATGTGATCTCTCTGTTCAGAATCTGGAAGTTTGCAAAAATTGGTCTGTTCTCCAAAGTAAAAATCTTCCCTTCAAATGCCTTATGTACCATCCTCAAAGTTTTAGGGGTTAAGATTCATGAGCACAGCAAGATTCTTAGGCATTTCTTTATCCCCCATTCCTCCTCAGCAGTGGGATGAAGTACAAACAAATCCCTTGTTTTCCTTGAAGAGGTCATTATTCYAAGAGGATCTTCCAGTAGTCCACTTTACATGAAGAAAAAAGAGTATTCTAGTTTTTCTCAACTGCTCATGAATATATGGAACAGGAACATACCAGCCTGACGGAGAATTTCTTTGTCTTTGTGCAGATGACTAACCRTTTAGAACTGTTGGAGCTCTTCCCTAGTAGATAACATTTTTTAAAAGCTTCAGAGGAAATTTTTTTACATATTTTTCACAAAATGAAAAGGGTACAACTGCAAATAACTATAAGCACTTGAAAGGAAGCTTGATGAAAAATGCTTTTTTTTTTTAATCTGGGAAAAGTTGGTTTAATTTGAACTATTTATTTTGGTCTTTATTGAATTAACTCAGTTTCACAGACTTGTAAGAGGGAAAAAAAAGAAAGTTCTTTTTAAATTAATTTATTTTAAAACACTTTGCACTCTACAGCCTCATTATTTATAGGCAGTTATGTTTAAAGAACTTCACATGATCTTGGYGGTGYCGTTATGTGGAGYAGYTCCTCATATGTAATTATATATGAGYTGAAATATTCCAYTTTAGKTTCATTTGTAAAAGAGYTTCCACMGTATTACTGATGACTCCCGATTGAAATATTTTATTTGTTTGCTCTTTAAAGTGCCTTTGCAGTTTCTGGATTATAATGAACAGGCTTGAATTTCTGACAGGGATGAGTAAAAAGTGTCAAGCAGTTCATGTGCTTCTGCTGCTGACATGTCATGGCAGAATGAAAAAAATATTACAGATGACAAATAATATTTTGAATGAAGTTATTTCCCCAGTGAAATCCTTTTAACTGTCTTCCTGATAAAATTTTAAAAGCCAGCTCAGAATCAAAACAAAGGCACAATATTAATCTCACACAAAACACAAGGTGTTTGTCAACCTGCTTTWACTGAAATATAAATTGGGAGGTGGGGAAAGAACTGTTTATGTGCCTGTCTGTGGTTTTCATATACTTTCTATTTGTGAAATTTTTATTTTAACATGGTAAAGATACAAATCCATTTCTCAAAAAATCAGTGTTGAATGAATAACATCTTAATTTTCTTAATCACGTTTTGCAGGCACTCTGGAAATAATCTGGTGTGTTTCCCTGAGCATAATCTGCCCATTGGCTCTGCACCCAGATAACAGCATCTCCATATCAAAGTATGAAGATCTGCTTGTCCTTGACAACAAGAAAACAAATAAAACCTTAAGCCCACATATTTCCAGGAGCTTTTAGAGTTCTGTAGGCTCTGTGTTTAGGGAGGACCTTCAGGATGGTGTGGATGGTTAGTCCATGCTATGCTGGGTATGGAGGAGAAGCGCACAGAGGTGGGCACTGAACTGGGGCTGCAGCGTTAAGGGAAAGCATGAGGATGGTAGGCAAGTGCTGGGACGTGGACTGGGTATATGGGCAACCTCAACCAAAATATGGCCTCCCTGAGATATCCCCTTTTTTAAGAGATGGARGAAGACTGTGGATCAGGATACTTATCTTGAGTATAGATGCTTTAACCCATCCCGCTGCTCCCTGGCAAGGACCGTGCCCAGCGTGCACCAGCACATGGACCTCCTGGAGCTGCCACCATGGAAACCCTTCTGTACCCTGAGCAGCAGATGAAGTGTGCGGCGGGCCACAGTCAATCCAACAGTATTGTCTATGCTGACATTGAGTTATTTTTCTCTGTCCTGCCCTGAAGGACTCGTTACTCACATAGAAGAGACGGTTCAGCTCCGTCTCCATTTTTTAGAGCAGGCTACGGATGTCATGAAAAAGAAAAAAAAAGGAAGAAAAAGGAAAAAAAGAAATGGTTGTGATGGCTCAAGTAGRTATCTGAATAGTGTTTGTGAAACTGTTCCCAATTCCATGAAGTGGATACCAGAGCTCTGAAAACTGAAGATCTTATCAAACAMGTTGAGGTTGTCCTTGGTGAGTACGAATTATCTAAAATGATCAGGGAGAGCTTGAGGATGGCCAGTGATATTCTTCCCGATTTTATCATGTATGGAAWTAAGCACCAAATATGATAGCTGTTAAAGCAGTAGAACCAGGCATGATGTGTCTCCTGAAAGGCTCAGTCTTTTGTGGATGTCCTGCAGGATAAGCTGCTGTGGGCAAAGGAACTGAGACAAAGTCTTGCAGATCAAAGGAACATACCTGCTGTTAGGAGTACTAAATGGTTTTGAAACAAAACCCTGGGGAGTCGTCACAGCTTGATTTTGGAGACCACCTGCCCTTGGACTAGGATGGAGATTGAGAAATAGATGTTCTGCCTCTTCCAGGAAATAGGAGTTTCTGAGAAGAAGGAAATAATGTCCCAGTGGTGGTCATTCCACTGTCAGCAGCAGATGCTMATCATGTGTATCTCAAACAGACGAAATGTAGTAACCTCAGAAATTTGCTCCTGTTAGAAATCGCTCTGCTCCTGTCTGCACTAACAGCAGCCAAAATGACATAGACCCAGAGAGAACCGAAAASTGAAATTTCAGGCTTAATGGAGTTGATATTCCCTATTTTATTCCTCAAAATCWTATAGAGATACTCGAGATAATCTGTGATGTTTTAGAGCCTGCAATATGAATCAGGATTCGAAAATTTAGCTTGGATCCAACTAATAGCACAGAGTCTGCAGTTCTGGAATTACAACTGTATATACCCTATAAAGGTCTGTTTTATTTATTAGCTTATTTTTACCTCTGTGTGGTGATCTGTATGAGACAAAAAAAAAGAGAGAGAGAAATATTTTTAAAGGAGGAGAATTAACAGAAATCTTCCAGAAATAAACATTTCCAAACTGGAAGCTTAATCCTTTAGCTGTTCACTTATTGTAAAAAGTGAAAAAAAGTAGAAGYAGAATCCAAACAAATAATAACCATTATACAAGCATATGTACATTTTTGCTAAAAATACCCGAAAGGCAACTAGCTATCACAGGATATTCTTCATAATAGAACCCCACCTCTTCAGGTGACTGCATGGTTCAAAGGAAATGCTGCTGGGATTCTTTTTCTTCATGTTTGAACTATTCTATCTCTCTCATCCTAAGGTGAACAACTGCAATTAATCACAGAACTGTTGGTTTCCATACTCACTGACCATGTAGAGATCTGTTTTGGAAGAGGAGAGGTCTCACTATCAAAACTGCTTCAGAAACAAATTCTTATTTTTTCTCTTTCAAAGACTCCTCCACAAGTGAAGGAGTAAATATTTTGTAAAGAGATAATGCTTCTCAGCATTCTCAGCTGGAGAAGTGCTTATTAACAAAGAACATTTCTTATGATTTTGTTTCAACTTATCGTTATATAGAACTATTTCATAGTATTAATCTAGTGTTCCCATTCAACAATTGCAATGGAAAAATATACAAAAGAAATGGATGTTAAAACATTAACTAGGATACACAAAATCMTAGGACTAGGATACACAAAATATCTAGTGCTTATCACTATCAGAATCTSTAACACATTATAACTTACTGATGAGAAGGATTTTCAGTATTTTAATGCATTTCCATGTTTTGTACTTCTTAGGGCATATCTAACTATTTTGGACTTGTCTCATTATTTCTCCTCATTCATATTTTTTGTATGGGATACATTTAAAATACTGTAATAATTACAAAAATATTGTTATTGGTTCTGCATTTCTAGAATGAAATGTTAGAAAAAATATAGATGGCTTCAAAGTGTTTAATTACAACTCTGACAATGAGCAAGTTTATGATTCATGCATACAGTAAAAGGAATGAATAGCTACTGAACATCTTTCATTACTAAAAGCCTGGTTTGACTTTCATAACCAGAATAAGCTGCTAAAAGCTGTTAAACTGCCCCTGCAGATTTTCAGGTCAAATGTAGTGATCTATACAATAAAAGATTGATCTAAGTCTCATTCTGAATGGATATTTTTTATTATTCTATAATAATCAGTGTAAAGTTTAAGGAGTGGATGTCCTGGATTTTTTACTTTGAGTATAAATCAAGCAAAATATAAAATTCGGATTCAAAAGTTTGCTGCAGGTATTTGTAAGAGAAAGAATATGCTCAATACTTAAAACCACCCTGTGCTTTCTATGGTACATAGAAATCACCTTTATTTCTTTCTCTCCTGGGATTTGTGACATGACTCTCTGAAGTATGTTCTTTGTCAGGAATAAATCCTAGTGTATATTATGTTTGATCTGAACTGTTTTAGACTCTCTTGTGATGGAAAATCCTTCACTATGTGATTTTTGCTGCCAAAGTGAAACTTAGCTACTCTGGTGAACTAAAACTGCTGTTAACATGCACCCTCACCTTATCTTTCAGTTTTGCCTAGAATAACACTGGTACTTAAAGTAAGGGAAAATATTTTCCTCCATTCTCCAAATGAGAAAATGGGTTGCATCTGACACACAAAAAAGGACTGTTTGTGAGCATTGATTATCACATAGCTGCCTACTGYGACATGCTGATCTTTTATCTGGTTGCTTGTTTCCATTGCAAAGCTTTTTGATGAGTGAGTAATTAAAATTCCATGAGATACTTCTACAGTGTCTGTGTGCCTAATTAATTGCTTTTTATTGGGTTTAACTGCAGTTGAACCCAGGAATGGGTAGGAGAAACTATCTCAGTTGGACCATGTTAACCTGATGGTCACTTTTAAGGTAGCTACTTAGAACAGATAATGAATATCCTAAACTATATTAAATGATTAAAGGGTATTGTCGATCTCATCAAGTGGATGGCTGTTACCTTAAAGATAGGGACCTTTGCAATACTCAAACTTTGTAATACTCAAAAAGATTATCTATCTTTTCTTCATATACACTACCACCAGGCTTGGCACCGTGATGCAGCAGTAAGAGAAAGATGCACTGAAACATGGTGTCTTCTGCTGAACATGGTCTTTCCTGCTGAATCCCACTAGCTTGAAAGCTTGAAAGTCACTTCTGCCTCAATGAGGCTATGTCTCTTGCATCGAGAATACCCTATGCAGCCTTCTGTTTTCATAGGCAACTGCTCAGTAATAAAATATGTAATTCCAACAGCATTGTTCATGTAATTTTTTCCTCTAGCTTGTTTCTAGGCAAAGGACAGCTCTCAAGGTTTAGCAAACACAGCTTAATGAAATTCCTAAGTATTTATTCCCTGCCAACATCTTATTGTAAGCAGGTAAGTGTTTCTGCAACTGAGAGCAATGAAATTGCACGCATGCTTAAGCTGTCCATTGAACCAAGCTGTAATGAATAAGCCGACCGACGTTCTGCTTTTGTTTCGTGGAGGAGAAGGCCCTGTTACTCTTAGTTAATCTACATTTTTATATTGAATATTATGGTCTACATTTGTGAAAGTATATATAATCTAATTCTTAGGGCTTTATCAGTAATTCTTCTAACAAAACTCTTCAGGGTAGAAATAAATCAGTTGATGCCATTTTTTTTCTGCTTCAACAGACATACACTTGATGTGATTTTGTGACCAAACACTATAAATAGACAAACAGACAAACAAAAAAAAATTGTAAACATATTTTTGGAGACACATTTTGAACAATAATATTAACACAAAGAATGTCTTCATAAAAACTACAACCAGATGATTTATGCCCAACATAGTTTCACTGCACAATTTATCCACTTGGAGTAAATTGGCAAGCTACACACACACATGATATTACATGGACAAAATTGTCCAGAAATATGTGTTTTGGATTAAATTAGTAGTTAACATTGATTAGGCTTTTGCAATGACGGCCCAGGAAAATGTGAGCAGCACTGGCAGGGATCTTCATTAAAGTGATCTATAGTTTCAGTATACATGATAATAAAACAGTCTTCCTAAAGTATTCTCAAAAGAAAAAAAAATCTATGATAAAGATGATGATTATGATGGGTTTTGATGATTTACATTAATGAAATTACATTAACAAGATTTTAGCATTGTATGTCCTGACTTAAACATGCATATTACATTCTATTTTATCAATACTACAAAATGTGGTATTTGTTTCTATTTTCCATAACTTAGCTTCTACTTCAGTGTCTTTTTTCTTAATATTTCTATGGCACAGTGCCATCTTGGGGATGCTGCAAGCATCTAAAAGGACACAAGTTGTAGAGAGGCTTTGAAACAGTCTAGAGATTTTTGCTGTGTTGTGTTGGGGTATGAGTCTACAAGTGAATGTGACTGAAATGAATTAATCGGAGATTCTCTAAAGTACTGAGAATACCATCACTGACAATGTCTATAAAAAAGGATGAGGAACTCTCGAAAGCCTCAGGATGCAGATATCTTGTTTGAATCCTGATATTTTGAATCCATGAATTCTGGAGTCCTGAGACACTTGCACAACCCAGCTTTTAGCTCAAATGTAGATCTCTCACACCTATAGTTGAATAGAAATACTGATACGTGTCTAAAATGTTTGGCTGCTTGAATACAAAATATATTACTTTAAAGACAAGGTCACAGTTTAGCGGAAATCCTGATCTCCTGTAGTTGTTGGGAATAAGGAGTGTGGGGAGGAATAACCCCGGTTATCAGAACACACTGAGCACTGACCATCTGGAGAGTAGCTTTGCAGAGAAGGACCTAGGAGTCCTGTCAACTCCATGTTTCACCTTTGGCCAGCAAGATGTCCTGGTGGCTAAGGTGGCCTTGGGCACTCTGGGCTGCAATAGGAAGAGCACTGGCAGCAGGAGGACCTGCTCACCTCAACCCAGGTGAGGACACATCAGGATGCTGTGTCCAGCTTCAGCCTTCCTAGCACAAGAAAGACATGGAGCTTCCCAAGTGAGTCCAAGGAAGGATCACAAAGATGATCAGGGGATTGGAGCATCTGTGATATGAACAGCAATTGAAATAAATAAATTCTTTGAGGTGATCTTGAGGATCACACTGACTAAATGATTTATATCTAATCCTGCAGTGAAATAATCTCCTCACCATGGTCTGGGAAAGGTTTCTTGGGTCCTTGATCATCTAGGGAGAGTCTCCATCTCTAAGGAGAGGATCAAAAAAACCCTTTACTCAGATACGGGATGGGAAGGATAAGAGTGCTAATATACTGAAGCTTCAGTATGAAGTTTTGGTTGGAAAGAAGAGTTCCAACAAAAACGTGTCAGAAGACAGACTGTGAATTAGCTACTCTTTTATGAGTAACTTGAGTGAAGATTTGCAACAAAGCCCATATGGTGCAGTGAAGACGACAGTGGGCAGCAGCTGTATCTTTGGAAACCAGGAGAATTTAACTTGCCTCCTCGCACGACCTGTGCCATAGGCAACCAACAAGAAACCTGAGGGCATCTAACAGCTTGGTGTTGATTAGTTATACAAGGGTGAGTATCTCCACTCATTATTCCTTGGAACTTAAAGGACTTAAATATAAAAATCATACAGAATTTTAAAGAATAATATCTTTTCTTAACCTGTACTATGGTGTCTCAAATCCTTGGGTGATGCATGGAACAGAAAATGTTTTGGATGGAAGGAAAAAGCAGGAGGCAGAGGTGGAGAGGGAAAACAGGGACCAGAAGCTGTAATAAGAAAGAAATATCAACGTCTTCCTATAAAAAAGTTGGGAAGAAATGCTCCCTAACACTGGTGTAGACATATATAATGTTGTGTTAATCATTTTTATGTTATATTTAAAATCCTGACAGATAAAATTTCCCTTTTACAATTACGTAAGCTACAGCATTTACAGAGAATACGCACAAAAACTGTGGGTGTTAGAAAGAAAACACATGTAGGTACTGCCTGTGACATTTAAAAGTGTTTAAGAAATCCCTGTTAAAACTGTGACCCATGTAAATATCTTAAGGACAAAGACAACCTGGAAAAAATCCACTATCTGAATAAGTTAGAGGTCTGAGCTTCTTGCTCTTTGGTAGCTCTTTTATAATAATATTGTTTTAAAAAAAAAAGCGCAACCTTTTTTTTTTCTTTTTTCCTATGGAAGGATTTTGCTATGGAAGGAAATTCTATTTTTTTTTTCAAATTTATAGAGCTATTTCAATCATGATGACTCTGTTTTCACACTTCTGGAAATTATTCTGCAATATTAACAAATGTGTAATCATATTAAATTGGAGTTTGCTCTCCAAAACAAATGAGAAATTGTTATAATTAACATGGCTTTTCCAACTGGGATTATTTAACAATTACTTGGGAGTCTCTTATCAGGCTTTATTAGAGTATTTGTAGTTGGCATTTACCACACTGTGGTGACAGCATAGGGTGATACACACTCCTCACCTCCTAAGTAATTGTTCTGCTTGAAAGACTCTGCAAGTTGAAGTGGCATTTAAATGTATATMAAAATATGATTAATGACACAACGTAGTATCATAAGAAGTACTAAAGTCATCAGACGGAAAATTGGAAACTCTTGGCTAAGTTTCACAAGTTCTATGTTAGAGAACTGTTACTTCAATATGTGTGTAATTTCACTGCTTTTACGGGGTCTAGTTACCAAAAAATTATACCGGCAACAGGTCAAGGAAGCCATACAAAGCTCAACGTTTGAACAATCGTGAAATGTATGTTGTATTTCATAATGATAAGAGAGAAAATAAGAGAGGATTTATTAACTGTCTGAAAAAAAGCAGCACTGGATATATAGTGCCTGGACATTGCTAAGTTTGATGTCCCTCCTCATAGGCCCTAATGCTGTGGTAAAAATTCCTCAAGTCAAATGATTTTATAGCGCCATTATATTTAAAACCCTTCGCAGTTACGTTTAATGTGTTTTCCATTTTCTCCTCTTATTCTTTTGCTGCAGTGAAAATGGGAATATGCCTATCTCAAYAGGCAGCTGGGTAAGCTTCAACAAGGATGTGGGGACAGCAGTCCACAYAAAGTTRCAACATTTKGCTTAATCATYCTAGGTYTTTTGAGGAGGATGAGGGTCCAGTRTAGACTGRGGKCTTCAGAGGACCTTTCCCATAATTTGCTTTACCATSCTGGGTCTAYATCACCAATCTCCTGGCCTGCCTGCTGCATGGGACACCACTCTATTACTTCTGATTTCTCATCAAATATCTATCCCTTTTATTCACTGTTATTGTTTACTTCCTAATATTACTCTGGGCACAATCTCTATGCTCAGTTGTTTATTTTCCATCTAGTTTTGCACCACTAATCTCCAAGCAAACCTTGTTTGCTCACTGCCTTCCACCAACAACGCTTAGCTCTCCTTGCTTRCAGTCATGATTACAGTTATAAGGGCTACTATTTACAAATTTCTCTCTGACAAGGTCAAGCCAACAACTGAAGCCTCTTCCACCAGTATTTAAAAGGCAAATGTTAGAAAAATTAATATTAATTGACTTTCTTTTATTTTCAATTGTCTACTCTTCATGTAGTGGATTGGTAGGAGTTGATATTGTTTAGTTGCCTTTAAATTTAACATTAAAACTGAAAAACGAGGACACAGAAGATGCAGTAGCCTGGAACCAGCATTTTTGTCATTCATAATAAAGCATGACTAGAAATTATTTTTTTGTTTTTAGATGGGTGCAGTTTATAYATATGTATATATATTCATATGTGTATATGTACACGCACACACAACTACRTATATACATTCATCAGCCAGTCTTTGAGAGGTTCATACATAGCAAATCAGACAGTACARTTCACGGTCAAATAGCACAGTTGCTTTAATTCTGCCCAGATTGACCTATATGGAATTCTAGCACACAACGTAAGCACTTCAGTTTAATGATCCTTCTTTTGCCTTTCCACAAGGAAGATTCACATAYCTTCAAGAATGTCTCATGTAGTTTTCTGAAGGAAAAACCCCTGCGTTCTCCTATTAGACTGATATTTTAAGTGAAATCCTGTGTTCTCATACAGTTTGAGAAATAGAGTCAAAACACACACTGTAAATCTGAGGAAATTTTATTATTTATTAGTAACCTGAAAAGAAAGTTCACACAATGCTTTAGGTTGGCAGGCAGCTCTGGAGATGATCTAGTCCAACCTATTCAAAGCAGGATCAACTGCAGYGAGTTGCTCTGGACCATGACCAGTCACACTAAGAGTATCTCCAAGGATGAAGGCTCCACGACCTCTATTGGAAAACCCATTCCCACACGCAACACAGCAAAATAGAAGGTTTTTTTCTGATGTATAAAGAAAATWTGATGTATTTCAGTTTGTGTTGTTCATCAGTTCTGTGCTCCATGGTGTTTCTTGGCACTTAAGCTAATTATTCTCCAAGTTGAATTCCAACCTAAAATTCTTAATGTTCAAAAACTTGTTCCCAGGCTCCCCAACAGTTTGCCTCCTGTTTGAAGAGGCATTTTGGTTACATTATGGCTATCTTAAATCCATTTTTTGACAATTTCAGAAGAGGTTAAGAATTCTGGGTATTTGTTATGACGGAGATTTTTATTTTCATTTCTTTGTCTGACGGACATTTTCTTTTYGTTGATCCTATGGTCTTTGCTCTTTGTATATAGCAAAGCAAAAGTTCACCTTGCTTTTTATGACTGCTCTGCATAAAGAATTAYTCAGAGTGCTACTTGCATGTCAAAGTAGTGCAAGAGAAATAGTTTCTGGAGTTTCATCTCCAGATAATACAGCCTATTCTAGGTTCAGATAACTTTGATAGTTATCACTACATTTTTTTAAAGCAGCTTTTTAAGTAAATGTAGGCAGAAAACTCCATGAACAATTCAAGGACATTCCAGTAATTTAGAATTTCTGAATTACAAGATAATTATTTAGGTAGTACATGGCTATGACTGAGTAATAACCTATGCATCAAGGCATGATTTTGATTGAATGAGTTATTCTTGGCATTGTTCCAGCATAAATTTCACCCCTTTTCACRTCTTTTGCCAAAAGTGTAAAAGCAAAACAGAGGTCTGGAAAAGTTCCAGGTCCTCTGAGACACTCTAATGAATTATATAACYCCTACCCAACCCCACCCCTGGTATGCTAAAGAAAAAAAAAATTAATATGAGGAATCATAGGTAAGAGTAACAAGGAGAAGAAGATTAAATAACATCTGTAACACAATGACTGAGAAAACTGCTAAWGAACGTAGAACATTTTGCTTGATCTTTTCCTGGAGCTTTTAACATTGCCTTGTAAGGTAAAAGACAGTAATATCCATTTACCAGGGAGCTTTATTTGCATTAATCTCTGCTTTGAAGATCAATGAGACTCCTAGGTTTTAGCTCATATTCACTTTTGCAATTAAACAAAAATCTGCTGGGACAAAATAAAAAAAAAGAAAAAAGCCCTGGCCACATTTTCTGTGAAATAACTGCCTCATCTACTCAGATAGATGCTTGTTAGTTGGTATTGGATGGACACTTGCTAATGAAAAACTGCAAAAAAGACCTAACTAAAAATTAGGAGTGCTCAGGAGGCTCTTTTTCTCTTCGGCCATTACAACTCTATTATGTGTGTAACAACCTCACACATTTATTCTTAGGCATCAAAAACACTTCCCAAGACCTTTTTATTCCAACTTTGTGTAAAAATCATATGAAGATCATGTCAACACACCCCACCCTTCTGAAAACAGGACACTGTAATATTAAAAAYGAACTGTCAGAGATTRGTACCTGGAGTGYGACATTTCTGGAAAATTTTCTGATCTCTCTCACTTATTCTTTTTTTTTTTCCTTAGAAATTGATTGTTYGTGAAAATTAAAAAGGCTGAAATATACAGGTTTCAATAATGATTTGTTGAGTGTTTTGTTTGTTTGTCTTATTTGTTTTTCTGATTTATTCCTAGAATTCTATCTGATTTTCTAATATTTTTTCCACAATAGAAATTTCGGGATGTTTAACATAGCTTGGGGGGAAGATTATAAACCAAAGTGCCCATTAAAAAAGATAAAAATCTGAATACATCATTAAGTAGAATGTGAGAAAAATGACTGAATCTAGGAGACTGCAGGAGACAGAATACAAAAAAGTCAAATAAATAAGCAGAAATCTCTTTTAGAAAAAACAGCTACAATTATTACAGGAAACTTGGAAAGATATCTATTTCTCAACAAACCAAAAAGAGTCTTATTATTTATACAGGTCTTTCTAAGAAGAGCATGTATGAAAGTGGATCCGAGCAAGCAAAATAAACACACTTCTTCTGTGATAATAAATAGAATATAAAGATGGAGAGATCTGAGTAGCAGTTTTCATGGTTATAAGAATAGATGATGAGCCATTTTTAACSAAAATATTGAGGAAAYAACTAAAAAGATGTCTGATAGATAMTGATTTTTATGAGTTCTTCCTTTTGGAAACCACAGGCAAAGAGAGGACAACCTTACTTTTGCAACTAAAAAAAAATTATTCACCATTTCTTTCACTTGCAAAGTTGAAAGTTTACGAAGTTTTACACAGAATGGTAAAAAACGGAAATAAAGCATATAAGCGAAAGATACACATGGAGTTGTTCGTGAGCTAGTCTGCTGAGAGGATGCTATTTGCATTTAAGATATGACCGTCATCCCAGGGACTACCACAAATGGGAACAAATTACAATTTTGACAAGTTTTAACAGTGTATTAGATCWGGTTTTTGATGTTGGGCATGTTTTCAGATTTAAATATTAAAAACTCATTACCTTTCCAAATAGTCATTACAACAGCAAAAAGAAATTCTTGCCTTTACATGGAAAAAACCTCAATGTTTTCATAGAGCAATTGGTATGAGTTAATGACTAATGAATAATTAATCAGTTCTGAGAACATTTTAATGGTCCATGACTTTGCCGTAGGCTGTTCAACTACAGCTCAGTCCTTAGATAGCAAATGATTTAGAGGTGCTAATTCAATATTATTAATGCCTTACAAACTTCATTTTAGGACACAGATGTTCTTGGGAACTGTCACTATATAAAACACACCAAGGTAAAATTAACTGTCAAATTTCACAAAGTGCCTGAAAGTCTCCAATCTCTAGAAAAGTTTGATATGGCAAAATTCGCCTCAGAAAGTTTGTGCTCTAAGTAATACCAAGTTGGAAAAGTTACTTTCAGTCATTTATTTAAATAGGTAAGTTATTGCATCATGTCTTAACTATCTTCTTGTTTTACTATTCTGGTTGTTGATAAGAAATKTATTTCCTATTGTGGAAGCTCACAAGAACTTATCTGAGATTGTAACATGCACACCCTTTAAAAGAAAGAATATTTTTTTGCTGCCTTTACGGGTTAACATTGYCGYTGAACYTGTATTTYGTTTCTACTSAGTATTCTAAGCTTTTATCAAAACRTAACTGGGGTTCAGCCACATGTTCTCTCTCAAATATCTACTTTTTTGTCCCTAAATTTCTGTAATTATAGCTTGGAATGGKTTATTTCATGCTTAAGTTTCAAACAAAATGTTGGCTAACAAACATCTAGCTTAAATATATACATACCTGGCCAGTTTGGGGTTATGTTGCACCTTCTACGTGAGCTACAGCTTTTTTATACTTTGAAAGCAAAATTAAAATAAGTTTTGGGGAGTTTTTCTGTAGCCTCCTTCAGCAAAAGAAGGAACAGAAACGATGACTTATTTGATATGCTTCAAAAGGAAAGTTGTGACTGGCTGTCAGGTGTAGGAAAGAACTGAATCGTAAATTTTGATTCATCCTTTGTATATTGGTTTCACATCAATGCTATTAAAAAAAAAAACAATATGAAGAGAGTAACTAGATAAGAAAAACTCCTTGGTGTGGAGCTTTTGGAGCAGTGAATAATCCTCCATGGGTTTTGAGGATGGACAAATGAAGAAATCACGATAMTACCTAAGAATGAGCTTCCAAAGCCCTTGCAATTTCAGAGTTTGGTAAACTAACTTTTTATTTGGGCCAGGAGATTTATGTATAAAGTGTACTTAAATTCTCTGTCAAATTCTGCCAGTCAGCCTGCTACTCTAATTGCATAAATACGATGAACAAAACAGCGAATATTTACATTCCGCTGTGTACATATCTTAAGTGATTACTTGGTTTTCTGCGAACATCCTGTCAAAATTAAAGCACAGCTGCTGCATGATGAGGAGCGCTGTGGACAAGGAACATTCCTTTCTGAGGGAGCTGAAATCAGTCATTAGCGAGCAAAAGGAATTGAGTGCCTCGCTGCTCTGCTCCTGYTCATCTTAATGGCACCCTTCTAACTTAAATCACTTCTGTGCCATAAAATCACAGGCTGAACCCCAGCGAGCGCAAATTGAGAGAGGTCTTCTCAACTCAAATATATTTAAATTTATGCAAATGGAGAATCTGCCCATCATTCCCAAATTTAGTTGTTTACCCAGCATGCACCTAAGTATTTGTTCGTAACTAATCATGAGTTAAGGCCTTAGGAGTCACTCCTAAATTACACAGAGACTGTTGATCCTTGCAGACCTCGCATTCCCAGTACTCAGTCACAGCCAGCTGGTAACCAGCAAATGTGAGGAGGGAAAAGTTAACAGTCTACTAAAAATCAAGGGAAGGACCCAATGCAACTCTGCTTGTTTTAGTTCTCACCCCTGCTGACAAGTATCCATACGGTCACGGCACATACTTTAATAACAGATAAATGGAAAGCAGTTCTGCAGCAGGCACTGAGGCAGAAAATAGAATATAAGAGASAGAGTAACCTGTAATTCTGATATCATCATCTGCACGGTCAAGCTTCCCTTCCTCACTCTACACTTGCTAGCAACGATCAGGCCAGCTGAAGTAAGGATAGTCACACAAGACATTGCTAGAAGGAGGGAAAATTCAACCCAGACTTCTSTGYGGYTGAACGCTTTYRRGAAGAAATTGTACAATTCACATCAGGTTTCAGAAAAATAAACTTTAGGAAGAGATCTTGGAAGTTATATATGTGTATTCTCAGACAKTTTTTTGGGAAAAAAAAGAACACAGAGTAACCATCTAATCCATTTTTAGTTCTTAGTTTCTGTTGACTTATGGTATTGCTTTCCACCAGGTCCCTTCTAATGAGCTCTTTTGAATAGACTCTTCATTATTTTTACTATTATTATGACTCTATGCTTTAATTAAACCTCCACACACTTTTGTTGTTGATGATGATGAATTCAACACTTGTTGAAAAGCCTATTGAACAGGAAGTCTTTCTCAATTCTTTATTTTACTTTTTTTTTTAAATAACTTCCATAGGATTCAGATCAGGATTTTGGAAAGCAGACATGACCATAAAAACAGCAATAAGAATTGGTCAAAGCAAGTTGTTAGAAGATTGGGCAGACAGAGAACGTTGCACTTTAAAATTTATTGGAATTATTTATACAAAGAAAAAACCCGAGATTCATGACATGGACTATTTTACCATATTAAGTATATGTAAGACGCATTTTTAAGTTGCTTTAATGTAACATCTATACTGTGCTATTCGTACATCTGGGTACCTGGTTCATGGCTTTAAGTTCTCCAAGTGATGATCCCGCAGCGGTTTTACTCAAGCGAACGCTGATGGCTTCATGAGGCGCACACTGAAAWGAAGGCGACCATCTAGAAATAAACTAGTCCGCTGATTAAAGTAAAACCAAAATGAAATTTGAGCCTGGGTTAAATTATGTTCTCCCTTATTTCCTGGGGGATATTACCCAGGGGATACTACAGTGCTTACTAGTCCCTGAAAACACTAAGCAAATGGCTAGGCAAGTACTATGTGTAAAAGAGAGAGGGTAGAGCAGTAAGAAAGGCCAAAAAATCTTCCCTACTCTGTAGAACACACAGTAAAATTTCTACTTCCCAAAATGGCAGGTTCTTGGGATATGTTTTTACACTTTTCTCTTCACAGCTGAAGTTAGCTTTTTCTACCCTGCAGCTCCAGTAAAGCACAGTGAACCCAGCACAAAATAATTAAAAGTTCTAAAATTCCGAAGTTAATAAAATTTATCATAATACATTATATTGGATATAGGATAATAAATACAGAATAATTCACGGTTTAGCCATTTTCACTTTATTAAAGTTAGTAATGAACGGAATAACATCCCTCGTAGATATTGCTTTAGTGATATGATTATAYATTCTTTTTAATATGCTGCACTTYTAAAATATTAGAAAGAACAGGAAGYAGGCCACAGAACAACGCGATCACGTAGATAACACAGTGGCTTCGGCAAGGTCAAGAGAGGGAAGCGGGACTATTAAGTACCCTTTTTTAAGCAGGAGTAGGTATGAGAGGAGGCCAGTGTTGGAGTAGGTGTGAGAGGAGGCCGGTGTTGTGTGTGCTACCCCTCGGAACACGGAAGGGCTGCGGCACTGCCCGCAGCCGGACACCATGCGCTGCGCTGCCGCCACCGTCCTGCCGGGGCCGGCTTTCTGCCGAGCGCCCACCGCGGCTCCAACTGCTCCCTCACTGAGGTAACGACCCCGGTCAGAGCCCTCCTCCTGGGCAGGGACGAGCAGCGCACCCTACCCGCGCTAACGGCCGCGCTAACGGCCGCGCTAACGGCCGCGCTAACGGCCGCGCTA